>CAOLHI010001132.1:0-434639 GCA_948474755.1 Ctenosaura bakeri
TGTGATCACTGGTATTTTTTAAAAATATTTTTCACACTAGGGTATTACCCTCAAAAAGGGGACCAAGATATACTTTAGGAGGATGTTGCCTTCAAAAGTTGCTTCTTACATTTGAAATAAAAATAGGTTTACATAATACAGAAGTAAGCCACATTCAGCCAGTGTATCACCATCCCTATTAAAAGAAAAAGAAAAAAATCTGAAAAATTCCCTCCTCTGCAATCTATGGGTTGGAGGGACAATTTAACCAGGTTTTTGTCTCTCCTCCCAAGCTGTTCCTGGCAGGGGGAGGAGGATTCCAGAAGTGGAAGTGACTTCTGGTTACTTCTTGTTTAGAAAAAAAAAAAGTCCACTCCTGGGGCCCAAAACAGGGCAGGGTTTCACACACACACATGGTGAAATTGACCTTTGGAGGCTCTTCCGGCATTTTGTTGTTCAAAATAACACGTGAGTGTACTTCAAGTTTCCAGAATATTACCTGAATATCACCTGACACTGTGTCATGATATGTAAAGGGTTAAGCTTACTTGATGCTGCGCTGCTTCTTCTGACCTTGCCCTTTAAGCTCAAGGTGTAGACTGAAATAAGGCTATGCAGCTGTATGTTAATTTATGTGTTTGACTGAGGTACATGTAGAGTACCTAATAATGTACAGCTGTGTGGAGTGTATATAAGCTGTTTGGAAAAGCTGCTCTTTCTCTCCCTTTTCTCTTGTTTCCTTACTGTGCTGGTTTGTATGTTACTCTGCTGTTTTTACTGTTTAACTTTATGACGGGCTTTTGCTAAATGCCTTAATTTGTTACCCGCAATAAACCTTTTGTATTTTTCCTTATTGCGGTCTGAAGTGGCTGTTTTTCCTCTAGGCTGTAGTTTATGCCAGAGGTTCTCTGGAGGTCCTTGTTTGCTTAAACAAGTACCCCAGTTTTCAGGCTCGCTAGGCAGGCAGCCGACACACTGTCTCTCCCCATTTTTTTCTCACCTTTGGAGAATTAATAAAATTATTAGAACTGGAATGGATTTTTGAAAGCAAAATACAGGCATACCTCAGTCAACAAAGCCTCTGACAAAGAAGCTCCTTTTTTTATTGAAGTCTTTTTATGGGAGTCCAGCCCAGCGCTCCTTTTTCTTGTCTTCTGTCTAGCTGGAGGTTTTGGGTTTGTTTGTGGGGGTTTTTTGTTTGTTTTTGGGATTTTTTTTTTTGCAACATTGGCATTCGGAGAATGGAGTGCTGAGGACAAGACAGACTGTCCCTGTTGGGTTGCAGCAGCATGTCTGCAGTAAACAATGCAATAAAGCTTGACCTAAGGAAAAAATGAGATTTTACTCTAGGTAATCCTACTGTAGCTGTGTGTGATTACATACAACAGGCAAGATAAAAAGCTGATTCCAGAATCTCTTACTGAACACATTAGAAAAGCAAAACAAAAGGGGAAGGCAGATCAGTCTGCCTCACCAGCTACCCAGGCATGTTGCAAAAATTATAGATCTCCTTTGGCCCCTTCACATTTGTGAGAATTTGAGGTACCGAACCCTTGTGACCGTGGAAAAACTGCAAATTGCCCCCCTGGATCACCCTCCCATTCCCCTCTGGAGCATCCCTCTCCTATTCCTTTGCCTCTGGCCCTGGCACTGAGAACTCACACCAAGGCAAAAAGCAGAAAAACAGGAGGAGGAGAAATTCATCCTTTGCAAACTAAAAAGAAAAGAGGGAGGTGGATGAAAGTGGCTTGCACTAGGCCAGGGATGTCAAACTCAATTTCATCTTGGGCCGCATCATAGAATCACAGAAATGTAGAGCTGGAAGAGACCACACAGGCCATCCAGTCCAACCCCCTGCCATGCAGGAACACCCTCAAAGCACTCCTAACAGATGGCCATCCAGCCTCTGCTTAAAAACCTCCAGCATTATGGTTGCCTTCAAAGGGTCGGTTGTATCTGTAAGACTGTATTAATGTATCTACTCTTTTATCAAATGAAATAATTGCCTCTGCATTTGATTATTACTGGTTTTTAAATTGCCTTCCCTCCCAGATCAACTTTACTTTTATTTGACATTTTGGGGCTAGCTGAGCATAGTATACCTCTGTAAAGTGACATAGAATTGGTCAGTATATCCAAAGTGTGCCACTTTCTGCTCCCCAGACTGCTCCCTCTTCAGAATACTGGCAGCCAGGGGCCCGCAAGGGGGGGATTGGCCTCGCCAGGCAGGGGGAGTGCTGCAGCTGCAGGAGAGGTGCGAGGGCCACATGAAATGGCCTGGTGGGCCAGATTCGGCCCGAGGGCCTTATGTTTGACACATGTGCACTATGTTCAAAAAGCTACGGATCTAAAAGCTGAGAAAATGTGCCCTCAGATGCAATTGCTGATTAAAGGGATCTAGACAGGTCTGCCACTGATCAGGCTGGCAGCACTAATTCAGCACTGTGAAAGATTTTTCTGGTATTCAGTGGAAGTGAAACTGAGGGAAGATCCCCTCTATCACAACCAGATAGTCAGCCAACAATGGTAAGACCGAAAGCAGGGCTGAATAAGAAGACTAAGAAAGATGGAGTGGGGGAAGACAAGATAAAGGGCTTACTGGTACTTTCCCCTCAGATGGAGAAGAGTGGAATTCTGGCATTCTGGTCACTATTTTGAGAAAGGAGATTCCTTCCAGAAGGGAGGGGTGGGAGCAAAGAGAGCACCTGATCAATCAGCGGCCATTACTCAGCAGAATATGCAGCCACGTGGCAGAGAGAACATGCCTCCAGCAGTGGGGGAGGGGGGTTTGCTCACCCAAAAGGAAAAAAAAAGTCCATTTTAAACAGAAGCCTTGCAAGCCTGGAGTGAGGAATGCATGGGGACATGGCAACACTAGTGGCACCATCGCTGCTCAAACAAGTAAGAGAATGTGCAAAGAGGGGTAATGGAGGTTTCAGTCCAGAGTGTCACATCAAGACCAGAGCATTTTTGACTGAAGAGAGGTAGTAAAAGAGCGGATTAATAAGGAATTGGAGGCTAAATTTCATAGTAGTACACCACAAAATATATTTAACTCAATGAATTTATCTGATTACCTTAACTTAATTAATTTAATGAAACAAGTTAATATACCACTTATGAATTTATGTAATTTGGATAATTTAGCCTCAATGAATTTATTAAATCTATTAGAAGCACAAGGCTACAGGAAGGAGCAGAGGGGAGAAGGAAGGCATGCGTGTGCCTCCTCCTCCCTCATTCCCTTACCTTTTGCCTAGACCCACTTGCCTTCTTTCTCCATATCTGGCAAAACACAAGAGAACAGGAGGAGAAGAATGGAGGTGTGTGCCTCACAAATAATCAAATTCACATAGGTCAACCCATGAATGTGAAGGGAGGACTGTATAAGTTTTGCCACCAAAATTTCATAAGCAAAGTGGAGGCTGTTAAAAGGAAAAAAAGATTCCAGGATATATTCTGGAAGATGCTTTCAAGACAAATTCAAATTATTTTTGTTCATTTATGCAAAGATTACCTGACCTGGTTGTTTCATTTCACATGAAACAACCCTGATTAATATTTGAATGGGGAGATCATTGGCTAATACCAGGTGCTCTGGCTATATTTCAGAGGAAGGTACTGGCAGAATGACTTTGGAGTATTCCTTGCCTAATAAAAACTTATGACATTGATAGGCTCCCCATAAGTCAATTGCACTAAGAGCTGTATTGCTTATACAAGGAAAGTTTCCTCAGTTCTTGCCTACTCATATTACCACAGTGAATCAGACCACCTGTCAAACATAAAATATTTGGATTAATTTTAAACTTGAATTTGAGGTGGTTTACTGAGATCCACTGAAACAGCAGAGGCAAAATCTAACTGCTTCTTGCAACTAAAGCAGGCCCACTGAATCACTGTGACTTAAATGCTAACTTATTATTCACTAAATGATTCAGTGAGTCTACTCTGGTTGAGATTAGCAAATTGGAGTGAGCCCTTGCATTGGTGTTAGTGATTTCTTTTAATTAGTAAAAAAGATTGCATAGCTCCAAAGTCAAACTCTTTGTCCTACTCACTAATTTTACAACTTGTTTCATCATTCTAAAACAAAAACACAAATTGCTACATTACGTTTATTTATCAGCTCCACTTCTCTTTTCTTCCACTCTGACCATCTCTGAAACACGACCACTTTGCCAGTCACATTCTCTTGTAATCTCTCCATCAGCTTTCAGTCTTCAGGCATATCAAATTATGACCTGGTCATGACCTGAAATCATGAACAATCATCCTCCGTCTAGATTTCCTCCTCCTTCTGACTCTTTTACAAGCATACACTAGCTCCCTTTCAGCTAGTTGTTAGATAAAAGGAAAAAGCTCATTCATATGTTGTATGTTGATATGAATCACAAATGTAGTATCCATTTTAATTATTTTTCTAACCTATTGACAGTATATGTGTGTATGGTGGGGAGGAAGATTTACTTAACATCACAAATTTTAGCTGGTAGATGTGTTAATGTCCCTTAGAATTCAGATAGAACAGGATTTTATACTCTTGCCCTATTATATACATTATTATATATATTGCTCACTTGTACAAACAAAAAGACACACACACACCCATATATATAATATCTGTGTTTTACAGTTTTATAATGCACAGGGATCATTTTTAAATATATTCTTTTGTGGTTTCAAAACAAAGTAACAGGAAGGGAAAGGAGAAATCCACTGACTACCAAGCTTGGACCAGTTCCAGAAGATATGCTTCTAGAACAGTAACTGATTCTGATGTTTTGTGTTCTGTACCAATACTGTATCTGGTATCCAAGAACCTCTATATCTAGGATTGGAATCTACTGGACATTACTAGGTTACTACCAGTACAACTACATTCAGTAAAATAGCACAGATTCTCTAACTCACCCACTATGGGGAAAATGCTAATGTATAAAGCTTGCTAACATGAGTGCTAGAACAAAACTTGGCTTTGAAAAATGCTAGGCACTTTTTCAAAATAAGTATGGTAAGATAATTTGGTTCATGGGAGAAACATCAACTATTATAAAACAGAAACCTTCCAGTTAAAAATGCCATCACTAAAAGCTAAAACCACAAATGCATGTGTGGACACACACACATGCAAACACACTCAGCTAACTGTGAAAATTATGTTCAACAAGATTAATATGAAACTGCCACAAGTTTTTCAAGTCTACCTCTATAACTATGTGGACAACTAGCATAATCCAAGAAGGGGAGACACCATGCACAGCTATGGTAAATGAAACAGTTAAAGGCATATCTAAAAACATAACATGATGACACAACAGATACACATGCTCTTCCACATGAATGTAATATCTACTGTATAAGCATATTTGCTGTATATCCACTTCATGAGTGAAGGAGCCTTTGAATTCAGCTTATCTAAACAGTAAGAGCCATGATGTAACCTAAACAGTGAAACATGACCTCCTACTGTGGTGCGCTCTCTCTCACACACACTCGCCCTTCCAATCTCTTTCCATATGAACAGCTGGAAGCCATTGTAATTGTCTGCTTCAAAAGACTAATGGGCAACAGATGGCAAGATCCTGTTATCAGCTAAGACTGATAAAACAGGCACTTTACTGTCTCCAGAAGGTATGTTCTATGGTAGTTGAAATGTTACAATGTCCCATCTAGATTGGTTTAATCCTTTAGGTTAATAATTTAAAACACATACAGAAGGAAAGAAAAACAAATCAGTTATAATTCTCAGAGGATTCCTTATAAAAATAATTCTATAAGATTATCTAAAGATAGCCTGTACTACACAGTAACAATGTTGGATTTGGGGGTGTTAACTAGGAATCCCAAATCATATGTTAGCTACACTGCTTTGGGTACTACTACAGAATGTGGTGTTTGTGTGGCAAAATTAGTCCAAAACTCTGGGATAATTTGGCAGGGATATCCAATTTTCAAGATTCATAGTTAACAAAGCTCAGCAATATTAGTTTGCTACCACTGTATCCACTGGAATTCTGATATTTGTACTTTGGTAAGGTACTTGAGGAAGAGCCAGCACGGGATGGTGATCTGGGTGTTGAACTAGGATTCTGGAGGCCAGTGTTCAAATCCCTGTTCATCAAAGGAAACCCACTGTGTGATGTTGGGCAAGTCACTCTCTCTCTCAATCTCAGAGGAAGGCAATGGAAAACCCCTCTGAACAAATGTTGCAACAAAACCCTGTGATAGGTTTGCCTTAGGGTTGCTGTAGTAGGAAATGACTTGAAGGCACACAACAACAGATGTAAAAGTATGTCTGAAGAGAACATTCCAGCTACTATCGCCAACCATGATGTACATGCCAACCAGGTGGTCAGCAACCATGTGTAGGTCTTACATGTGCATCTGGTTATTCCACATTAGGTGAAACCCTGAATTGTACATGTGCATCATTGTCAGACACAAGCCAGTATGATGCCCTCACATGTTTTTTAACCCAATGGAGTTCAAAGAATCATAGAATCATAGAAATGTAGAGTTGGAAGAGACCACACAGGCCATCCAGTCCAACCCCCTACCATGCAGGAACACCCTCAAAGCACTCCCGACAGATGGCCATCAAGCCTCTGCTTAAAAACCTCCAAGGAAGGAGACTCCACTATACTCCGAGGCAGCAAATTCCATTGCCGGACAGCCTTGACTGTCAGGAAGTTCTTCCTGAGGTTCAAGTGGAATCTCCTTTCCTGCAGCTTGAATCCATTGCTCCTTGTCCTGGTCTCTGGAGCAGCAGAAAACAAGTCCCCTCCTTCCTCTACGTGGCATCCCTTCAAATATTTAAACATGGCTATCATGTCCCCTCTTAACCTCCTCTTCTGCAGACTAAACATACCCAGCTCTCTAAGTCTATCCTCATAGGGCATGTCTTCCAGGCCTCTCACCATTTTGGTCGCCCTCCTCTGGACTTGCTTCAGCTTGTCAATATCCTTCTTGAATTGGGGTGCCCAGAACTGGACACAGTATTCAAGATGGGGTCTAACCAAAGCAGAGTAGAGTGGTACCAGTACCTCCCTCGATCTAGACACCATACTCCTATTGATGCAGCCAAGAATTGCATTGGCTTTCTTGGCTGCCGCATCACACTGCTGACTCATGTTCAGCTTGTGGTCTATGAAGACTCCTAGATCCCTTTCACACGTACTGCTATCCAGCCATGTGTCCCCCATCCTATATTTCTGTATTCCATTTTTTCTACCTAAGTGTAGGACCTTACATTTCTCTCTGTTGAATTTCATTTTGTTTGCCTTGGCCCAGCTCTCCAATCTAACCAGGTCATTTTGAATTTTGATCCTGTCCTCTGGCGTATTAGCAACCCCTCCCAATTTGGTGTCATCTGCAAATTTGATGAGCATGCCCTCTATTCCTTCATCCAAGTCATTGATAAAAATATTGAACAGCACTGGGCCTAGGACAGAACCCTGTGGCACCCCACTGGTCACTTCTCTCCAGGATGAAAAGCAGCCATTCGTGATCACCCTTTGGGTTCGGTCGGTCAACCAATTACAAATCCAAATAACAGTAGCCCTGTCCAGCCCACATTTTACTAGCTTCTTTGCAAGAATGTCATGGGGAACTTTGTCGAAGGCCTTACTGAAATCAAGGTATGCTACATCCACAGCATTCCCTTCATCTATCAAGCTAGTAACTCTATCATAAAAAGAGACAAGATTAGTCTGGCATGACTTATTTTTGAGAAATCCATGTTGACTTCTCGTGATTACCGCGTTGCTTTCTAAATGATTAGAAACTGACTGTTTAATGATCTGCTCCAGGATCTTTCCGGGTACTGATGTCAGGCTGACTGGGCGATAATTATTTGGGTCCTCTTTTTTTCCCTTCTTGAAGATGGGGATAACATTTGCTCTCTTCCAGTCTGCTGGAACTTCTCCTGTCCTCCAAGATTTCTCAAAAATTATAGCAAGCGGTTCCGAAATGACCTCTGCCAGCTCTTTTAATATCCTAGGATGCAATTCATCTGGCCCTGGAGACTTGAATTCATCCAGTGTGGCCAGGTATTCCTGTACCACCTCTCTACTTATTATGTGCCTCATTTCCTCTGCTTCCTCCCCTGCTCCCCAACCGCCAGGTTGAGTGCTTGTATCCTTCTGGGAAAAAACAGAGGCAAAGAAGGTGTTAAGTAGTTCTGCCTTTTCTCTCCCCTCTGTGAGTAGTTCGCCATCTTCTCTGCGCAGCGACCCTACTGTCTCCTTCTTTTTCCTTTTGCTGCGGACATATTTAAAAAAACCCTTTTTATTGTTTTTAATGTCTCTGGCCAGCCTAAGTTTGTTCTGTGCTTTAGCCTTTCTGACTTCCTCCCTACATCTCCTAGCTACTTGCTTAAATTCTTCTTTGGTGGTTTCCCCCTTCTTCCATTTCCTATACATGTTTCTCTTGACTCTTAGCTCAGCTCTTGACTCTTAGCTCAGCACAACTCTTAGTTGTGTGAATGTAAATTTTTAATGCAAGCAGCTAAGATTCCTGTATACAATAGTTCTACCTACGCAAACAGGAATGCCATTTTATGTTTTTGTATGACTGGCAAGTTTTCAAAGAGAGTAAAAGTGCACATTAACGTTTCAAGTAACTTTCTTTTTAAATAAATCATGAACAGTAGCTTAAGATATCCTGAAGAAAGAATCACAACTGGTCTAAACCATATACTTTGAATATCACCTTGGAGATAATGTCCAACAAAAACCCTAAATAGTCTCAAAACCACCACACTGAATAACCATAATCAAATATTCATCAAAATCTTGCTCTAAATGATAGTTTCATTATCTGGTAACTAAATAATTTCTGAACATGACTTTGCACATTTATAACTGTGTAAGTTATGTATGCCTGTTAAAGAACAATTCTCAGAGATGCTCACTGGGGTTTACTGCCAAGGTAAATGTACACAGTTGATAGAACTTTAGTATCAGTGGTAGCTGGTGGCTTCTGGGGAACCAAGACCCAGGGTTGTTTCACTGCACTACTGAGACGGAAACCACCAGCCCCGTCTGTTCACTACTATGCACTTTCTACTGACTGGCTAGTAGAAGGAATGGTTTTACAATTATTTTTGATATTTATTTGAATGTTGCCCAAGAACAAGTTTTCCTATAAACATCAAATACAGTTAAATACAAAAGACCAATAATAAAACCATAAAATTCCATACACATAATACTAGGAACAGAAGACAACATTCAGGAACTAGTTTCACAAGAAGACTAGTAATTCCACAGATCTTAACACTTCTAAAATAAATTTTAAAAAATGAATCTAAAAAATTAATAATGAAAAACCTGGAAAAATAAAAAAAAATGTTCACCTGAAGCTGAAAAACATAAAGCAGATGCCAAGTGAGCCCTTCTAGGGAAAGAGAGTCCTCACAGCTTTGTATTACACCTCATTTAGTAGCTATTCTCACAGGAATAGATGACCCTTCAGATAATCTGGATGCACACCATTTAGGCAAGTGCAAGCACTCTTAATTGCCCTGAAAGGCAGTAGAAAGGAAAGTCAGTGGAAATGACAAACTACTAGCATAGTATGATCTTTTTGGCCAGCTCCAGGTGAACAACCTTGCTGTTCCTCTCTGAGCCAACTGAAATTTCTGGACCAGTTTCAAGGGCAGCTCCACATCTTCTGCAGTAATCCAAATAAGAGGCTATCGGAGTAGCAGCAAACCTATTCAGACAGAGTCACAGCACAGTGTACAAGCCTAAACAAGTAATCAACTGCAATCAAGATACCTGTTGATGCTGTATTCAGGAATAGCCATGTTGGCCATGCAGCAAAATGCAACAAAAATCCAGATCCACAAAACAGTTATACTTTTCTTGGGCCAAGTTAAAAGCACTAAATGTATTGTTCAAACTTTCAAAGCTTCGCTGGCTTCTTCATGAGGCAAAGATGTTAAAAATCATACAGGAGAAGAAAACTGATGATGTTAGAGTCAGAAGCCTATGTTTTGTCTCAGATGTTACCATATTTGCTGGCATAAAAGACTCACATTCCCCCCAAAATACTGCCTGAAAATGGGGTGCGTCTTATATGCCAGCAAATATGGTACTTTGTTGTCAGTTATGGAGGAATAGCAATGAAGGCAGAGGCCACTCCCCTTCTTGGCCATATGGGAACCAGGAACAAAAGGCAATAAAAGACAGGTAATTTTACTTTATGATCCGTTGTACCTGTTCCCTGCAGTTCCACTGACAGTGGCTGGATCTAGAAAAACTAAGCACTGCTTCCCTCAACAAACACCCTGCAATCATGATCCTGGAAGGGAAGCCAACTACTCCACAAAACCAGTTGACCGGGTAGACAAATCACCCACTAGTGGCACCTTTGTGTTGTCCTTACTGAGTCCCAAGAGGGTTTTGATGTTTTCATTCTGTCCATGGGACATCAATTCTGGTATTTCTAGTCCCAAGGAATCTTTGAATCATATTATGTATTTCACAAAACTGGGGTGCTAACTAAAAAACCTTTGAACTGGCAAGCTTTTGAGAACTGCTTGTTTATATGGAAAGGGGTTTAATAGTATGTGGTTACTGTTTTTACTTCTTGCTTTTTTAATGGATATGTTTCCAATTGTTCTTAATTCTACAAATGGTTTTATTGCATTTCAATGATAACATTTTGCAATTTTTTTGCTTGTGTTTTTATTCCTATCTGTTTTAATTTTTGTATGATGCCTTGAGGGGAAAAGACAAGATACCATATAAATAAGAACTGAGGCTCTCAAATCTTTAAATACGATTAACAGTTAAACATTCATATTGCTGTACTTAAAATTCTGTGTTTTTATCATCTGATGGGATTTTGTTTTTTTTTACTGTGTAACCTTTTTTAACTTCTTCAATGATTACTTCATAATAAGATCTCAGTCTGTTGCATTTGGAAAAACACAGTAATTCTGACAACACTCTTGACTTTTAAAGAGTTAACTTTTGTTAAAAGTTTATGCCTCTAAAGCAGGATTTCCAATACCCCTAGATACTACACCTTCACACCGGTTTATTTCTGATGCCATGCAAAACAATGTGGCAGATAAACAGTATCATAACTACTGCTATGTAGTTAAGGTATCATTGTTAATTTCTGTGAAAGAATGTTTGGCACAACTGTCAGTCTATCATCCAAAGTAGTACATGGTCGCACCCTGAATTACTTTCAGGTTAAATATTACAGTGATCCTGTGAGGCCTTAATTAATTCTACCATTAACACATCATGCCACCATCCCCCCTCTTTAATTTTTGCTTTGTGCCGAAGTTATATACCTTGGTTAAACATTAAACTATTAATTTAATAGGAAAGACTTATAGTTCTGGCAATTATGTTCCGTGTTCACCAAAGTTTTCTGAAATCTCATCCTTCCCATTTTCCCATCCTGTCTCTTCCATTCTCCTCCTGACCTTACCAAACACCCTTCTCTTTCCTGATGAGTCATTTTTCTCTCTGTGGGAAGCAAGTCTGCAGACTGACTGGCTCAGTGCCGGCTCAGTGCAGCAGAGAGAGAAAGAGAGAGAGAGACACTATTCCAGTCCCTGATTTTTCAAGGGAGTCCTACATTCCACCTCCCGCTCTTAACATCAAAACAGTGCCAGTAACTATACAATTGTTCAGAAATCAAATTCCAGTCAACCCACCAACCAACCTGGCATCAATAAAAGTGGGCATTAGATGCAGCACCAACACAGATTGAAGGATAAGTGGGGGTGGGATCTGCTGACATCTGTAAGGATTCATTCCCACTCACAAGGAGAACCACCTGTCCTGTTACCACTTTGGGGAGTTTATTCTTTGCGCTGGGCCAAACAGCCAGAATAGGCATTCTGCTGGTCTACCACCCACTCTGCTGCCCTGTAGACTCCCTGTCAAAGTTGGTAGAGGTAGTTTCACAGGTGATGAAGAAGAACACTAGAGCCATTTCTGCACTATGCTGTTATAGTGCTATTATTCTACTTTCAACATCCTATGGAATCCTGGAGCTTGCAGTTTAGAGAGGGGCATTTAGAATTCTCAGCCAGAGAGCTCTTTGGTCTCAGTAAACTGCAAACCCCAGAACTGCACAGGATGTTGAAAGTGGAATAATAGCACTATAACAGTATAGTGGGGAAATGGCCAAGAACTGTAGCAAAGGTGTTCTGACAGACAATTCCTTTTATGAAATCTAGTATCCTTTTGTTGACTACTATAATAGTGATGATTAACATCCTTCAACTACGCACTGCAGTCTCTGAAAATGTATGTTATTGGGATAAATCTTGCGGGTTTTAGTGTCATATGGGGTTTCTGCATTAGAATACCTTAGATTCTTCATTTAATCTCTCTCAAAGATGTTCCAGATTTATTCACTTTAAAAAAAAAGTATCACTGTTCACCACAATCTGGTTACTGTCTCAGGCACTCACACAGCCTAGGCTCTCTCAGTGGTGCAAAATGAAATGGAGTTATGAAACAAACTGGAAGCCAATACACTTGATTCAGGACAAGCAATATATGCTCTACACAGCATTCTAGAGAAGTTAAATAGTCTGAACATCTGTATTATAGGGTGTTGCAGGGAAGTTAGTACCAGTGCAAGGGTAGGAAAATCTTTGGTTCTCCAGAACTTCCATCAACCCCACCTAGCATGGCCAATGGTAAGAGTAAAGTGAGAGTTGTACAGTCCTCCCTCCATTCACAGGTTTGACGTTCGTGAATTTGATTCATGAACATACTTTCCACCTCCTTGTCCTCCTCCCATTCCCTTGCATTCCTCACTCCAGGGTTTCAAGGCTTATGTTTAAAAATGAATGTTTCTTCCTTTTGAGTGAGCAAAGCCCCTCCCCCCACGGCTGGAGGTGTGTCCTCTCTGCCATTGGCTGCACATTCTGCTATGTAATGGCTGCTGATTGGTCTCTTTGCTCTTACCCTTCTCCTCTGAGGAATCTCTTTTCTCAAGATGGTGACCAGAAGTAAATAGAACGCCAGAATGCAGTGCTCTGCTTTTCTCTGTCTGATGGGAAAGTACCTTGTTTTTTAATTCCTCCTGGGAGCACTGGGAATGGGAGGAGGGAGCTCTGGAGGGGGATGGGAAGGGGATTGCAGGGTGAAGTTTTTTTTTCTTTTTTCCCACTCTCATGAGGGTTCTGCACCCCAAATCCCTGCAAATATAGAGCGACTACTGTAGTCCTAAACATCTAGACAGTCAAAGGTTCGTCACTCCTTGGCTAATGAAATATGATACATTTTTAAAGTGAAAGAACAAGTGGCTAAATATATTAATTTAAAAGCCGTCATAAATTAATTTCAGTGTCTGATTGAATGTTGTCTTGATTTTTTCTAATGCTCAAATTATTTCACAGTTTTTCAAAATAAAAGTTGAATGCCAAACTATTCAGCTTGTTCACTACTGCAAAGCAGAACTATCCGGTTTCTATCGCCCAGGCTAAGATGCACTTTGAATTATTCATTTGACTCTCCCCTTGATCCTGAAAAAGGTCAAGCGTTTCATACAACTTACTTTATTGATGTACTTTCTACATACAAAAGCAAGAACATGCATTATTAATCCCTGCCCTTCATATGTCTGATAACATCAATTAAATCTGGGTTTTCCAACCCCCTCCCTTTCTGATACTTTAAACAATAAAACTGATCCATGGCAGTAAAAGGATATAACCACATAATGATGCCTATGGCATTTCCTTTTATCTCCTAAACCGTTTACCAATTGTTTTCCCAGCATAAAGGAATACTCAAATAATTCCAAGCCTACATGGTCACCTGTTTGTTTCCTGTCCCAACAGTTTTATTTCAAATATATGTGACAAAATAGTTTTCAAACACTCCATCAGGGTACCACAAAGGGAGAATTAAGAGATTAGCAGAAATAAATTCTGATTCATGCCTACTGACCAATGGTTGCTGATATAGATGAAGCAGTAATGTTACAGCCATTAATTGGTTTGGGAGAGACTTATCTCAGCAAGAAGAAAGAAAAGAATGACAGATAAATCAAAATAAGGGCCCAACCATTTACTCTAACAGTATCAATCTGTTATTTAAAATTTGAGATAGAATCCTTTTAAAATCAAAGCTGAAAACAGATATACTGTATATCCTCACGTATAGGACTACTTTTTAACCCCCAAAAAACTTTTCAAAAGTTGGGGGGTCGTCTTAGACGCCGGCCCAAACACCGGCCCCCACCGCTGAGGCAAGTCTCCTCTGCCGCCGCTGCCATCGCCTGCCCCAAAACAACTCCCCGCCCTTCCCCGCCGCTGAGGCAACTCTCCTCTGCTGCCATCGCAGCTCCCATGGGTTTATTGTCTTGTCCTTCTTTTAAGCTATAGAGTGAATTAGGAAAAGTTTAATCCACTTGCACTGTTTTATGTTTACATGTTTGATGACAAACAGCCTTATGTTTATAAGTGACAGTTTTCCTGCTAAGTACCTGCATGTCATAAGCCTTTGAATTAAAATTACCATATTGAAATCAAATCTGATGTTTTTTTAATTTTTATTTGGTGTGAGTTGGAAGAGGGGTGGTCTTATACGGCGAGTATATCCTAAACTCTATATTTTTACTGGAAAAGTTGGGGGTCGTCTTATACGCCAGTCGTCCTATACATGAGGATATACGGTATCTTTAATTTCAACATGGGTTTAACATTTTAAAAAATGGACTGATATCACATTCCAAAAATGTAGTCTAACACAACAACTATTAGGGCACATCAGATCCCACAGTATTATAAAGATACTTGCTGCTCTCTGTATGAACTGTGTAAAAAAAAATATTTTGTTAGGGACATATAAATGGAGGAAATGATGGAACCCATGAATTAGGCAGCCTTCACTGGGTTATGGGAAAGCCCTAGAAAGAACACTGGAGGGGGAAAAAAAGAAATCAAGAAATGACTGGATGAAAAACTGGTCTCTCATTAAGCAATGGGAAGAGTCCAGTGTAACTGAAAGTCTATTAGTGTCTCCCTCTGAAAACATAAATAGGAAAGAAGTGTGGCAAGTTTATACACAGAGTGTTAATTCTTATGCAAATATCAAGTCAGCTTGGAGCAAAATTAACTCCTTGGGATGTCCTTGACTAATGTAAACTGTCTCTTTCTCCCAAATATTCAGTGAGTCTACTCTAGCTCCAGTTAATAATTGGATGTAGGTCCAAGTCATAACTTAATCTCTTTCACAGAGTTGTTGTTAGTTTAAAAAAGGCCTTAGGGCTACCATAAGCTGGAAACAACTTGAAGGCACAGAAAAACAACAATAAAAAGGGAGGGAAAAAAAACCTCTGCCATGGGCAGGAGACGTCTGTTATGAAAAACTGAAAAGCTCTGACAACAATGAAACCATTCCAGCTTATTAGCCTTTGAGGTAGGTTTATTTGACTTGCTAACAGGCTTTAAAAGTCAAAGGAATAAAAAGAAATATTTTAAATTAACAGCAAACTTGACTTTATCAGCATTTTACCAATTTTTTCAGCCAACCCTATTACACATAGCCTAAAGTCCTTTTAAAAACACATTAACTTAGAAGAGAACCAAACATACAAGACTTTTCAGTTGCAAACTGAAATCTGCATGTGTGAAGGAGAAGCTCTCAATCAGATAAACCAATGAAATCAGCAGCGTGTTTCTCTGACATCTACCCAGCTTCAAAACATTAATTGCAGAATGACCAAAAGTCTTCAAAGACTGTGTTTTACAGCCACAAGAAGCTATGCCCCAATGGCAGCAGCACTGCCCAGGGAAGCTCCTAATTCCCAGGAATAAAGAAGCTATGCAAGTTTCTGATTGTTGTTCTGATTTACAGTGACCCAGGAATGAGATAACCTTCACATCAACAGCCCTCCTCCTGTCCTGCAAATGCAGGACTGGAGCTTTCTTGATGGAATCTATCTACCTGCAATGCGATCCTTCCCTTTTCCAACTGCCTGCAAATTGCAAAGCACTATTGTCTTTTCTAATCAGCCATGTCATCTTGCGACATGTCCAAAGTATGACAGCCTAAGTTGGGGCTTTACAAACGGTGTGTCGCAACATGTTAGTGTGTCGCCTGAGGTGTGTTGGTGTGTTGTCTCCCCAGGCCAAGACAGACCCCCCCCCAAGCCTGGCCCGCTGCTGTAGCTCTGACCGGGGTCTTTTCTCAGCAAGGGTGAGGGCAGTGAGCCAGAATTGGGTGGGGGAGCTGCCTTTCCTGCCGCAGCCACCCTCACTGGGGTCTTTCCTCGCTGAAACATGGAATCTTAAAAGTGCTTGATGACAAAACACAAGTGTCTTCATCTAATATTCTACCAAATATTGAAAAGCTGTGTTTATTCTATCAATCTCATACTTCTCATTAAAATGATAATTCTTAGTTTTATTTAGTTTTTTTCATTCTTGCACATATTGACATATTTTTACCCATAAATGACACCAATTTTGGAAATGTATGTTATTATTTATAAATAATATATTTTTAAAAATATATAAACGGTTTTCATGAGATATGTTGTGCCCCCATACATTTCATTATTACAATTTATGTATGTATCTGTATCTTAGTTTAATCTCTGGTTTGATAGTAAAACTGAATTACTGTGTTGTGAAATGATGCATGTCTAAAAAGTGTGCCACTAATATGAAAAGTTTGGAAAGCTCTGGCCTAAGTTAAGTCATTTTTTGCTTCTATGGAGAGCTCAGACTTGATTTTTTTTAGAACCCATTTACTGTCTTTTTGGCAGTCCATGGCATCCCTAGAACTCTCCTCCAACACCACATTTCCAATAAATTGATTTTCTTCTTGTCAGCTTTCTTGACTATACAGCTTTTACAACCATACAAAGAAACTGGAAATACAATAAATGGGCAATCCTCACTTAGCATTCAGTGATATATCTTTATATTTCAGGATCTTGTTTAGTTCCTTCACAGCTACCTTCCAAGCCCTAGTCTTCTTCTGATTTCTTGACAGAAGTCTCCATTTTGATTAACAACAGAGCCAAGGTATAGAAAATCTTATTTCAATGTCTTCATCATCCACTTTAAAGTAATGTAAATTGTCTCAGCTAAGCCACAGTACTAAGGCACTTATGAAAATACAATAAAACTATATACAGTGCCTTGCACAAATATCCACTGCCACTGACTTTTCTATCTTTTCTTGTATTACAAGCCAGAAATGAAATGTATTCAATTGGTATTGTTATCACTTGCTATACCAACGATATTCAACACTATGAAGGTGTGAAATAGTTTTATGTGAGTACATAAATTAAGAAAACAAAAACATACTGGAACTTGTTGGTGCCAGGGAAAGCCAGTGTGGTGTAGTGGTATGAATATTAGAGCAGAACTCCAGGAGATGAGTTCAAAGATGGACACACCTTGAACAAATCATACTTTCACAATCTTAGAACCAAGCAATAGCAAACCTTCTCTGAACAAATATTGCCAAGAAAAGAGTTGCCACAAGTCAGAGTCAATTTAAAAGCAGATAGCAAGAACAATGGCTGTTTGATTGCAAAAGTACTCCCTATTCACTATGGCATTCCTAAATAAGCTCAGATGAAACCCACTATCCTCAAAAGTAACAAAAAAGTAGTTGAACAAAGCCCATCTGTGTTCAATTCCAGTTCCATGTTATTTCAGATTAAACATATCTGTTTCTGAAATGCCCCAGAATTCATTGAAGAACATATTTAAACAAATAGCACCAAGGAATTATTGAAATAAGTTTGGAAGTAAGTTGTTCAGAAGAACCAGTCAGGGTTGAATTATCAAAAAATATCTCAGACTATCAACATCCCCCAAACCATGATTAAATTCAGTATTACAAAACAGAAAGAACACCACTCAACTGCAGCTTTGCTTAGGGAAGGCCATCCACAAAAACTCACTGAGTATGTAAGGAGTGGAATAGTCAGAGAAGCAACCAAGAGGCTAAAAGTAACTCAGAAGGAGCTGGAGATATCCACTGGTGAGATGGAAGAAACCATCAAAGAGACAACTGTCACCAGGATGCTCTACGATTCTGGGCTTTATGATAGAATGCAGAGAACACACCACTGTGAAAACAAACGCATATCAGAGCCCATCTGGAACTTGGTAAGTCATGTGGGATACACAGCAATTTTGTAGGTAAAGGTTCTTTTAACTTTTGAGATTAAAAAAACAACACACACCTTTTTGATCCAGCTATAAAATACAACAGGTGGTGCAAAGCCAACAGTGCTTACTGCCTTGAGCGTATCATCCTCATGGTGAAGCCTGGTGGTGGCAGCATTATGTCGTGGGACTATTTTTCCTCAGTATGGAATGGGAAATGGATCTGGATTAAGGACAAGATGAATAGAACCAAACACAGAGCAATTCTAGAGGAAAACTTGGTTCAGTCTGCAAGAAGATTGAGAGACTAGGGCAGAGGTTCACTTTCTAGCAGGAGAATGACTCTGAATACACAGATAAAGCAACAGTAGTTTAAAAACAAGAACATGAATGTCTTACAACAGCCTAGCGAAAGCTTAAACTTTAGTCAAATGGAGTATCTGTGGCAAGATTTGAAAGTTGCTGTTTGCCAGTGTTCCCTATCCCACTTGACTGAGCTGAAGCAATTTTGCAAAGCATGCCCAAAAATTTCAGGATCCAAATGCACCAAGCTGATAGATCAAAAGCTGTAATTGCTGCCAAAAGTGTTCCTACCATGTACTTACATGTGGTAGGGAGAGGTGTGCAAATACTTATGCAACAAACTATTGCCAATTATATTCTTGACTATCTTGTATATATCAAATAGTGAACATGCCACTTAAAATTATTCCGTACAACAAAATGTGGAAGAATCAAAGGGTGTGTGTGAATACTTCCGCAAGACATTGTGGGCCTTTCCGCACTAGACTGTTATAGTGTTATTATTCCACTTTCAACACCCCAAGGAATCCTGGGTTTTACCATTTTGGGAGGGGCATTCAGAATTCTCAACCAGAGAGCTCTTTGGGCTCAGTAAACTACAAACCCCAGAATTTCACAGGATATTGAAAGTAGTAAAATAGCATTGTAACAGTGTAATGCGGAAAGGCCTTGTGTCTCTAATGTTTGTTCCCCATGTAAGTGGTAAAACAGTCATACCACAAAACAAGACAGAGTGTGAAAGAAAGATTTACTCCCCAACATCTTCAGCTGCATGTGCAAGTTGTTGATGGCTGGCTGATTCATAATAAAACAACTCTTATCTGTGACTTATCCAAGAATCAAAGGGCCAACTTGGATATTGGGTAGTAAATCTCTCTTTCACACTGTGTCCCTTGTGCTATTTTCCATAAGGAATCCATCCTTCACCAAGAGACCAGCCTACTCAGATATTTAGGTTTGAGATTTTGTACATGGTGTTGAACCAGAGACAGATAAAGGATTCTGACAGAGCACCAATCACCTTGCTGTCGATTATTCTTCCTACCTGAACTGGTTGAGATAGTCTCCGGCATACTGTTGCACAACCCAGGACAGTAGTGCTGGGGTGACTTCAACATTCACACAGATACCACCTTGGAAGGATTACCTTGGGACATCATGGCTGCTATGACAACAATAAAGACTATCTCAGTATGTCATCATCCCACATTCTGCTGAGCATACTAATGGGGTATACTTCAGGGTACCAAGTGGTGTTACACTCCTTCAGAAAGATCAGGTGCCTAGTTTAGTGTACTCCTTGATCCAGCTTTGCCACTGAAGGCTCAAGTAGCCTTGGTGGTTAGGAGTGTGAACCCAACTATGCTTTACATAGCTATAACTAGGTTTGCTGGTATTTGTAGACTTCTACCATGATCCTTCTACAAAGACTCTTTTTATAACTCTTTTCTCATTTCCTTTCAAACAGGCAAATAGCAATCTTCATTTTCTTATTTTCTAATATTTAACCCCATTTCATATTGTCAGCTGGATTCTGGCCTCCAACAACACTACCAAATCCTTAGCACCTTCTCTATATTCTTGTTTGGCAACTGTTCACTTCCACACCTCTGTTGCTCTCTTCTGTCAGTTTCTTAGTTTTGTAAGTCTTGTGTCGTAGCTGCTGTTCCACATACAACTTCTAATAAAATTTTCATTTTGTATAAAAGTCATGATCATCACCACCACCACCAAAATCACCATCACACCTTTTCCCCAAAACCAAGACACAGGGAGGCTTGCAAATACAAGTTAAAAACATAAGATCAACATTAAAACAGAATTAAACTATTAAAACATTAAATCAGTTTAAAACATACATTTAAAATGAATAAAAAGGACTTTAAAACAATATACTTAAAACAGTACAGCACTCTCTCACAAGCCCTCTCTTCAAAACCTTTTTGTTTTAAAAAGCTGTTGGCATAAAAAAAACAAGTTTTTTTTTTTTTAAATAAAAGCAAGAAGTGGGCCACTCTCATTTCCCTAGGGAGGTTGTTCAAGAGCCTGGGGCAGCTACTGAGAATGCCAGTGGTCAGGACTTCTGGAAACTTTAGGTCAAAAATATTTAGGACTGAGATTTGAACACCACTGTTCTACTACTTATCAAGACCTAAAAATGACAAAACACTGAACCCTAAAACAGCCTTCTGTTGCATAATTCCCCTGCTCTTAAATACTAATTTTTTTATAACAGAATTATAGTTGGGGCCCTCCACATTCAAGGATTTAACATTCATGGATCTAATTATTTGCTGCCTCATCAGCTGCTGCTCTAGACCATTTTTAATAGGGACTTATAAGTCTCACATTCACAGTCTCTCTGCAAGCCTCACAGCACTGAGAGAGACTGCGAACATGAACCGAGGCTTGTAAGTACCCATTAAAAATAGAGTAGGGCAGCAGCGGATGTGGTGGTAAGCCCCACCAGCCTCTCACTTCTGCCTTGTGAAAGAACCCCGTCACCTTAAGTGCAGAACCAGCCAGCTGATATGCTACGCACTGCAGATTTCTAATGTACTGTTTACTGTACCTTTGAATATGCAGTTGATTGAATTTGTGGATTGTAGCTTTGTGTGTGTATTAAATATGCTTTTGAGGGTCTACAGATTTTCACAGTTTTCCACTTTTGCAGGGGTCCTGCACCCCTAACCCCTGGAAATGTGGAGGGACAACTGTACGCTGCAACAAAGAAAAATACATCTTTGATTATACAGAGATCCCACATGGCAATGCATTTACAGAAGATCATCCTCTGTGAAATCCACAGCCAGCAATTTATTGTCACTATCTGACTCACCCAATGAAAATATAAAATTTCCTTTCAGAAAGCATGTATGTTAAAAATCCAATACTTGAAGACATTCAACTTATTATACTGCACAATCACTATCTATTGCCAAGAGTAGGAAGGTGAAAAGCAAGTCATTATAAAGAAGGTGACCTTTATGCTAGAGTGGATTCCATTAAAACTGTTTTCACAAGATGGGAAACCTTTAAGTTGCCACAGGATGAATGTTCAGAGTTTGATTGAAAGTAAATTTGTTCATTTAAAGCAATGTGTAAGGGGCAGAAATCCACAGGAAATCCAAGCACTTCATTTCTACAACATGCTCAAGGCCAATAGACCTCTGTCATATAAACAACTCAACCATCTATTTTCTTCACAACACAGCCCTCCTTTCCCGAAATGGTTTCAGAACTGTAGTGAAAAAAGTGAAGGTGGCTACATGTTTTTCTGGAGCATGATAAAAGCAGTGAAAGAAGGATTCCAGAGAAGGTTGTATTAAGCAGCTCAAATAAATATAGCTAAAAGAGTAATTTTACCCCATATACTTTGTGTTTCCTAAAGCTGTATTCTTCTTTCTCTTCTTGTTCTAAAACACACTCAGCAGATTGTATTCAAACTGAATTACTTCAAATCTTTTAAATCTAGTAAAAGTACCAAAGTCTATAACTACCTGTTCAGTTTATGAACTTCTTAAAACTCATTTACAAAATAAATACTATTTTCTTAAGAAATCTCCCTTCAGCTAAGATTGCACCTGCCTCCTTCTCTAAAGTTTTGAAAATGACAATGACAGTTACCCACGGAAAATGTTATTTCCCTAGTACACCTAATTGCCACAGCCAGGAATCAGAAATCAGGGAAAATCACATTTCCTATGACTATGCAATAGTATCACTTAGAGATGGAGGTGAATCTCCACTGACACTATTAATGCAAGGTATGTTGGGAAGTAAAAGGATGGAGACATATGGATCCTGCTATGCTAGGCTCCTGGCTATATCACTGGGAGCTGAATATGAATTTCAGGAATAGCATCAGGAAAAAGAGAATAATAATACTTAGTTTGTCAGACTTAGTCCAGAAAATTGGGGAACTAATTTTAAACATTTGTTTCAGAATATGATCATTCTTAAAAATGATTTGAGGAGGAAAGGAAAGAAAGACTTGGACAAATCCTAATGCCGTTTTACTTTTTGCTGCTTATTGCCTTCATTTAAACCAGTGCTAACTTTATTCTGCTCCTGCTTTTATTCACTTTCTTCACTTTTTAAATATATTTCTGAGCTTAGCTTAAGACGATCATCTTTCCCCAACTGTGAAGGCAAGACCTATGTTTCCATCCATCCATCCATCCATCATCATTTATTTATACAGCACCATCACTGTACATGGTGCTTTACAAGTAAAAGAACAATTAAAAACAGTTTCCTGCCCTGGGGCTTATAATCTAATTAAGACATGACACAATAGGAAAAGAAGTTAGCAGTGTAGGGGATTAAGTCCAACAGATACCGCCTTTCTCTATCTACCGGTACTTCTAGCTAGCTAGCTACTTCAACCAAGGGAAAATGCTTATTTTCAGCTGAATTACATTTCACTCATACATTGCTTATTACAGAACTGTGACTATTTTACCATAGGAAGAAATCACATTTAAGCATGAAAAGTGAACTTTCCTTAAAGAACGCAGCCAGAATACTTATCATATCTCTAAAGGTCAAGGGGGGAGACAGTTGGCATATTGATATTGGCCTAGAGATGGAGGACATGCTCTCAATCCTGTTGCATGGAAGTTATTTATATATTGTACTTATATAAGCTTTAAAGCAAGACAAAGACATGTGAAGATTTCCTACCTCCAGCATAAGAACAAGGCAATAATTGTTTTGCTTTATGTCAATTGCAGCAAAAATGTCTCTGTGCCAAACAAATGTCCTCTCCCTTTGTGAAGCAAAGTTCAGACGCAACAAACACAGAAGGAAAGGCTCCTTGATCAAAAGGATGCAAGCAACCAATGCAATGTTTATGTTTTCTAAAAGTGCACTTGTGTAAATGGCAATTTATCCAATTTGTACAGATTGTACAAAAATTATCCTCACAAATGCAAAAAAAAAAAAAAGGTGCTTGACACCAAAATTTTTGCCTGTCTTACAGACAAGGAGAACACCATTGTTGTTTCTTATTTTTATTCACGAAAATGAAACAAATAATGTATTGCTGTGGTGTTGTTTTATTGTCTTTGTCCTTGATTATATATGTCAATGTTCCACCCTTTGGTGTAAAGGGCATTATAAATAAACATCATCATCATCATCATCATCATCATCATCATTTCCCTTACCATAACTATTTCATTTTAGAGAGATGTCTCAAAATTCTTTGATATTATAGGGGAGATATTCTGAAAATAAAAATTCAGCTGAAGGCAGAATTGTTTTTATTGGGTCTGATAGATGATTACGGTAGATAAATAAGAACTCTGTAAGAATTATACAATATATGCTAATGACAGTGAGAATATTGTATGCTTAAAAGTGGAAAGATCCCACAATACCATCTCAAAATGAATGGATGATGAAACTTCTGGACATAACTGACATGGACAAACTGATGGCTTTAATTAGAGATTAAATATAGTTGAATTTTATATAAGCTTATTATAGGTATGTAACAAAATTATTGAATTACAGTTATTTTTACTGAACCTCAAAGAAGTATAATATTTAATAATAACCATTCTCTGAAGAGTTGGAAGTCTTGCATGTAACCTTTTTTAGCCATTTTGTGTCTTAGTTGGTTGTTTGAACAAATAAAACATAGTTGTGTGTTGTTTAGTTAGTAGTTGTTGCATATTTTTGAGCATTTTTCCTTATATGTTGGTTTATATTAGTTAAATGTATTTCAAATAATGTTTTTAAAGAATTCTTTGGCATTATACAGTGAGTTATAAATGTTATTTTTTTAAAAAAAAATTGGCATGATGACTAGTTATGTTACAAACAGTAAGTAAAGGCAACACTAAGTTCCCCTACCCCATTATCCTCAAATTCATATGAATAAATTGTCCATATCAATTCCATAATTAAACAGTTTAATATAGAAGAGCAGAGCCAGACAAAAATCAATCATTCTTCTTCTTCATCATTGAGCATCTGAACAATTCTTTCTCCTTCCAAAACCCTTGGGGGAGTACACAAATGAGTCAAAATGTTTCTCATAGGCAGAAGTGATTCAATTTTTTGTATGAGAAAAAGTGGGGGGGAGTCAAATTGCCAATCCCAATTGGAACAGACTCCTCAAATCTCGTACTGAAGTCAACACTTCCTGACTATTTGGTTTCAGCTTCTCTGGGAGATGTCTGCCCATCTTTACTGGTACTCAAGCACTCTTCCTACTGCACATCAGTCTCACTGCCTGTGGCGGAATGCTCCTCTCTCAATCAGCTTGTGAACACACTACTCTATATGAAAGAAATATATATATATATATATATATGAAGGGGGAAAAAACCCAGTTCCTTCCCAGTGAATTTCATGTACACTTCATAGCCCATATGTAAACTCACTCCATCTCAAATGTTCCCTCCAAATCCATCTACATGAGATGCCAGAACAGAAAATCAGCCAGCTTCATTTTATTTTATTAATATAGATAAGTGAAAACTTCAAAAACGGTGATTTTTTAAAACTCAGCTCATCAAAATCATTCACACAATGTGCCACACTACTATATCTGAATGAAAAAAAATTGGGATGCCCTCCTAATCACCCTCACTGAATTTTAGTTAGAGCATATTGCCAGCATATTCTGTCAGACTGTTCCAAACATAGCCTCCACATTTGCTGAAAATCCAGAGAAGCAATAACTGGAGTACTCTCCAGCTCCCATAATCAGATTTATATATAACATATAACCTGTATTTTACATCATACCACCTCAAACATACCTAGGTTTAGCGAAAATCAATTCAGCCATTTTCATGTGATGCTGTAGGAAACACACAAATGGAGAAGGTGTCAAAAACCTAATGTTATTTCTACAGATAAGCTAGGTGATTTTAGTCTGTGGTCCATGGATCTCAAGGGGACACATGGATGGGCTTCAGAGGGTCCATAAGCCACGCTCAACATTCTTCCCTTTAAGTGCCTTCTTGCTACTTTGAACATTGCTTTCAGACACATTTTTCTGTGGAGGAAATCCTTTACTTTCACCAGATTCTGAAAGGGGCCCATGACTCAAAAAAAAAAATAAAAAAAATAAAAAAAATTCAAGAACTACTAGAATAGATTTTCATAGATTAGACTCACAGGGCTTCTCAAGTTATCAGACTGATGCAGGGAACTGGCTATTTTTCCCAATGTGTCACAGACCAGTACTGTCTTTCTGCCATATTATTATTATCATCATCATCATATTTTCATAGTTCCTGGACTGACAGCCAATGGTTCACAGACCACTAATGACCCTCACATCACCACTTTGAGTATCACTGGACTAAAGTGTACTTCAATGGCTGCAAAGTATCATTAGATGCAATATATCACATACACATAAGTGGCTGAAAATAAAAAGGGAGACAAAACAGTGGGAGTCATACCTCAAGTGAAACAAACAGGTACAAATGCTTTGGGATGCTCAAAAAACACTGAGGTGAATACATCCATCTGAAATGGAGCTGTGCAATTTTATATCATATTATTAAAATATTTATATCCTACTCTATATCCAGGGTGACATAATAATAAATCCAGTTTAGAATAACTTAAAACAGTAACAATAATTTTAAAGACTAAAAGTATATTAAATCATTTATCATTTAACACAAGACAATTTAAAACCAGTTAAAGCAATTTGAAATGTAGTATAAAGCAAATCACAGAACATGAGCAAATTGGATAAAATGAATTGGGTGCCAAAGGCTTTAATGAAAAGGCTTTGATGGTGCCAGAATTACACCAACAATGGTGCCAATCTTGCCTCTGAGTGGATAGTATTCCCAAATGGGTTGCATTTCAAAGAAGGTTCTCTCCCATGTCTTCCCATGGTATATTGCCATCACTTGTGGGACACAGAGGAAGCCCCCCAACAGACCTTAATTTTCAGGCAAGCATATATACGAAGAGGTCCTTTCTCAAATACTTAGGTTACAAGCCATTTAGGGCTTTAAATATTATCAGAGGCACCTTGAATTCAGACTGTGCAATTTCTTTAAAACTTACATGGTTATATGTTTCTGTTATGTGGTCTCTGTATGGTTCTAGTCAGCAGTCAAGCTGATGCATTTTCTATTAGCTGTAGCTTCCAAGTCATCAAGGACAGATGCACACAGAGTGCATTTCAGGAAATTACCTGTGCATAGACTACTGTGATTAAGTTATTTCTGTCCAGTGAAGACTGCAGCTGGCAGACCAGTCAAAGCTAGTTCCAAGCACTCTGAGCCATTGAATCTACTCAAGCTACACACTTGCTCTTTCAGGTCTTTGTCCAAGGCAGAAGGTACCTCCCCTAACATAGTGAAGCATTTACCACCACCCCCAGAACCCAGTGAATCAATCCACTTCTGCTAGATCTTTTCAGCCAAGACTGGCAATGGTCAAGCTCACATGTCATGGGAGGGACTGAGTCAAGGGTCTCGTCCACATCATCAACCTAAGGAAATTTTTTTTTGGGGGGGGGACTAACGGAAAATAACCAAATAGTAAAGAGCAGAATGTAGAGCCAGTGTCATGTAGTGGTTTGAACACTGGATTACAACTTTGGAGACCAGAGTTTGATTCCCCGCTTGACCTTGGAAACCACTGGGTGACCTTGGGTGTGTCACACACTCTCCACCCCAGAAAAACCTGAGATAGGTTCACCTTAGTGTTGTCATAAGTTGGAAGCAATCTGAAGTCACACAACAACAGAAGAGCAGAACAAGTAACATAACAAATTTCAAAGTAGTAGCCATGTTAGCCTCTTGCAGCATAAAAAGGAAGGAAGGAGAGGGGAAAAAAGGAATATAGCAGCACTTTTAAGATTAATTGGTTTACATTTTAGCAAGAACTTTCATGGATATAAAGCCACTCCTTCAGATGCAGTACTGAAACAGTGTTCCCTCAGCATGAACCATTTACTACAACAGAGACCAAAAACACAAAATAACAAAATACCCTTAGTTGTCATCCACAGTCCTCAGCTCAGGCCACTCAAATGTATAATCAACAAGCAACTAGTTCTGGAGAATAATGCAGCCCTCTCACAAGCTCTGAGAAGCAAATCTTTATTGACCAACAGACAGCCTTTAAATCTTAAAGTACTCACTTAAAACAAGAAACATAACATGGATGGTAGTACAGGGACAACACCCTGTGGCAACCCAGATGCCAACTGTGTCCCTCCATCTTCTCTGGGGGGAGCAATATTATAGGGGCCAGTAACATCACCTGCAATATCAGAGGTGCATTTACTTGCTCTTCCTCCAATGTGATATATGGCATCCTATGCCAACAATATACTTTTACATTCTACATTGGAGAAACAGGGCAATCTTAACGCAAGAGGATAAAATAAATTGCAATACCCCAAAACCAATTGCAGAATATTTCAATTTTCCTGGAGAGATTTATAGGTTTATATTTATCCTTGGACAAAGAAATTACAAAGGAAGATTAGAGTGAGAAAGAGCTGGATTGAATTATAATCATAAATTCCAATCCACCGGCCCAGGTATGAACAATGACAATGGCACGTTGCATATACAAAACAATCCATGTTATTGCATATGTAACGAAAGGTATCTTCTCAGAGAAAGTTTTGAACCCAGGGAAACTGACTTTTGGTAAGGAGATGTATTGCTTGCATGCATCCACACTAACTGATCACTATAAAGATCTGTATCACCTGTATACAATCCTTTGAAAATTTAGAGCATGGGTCATGATTTTCATCTGTCTGGTTCCTACTACATTCTATCCTACTCCCTCAACTGTATAAATGAGTTGTTGTTTTTTTACCCTGAAACTTTAACATCACACTGCAATAAATCTGAAAAAAAAAAGAGTTTATATTCATGAAGGCACATATTAAAATAAAAACCAGTTAGTCTTAAAGGTGCTCCTATGTTCTATTATTGCTCATCTCTCTCCCTTCCTCCTTTTAAGTAAGGCAACAACTTCGTTTTCCAATACTAAAGGTTATTAAATATTGATTCACTTTAAACTTACTGATGGATTTTTACCTACCGATTATGTCAGGCAGACAATTATTTATATAATACCATCCATGTACCAATAGTTTTGTTGTATAACTTTTGTTATATATATTTGTTTTGTTGTCTAACAGTCTCTGTCTTAAGATTAACACAGCCCCAAAATTAGTTCGCTTTGGTTTAAAAAGGGGGGGGGAACAGAAAAAGGAAAAAGAAAAAAAAAAAGTCTGGCTCTGAATGACACTCATCTACGAAACCATTTATATTCAATATCTTTCACCTGGACCATCCTCACTCAATTTTGCTCTCAGACTAGCCTTAAGTAGCTAATTGGCCCTGGGTCTGTAACTGGAGTCTTAAGAACATAGTGCAAAATAGGAAACTGCAGCGAAAGCTCAATGTTTACTTCTGAAAAGAGAACACCCGCTCATTGTTCCGACAGCTCAAGGACACTCCATTACACAGACAGCACTTCAAACATAACAACTGTCAGTTCAATTGCATAAGTGCAAGTGATGCAGGTTCACATTCTGCTTGTCCTGTCTGTTCAGGATTTTAACTATTGTACACATGTCAGTGGATTAGACACATTTCATGGACGGTTCTTTCTCCAAAATGGAAAGAAAGTCTTTATTACTTTTATTACTTAACTGCAGTTAAAGGGCTTTTATAAAACATTAGGCACCAGACACCTTGGCCAAAATAGCTCAGCAGATGAACTCAGTGGCAGCTGGCCTAGTCTGAACCAGAAGACTACATTATTACTGCCAAAGGAACATGAACACATCAGAAGCAAAAGCAGTAAGAGAAGAAATCAGCACCTTTCCTCCCTGCATGAGCTCAGCTTCAGTTCTGCCTGCAGCTCTGACTTGAGAAAGAAAATACAATGAAGTGGATAAGAGTACAAATTTACAACTTGAGTAATCAGAGAGGCCATTCAAATCTGTATTCTTTGAGCAGCACAGTCATTCCTGCTGTATCTGTTAGGTATCGGATGTACATGTTAGGTATCATTTTCTAGTACACCACATAGAAATCAAGTTCCAGATTAACATTTCAAAAAGAAGAACTGACTGGAGAAAGAGAAGTCTTCCATTTTGGAGGCTGAATGCAGATCTGGAAAATAGGAGTGATTGTGATTATAGGAGTAACATGAGCTAAAAAAGGGCATGCCTTTAATGTCACATAGGTTTTCACATAGGTTAATGTCATAAATGTTTTCTCCTAAAATATCAAAGCTTCATGGCTTGGAGCAATATTCAACATCTTCTTCTTCAACTAACCAAGGAACAGTTTGATAAAGCATATAATTATTTTATTCTTTCACTTACTTATTTTAAAAAAATTCCCATTACAACAAATGTGGACCTCATTATATAATTCAAGATCAAGCTGGGGTGGGTGGAGGCAAAGACATGCCTCCTAATCCTCCATGACCCTTGGAACCTGTGTCACAGGAGGGAGCATGAAGTAGCAGCAACAGAAGAGCAGGCGAGAACAATGGTAAACAACATCCCCTTCCTGCTGTATCCCTGCCACGACATCTATCAGTTACTGCTAGTAATTAATAGAGGTCAAAGGATATAAACAGTGGCAGATAGTAGATTTCCATACCAGTAGAGTGATGAATCTATTCTAAGTTTTAGCCTGAACTTTAAAGACATAGTCCCCAGATATGTTCAATACCTTGGATAGGTTATTTAGAAATCAGTATAAAATCTAGAGCAGATTCACTGCCCCATCAATAAGGGAACCATCAGCCACCATCAGGTAAGAGGAACGGGTGTGGCAAAACATCAGCATCTACCTTCCCATGTCCAAGGAGCTATGATCCACACACGCATGCACACATATACAATTTCTGACAGAGAAAAATGTTTTTCAGTCTTTCAGGACTCAATATACTTTTTTCAAATATCTACAATAGATATTGAGTTTATATGCTGTAGGAATACATGGTTTGCAAGTATTTACTTCTGTTTCATGGTTTTTAAATTTTTTTGCCCTAATCATTTTCCTATAGTCAGCCTTTTAAAAATGTATTTTACATTCATAGTCCGCCCTTGACAAAGGAATCACAGTATTTCCAAAATGTTGGGCCTTTTCATTAATACTTTGGTTTTTCTCTTGGTTTCGTTTGTAGGTTTAATATCAACTAGAATAAAATACAACACACTAGATCTGTACTAATAGTTCCCAGAAATCATTCTGCTCACCATTCATCATTGAAATAAGTGGAAAAACTAACCCTGGAGACCAGAGAACAATTTTTCTCCCAGTGGTCAGTGTGTTCTCACTATTTCAGTGTTACAGTGTGGTCTCGCTATTTCAGCTCCTGAATATGTGTGTGAACTTAAACAATTTTGATACAGAACAAAATTTCTGCTACCATATATAATAACCCTTTGGTGGGCTAGAATAGAACAACAGAGTTCTCTGTGATTGTGATGGTTTTTGTGATTAACCAAAAAGTTAATATTCTTTATGCTAAGTAATGGAGACAAATACCATTGTGGATTATCATATCCTAACACCACTTATTTGTGTGAGTGGTGCTACTGCATTTTAAAGCTGGAAGGTTTCTGTTTTTGGAATTGACCTGAAAGCCATGAAAAAAGAAACAGCAAACAATGAACAAGTGTTCCTGAAGCTATACAAAATAAAATAAATGTGTTCTGACCACATGCACACAAAATTACACAAGGGAAAAAAATGGAAATAAAAATAAATGTACTTTTCTGGCAAGTAAACCCAGATTTATCAATATTTTCAAAATGGCAGACTCCGGCATACCATTTCTTCAATAACTTTCCCAACATTCAACCCAACTCCATCAGGAGACCTCTCAAGCCTCTTTCGTGATGAATGTGGGCAATGCAGTGCAATCTATTTCAGTTTTGGTTCACATTACTACAAGTGCTCTCCAAGAAGAAGCAGGAGTACTGAGTGAAAAATGTAAGGTCTTACACTTAAGCAGAAGAAATGGAATGCACAAATATAGGATGGGGAAGGCGTGGCTGGATAACAGTACGTGTGAAAGGAATCTAGGAGTCTTGGTAGATCACAAGCTGAACATGAGTCAGCAGCGTGAAGTGGCCACCAAGAAAGTCAATGTGATTCTTGATTGCATCAGTAGGAGTATGGTGTCTAGATCAAGTAAGGTAATGGTACCACTCTATTCTTCTTTGATTAGACCTCATTTGGAATACTGTGTCCAGTTCTGGGCACCTCAGTTCAAGAAGGATATTGATAAGCTGGGACATGTCGAGAGGAGGGCGTCCAAAATAGTGAAGGGTCTGGAAGCCATGTCCTATGAGGAACAGCTTAGGGAGCTGGGTATGTTTAGTTTGCAGAAAAGAAGGTTAAGAGAGGACATGATAGCCATGTTTAAATATTTGAAGGGATGTCATGTCGAGGAGGAAGTGGGCTTGTTTTCTGCTGCTCTAGAGACTAGGACAAGGAGCAACAGATTCAAGCTGCAGGAAAAGAGATTCCACCTGAACTTTGGGAAGAACTTCCTGATGGTCAGAGCTGTCCGGCAGTGGAATATGCCGCCTTGGAGTGTGATGGAGTCTCCTTCTTTGGAGTTTTTAAAGCAGAGGCTGGATGGCCATCTGTTAGGAATGCTTTGATGTGTGTTCCTGCATGGCAGGGGGTTGGACCAGATGGCCCTTGTCCTCTCTTCTAACTCTATAATTCTACGAAATAAATTCTACAACTGCCCTCATCCTCTTACTTAAAAAGAGCCACTGCTCTTAGGAGTAAGGACTTAAACCAGGAATCAGCAACTGTACAGATAAGAAGGGGCATTTTTCAACCCTACCCCTGCACCCTGTGACTGCTTGATAGTGCCGTGCTGGCACATTTCTTTAGTTTCTTGGGAGTTTTGGATGGCTTTGGTGGCAAGAGAAAACAAACTCCTGTGGTTTGGGCAAATTTTGGGCTGTTGGAGGGGCAAAAATAATTTTCTGAAAACTACTCCCTAATAATACTAATACTTTGAGTTTAGAGGCTTTGGGGAGCCTTCACAGGTTGCACATCTTGCTTGTGGCATACACCCTGCCCAGTCACAAACCAAATATTCCAAAATACCATTTCATTTATTGTTGTTGTTGTTTTAAAACTGAGCTTTCCAAACTTTTCATGTTGGTGACACTCTTTTTAGATATGCATCATTTTGCAACACAGTAGTTCAATAAGTAATTCAGTAAGTGGAGGAAGCCTCTCAACCTGAGCCTGCCTCCCCACCTGCGCCCACTCTCGCTGGGGTCTTCCTTGGCCCAGAGCAGCTGTGCTGGTGGTGGGGGAGGCAGCCCCTCCACCTGTATCTGGCCTGCTGTGGTGGCAGAAGTGGCAGTGCCTCTACCCGTTACATTTGTGCAACACACCTATGCACTGCAGCTGACACACTAACATGTCACAACACACAGTTTGGAAAGCTGTTTTAAAGCCAGAAGATCATATAATGAAAAGCAGAACTTCTTGAAAGTGGTGGTCATGGTGCTAGTATTAGTGTTAGTATTGGTGAAAAACAATAATAATAAAAAAACCTCTAAAAGGTATGCTGCTGTGTGATTTTCCTGAACAAAATCATTCAATCATGGGTAAGCTGTGTCTCAAATATCGACCAGAGGTTGGCAAATGTGAAAGAAATTCTTGTGCTATGGTTCTAACAATATTATTGTTGGTATCTGCAGTCAAGTTGACTTCAACTTATGGCGACTCTATGCATAAGAGATCTCCAAGTCACCGCGTCATCAACAGCCCTGCTTGTAGACTCAGGGCTGTGGCTTCCTTGAATGAGTCTATCCATCTGTAATGCGTTCTTCCTTTTTTCCTACTGCCTTCTATCTTGCCAAGCATGATTGTCTATTCTAGTGAGTCAGGTCTTCTTATGATGCTTCCAAAGCATGCCAGTTTCAGTTTAGTCATCTTGGCTTCTAGACCATTACCGCACTAGGCTGTTATAGTGCTATTATTTCACTTTCAACATCCTATGCAATCCTGTGGTTTGCAGTTTAGGGAGGGGCCATAGGATGTTGAAAGTGGAATAATAGCACTATAACAGTCTAGTGTGGTAATGGCCCTAGAGAGAATTTGGCTTGGACTCTTATTTGTCTTTTAGCAGTCCACAATATCTGTAGAACTCTCCTCCAGCATCATATTTCAAATGAGTTGATTTTCTTCCTCTCAGCTTTCTTCGCTGTCTAGTCTTCACAACTGTACATAGAAACTGGAATATGACGGCATGAGCTTAGTATTAAATTATATATTTTTATACTTGATTTATAACAATATACCACACTGTTATTGGTATGGTTGTGAATAGTGAATTCATGCACAGTATTCAGAATAAAAGCAGTACTGTCTTCTCAGTTTTTAAAGTTAAATATAATTGTTGTTGTTTTTGTTGTTGCTGCTGCTGCTGTCATTATTTGATTCATTTATATCCTGTCTTTCTCCTGATAATGGGGCACAAGGCAGCTAACAACATACTTAAAACAATACAAATTAAAAATAATACAAAAGCATTAATAAGAGTATAAATATAATATTTAAAAACAAATAATTTGTGAAGTCAAAATACTAAACATTAAAATATTAGAGTATTTTTAAAGACTATATAAAAACCTTAAAAACAGAACTACACAGTATTAAAAGCTCAACCCTGGTCGGACTGTAAAAGCCTGATGGCACAAAAATATTCTGACCTGCTGATGGAAGGACAGCAAGGATGGGGCCATCCTGGCCTCTCTAGGGAGGGAGTTCCAAAGGTTTAGGAGGAGCCTCTGTGAAAGGCCTCTCCCTTGTTCCCACCAAATGAGTGGGAAATAGCCTAACTTTGACTTAAAATAGCCTAACTTTGACTTAAAGATTCAAGGCTTTAATTTTATCTGGATAATCTGGTGAGACAGATGAGGCCCATGACAGAAATGCCTATTTCCAAGGCTTTATCTGGCCTTGAGCAACTGAGGACCTCTGGGCAGTAGCTTCACAGCAGCCAAAGAACACATAAGGCAGAAGTGGGTTAACAGTAAAGGGATTTTCTGCATTAAGACCCTCTGGGGGCCACATGAACTACCAAATATACCACCTCCCAGCACCCACCAGGTAGTATAATTTAGCTTAAACTGACTTTTTAAAATCTACATTAGATCTTAAAATTAAGTTACATTTAGTAGATTAATGTCCAGCTTTGTGTGTGAATTGCTGTGTTATCTGATATTTCTCCTAAAAGCTGATGTTCACTTTGCCAAAGACAACAGCTAGATAATTCAAAGACATAACTATGTTAGTCTGTATTAGTATGCAAAGGGATCTTGAAGCACCTTTGAGACTAAGAGGAACACGTCGGTAGCATAAGCTTTCGTAAACCACTTGCTCAGATGCATGGAATAAATGGCCTAGAAACAGACATTTATATCTATGAATGAGCTGTGAGTGTTTGTGAACAGCAACAGAAATGCAAAACTTGTGGATATGACGATGACATGACAAGGTCAGTTTTAACAAGGGTCTTTGAGGGACAAAGATAGGAGGAAAGATACTGCCTAAAACCAAGGTGAGTATATAACCAAATAAACAATGGAGGGAGTTACTGGAATGCAGTGTGATGCTGCCCAGCGTGGTGTAGTGGTTTAAGCACTGGACTACGACCTTGGAAACCAGGGTTCAATTTCCTGCTCGGTCATGGAAACCACTTGATGACCTTGGGGGCATCCTACACTCTTGTGATAGGTTCACCTTAGGATTGCATAAGTCAGAAACAACTTGAAGGCACACAATGATGTTGGTTGGGAACCAAAACGGAAATGTGATAAACGGGCAAGAGAACCCTTAGATAATTCAGTATCTGGGAGCCTTTTGTCTGCAAAGAATGAACATGACCATTGAGGTATAATCTGGCATCACGACACCCCAAACTGATTTTTCCAGCCTGCAATCAACATCTTAACTCTAACTGTGGCTGCTTTGCATCCCATTTTTTGAGAAAGGTGGGCTATAAATTCAACAAACAAATAAATATATAAAATGGTAAATAACTGTACAAATTTGATAGCTACAATATCTAGCCTGATTGTGGGACTTTTTCTGTTTCTTCCCATCCTAATTTTTGCAACATGAGTTTGATGAGCAGATAGTATCATTAGTATCAACACAATGTCATAGCCCCAGGACACATTCAGAACCTTCTTTCATCTAGGATGGAGTTCCATAATCCACAGCATACTCATCTTCCTCACATGATAAAGCAAGGATGGACAAAGTGCAGTTCTCCAGATATTGTTGGACTTCCAGTGTTGTTCACCATTGGCTCTGCTTGAAGTTGCAGTCTAAGAGCACTTGAAGGACCACAGTTCTCACAATATGACAAAGATTTAAAGCCAAATAAACTATCATTATTAAAATAATGACTGATTTCTATTGCAAGTTCTCTTGCAGGAGCTCAGGTTGAAGGAAGGCCCTTGGCAGTATCTTTCAATTGGGCAGGGTAAGTAAGAAAGTTTGTCTGGACCAGTAACTGTGCATCAATTGTTCTCTTTTCCTTGTAATATAAGCATTAAAAAGACATCCCCTTCTGCAACACCACCAAAGCTATGAAAGATAACAAAGGGAAAAGAAAAAAGAAAAAAGAGGAAATCTGATGTGAAAGGTAGGCTAAAATCTCTCATAGACTTCTGCGTATACATAAATGCTGTGTGTACGAAGGGCAGAATGCAAATGTGCAATTCCCTGTCTGACTGATGAAAAATTGCAGTCTAGGAAGTAGTGTACTATTTACCTCTTTTTCTTTTTGAAATCAGAATTAATTTCTTTCATAAGTATAGCAATACAAAGAGAGCATTATTTATAAATCAAAAGCTGGAGTGGGCATTGGAGTTTTGTTCTCTTTCAGGATAGTACTTTCAGTTATCGTTAGTGATGTCAGCAGTTTTTTTAGACCAATTACTGGAATCAGATCTCTCCAGACGGGATATATTTACAACAGTGTCTATACTGTTTTACAATAAACTGATGAATGACTCGTTATTTTTCTTAACTGCAGTCATCAGAAGTAACTGGGAACCACAGTGACAGCACAAATACCATTCTGCACAATTTGCCACTTGCATAGGTCTAAAGGCTCTGATACAATTTTTTTTAATGTTTGCTGATATTGAAGACAAGAATACAAATTGTAAAGCACTTCATTATACCATCTGCAGGTAGACCATTATCTCACATTTTGGAAAAGCAATTTTAGGACTACAGCTGCAAGCATCCCCCCAGGTAGGATGGGTATGTCTATCTAGGCTTGAGGATTACTTAGTTCTAAAAAATGTTTGTCAAGCTCTGCATTTTGTATTTATCTTCAAATAACAAACTGGTAAAGAACTGCCATCTTCAAATGAAAAATAAAGTAACTGTGCTTTCTTGGCTTTGTTTGTTGTTTCTTGGTCAGTGATAAATCACAATTTAATTGCCACTCACAACATACACTTATTAAATCCTTTATAATTATTTTAATATGTGAATAGTTTATGAGGGCCTCAGTACTTAAATCTGTCTAAACTGCAGGCTCTACCAGTTATCTCTACTCTACCAGCATGCATATATGGCAGCCAAATAGATATATATTATTTGTTCCATATTCCAGCCAGTTAAGAAGAAAGATACTCGACACTGATCTAGTGAGGAGCTGTACAGCTAAGTAGCAGAGCATGTGCTTTGTCCGATACCAGGTTTAATCCTTGACAATTACAAATATGAGTGGGAAAGAACCACCCCAAAACCTGGATATTCTCTGCCAGTCAGTATAAGGCACTACTGAAGCCAAGCATTTAATGACATCACATTCCAATGATCCTAACAGAGAGTCCATCATTTTGTGGGAACGATGCTACACGATGATGTCCAATATTGCGAATCTTGCCCAAATTCTGTATATTAAACTCATCACTATGCACATCCAAAATATTCAGTTATCATCTTACTTATGCTGTACACCATAATTCCAAAACAGATTTCCAAAGTACCCCAAAACACTATAAAAATTAGTAATCACTCAACAGCTTGTAATTGTAACTGATGCTAACGCTGTATTATCACAAATCTCTTGTGACCTTAAATTCTGCTTTTTGATGCTGTCTTTGAGCAGTAAAATCAATTAACTCTTCAGGATGCTCATACCGTGTTATTGATGCGGATATGGCAAACGATATCCATAATCCCATTAGCTGACCTCTAAAAGAAATGTTAGCAAGTACATGATATTTAATGAAGTCTGAAGTGCCCTTGCCTAAAATTATACCTAGTTAGATAGCTCAAGGCTTAGCCCAATACATCTTCTATTAAAACAGCTGTCAGTTAGGTGTTCATGTATTATTGAGAAACCTCACAGGCTTTGTGAGTCAAAAACACAGTTGTCTCTTCTTGTGCTTATTATCTAATCAACTATACAAGTCATTCAGCATTCTGGCTACTATGCACATGACTTAGTATCTCGTTGAGTTAAGAAAAACAAGGATACACAGTGGTTTGAACAAGATTAGGTTCCAGCTAACCACATTTTTCAGGAAAGCTATGACCCCTTATAGCAAAAATGCCTAAATACTAATTGATATCTAAATATTAATTTGCAACTCCCTAATGTTAGCAACAAATGCTGGATCATGTTTGCCTTGTTTCCATTATCCCTCCTCACTTTCCATTTACTCAACAGCGCAGTCCTCACTGATGGGAAGCATACAGACAAATACCTTAGACTAGCATGTGCACATAAATACAAATATCTCTCTCACACACACACACACATATATATGTATGCACACACACGAATACACACATACTTGACACAAGAAAAACCTAGGATCCTTCTGCAATATCGTGTGTGTGTGTGTGTTTGTTAGTAACAGAGGAGAGAAATTGAATGTATATACCGGCTAACGTATATTTTTCACTCACATTAAAAAAAAAATTAGTCTCTATGTGAACAAATTTCTCTCAACAGTAAACGTGTTACAATGCCAATGGTTACATTACAAAAAAAGGCCGTTTTAACAAGCTCAATTCTTCAGCATGCCAATGGCAATAGCACTTTCTTTAAAAAGTTCACCATGACTTCTAGTACTCTCAAGAAGCCCAGATGATGTCCTGTTCAAACCTGTCATGACCCTATCTTTGCCAAAAAAAAGTGTGTGTATGCACATGCACACATACACATGCATGTGCACCCCCCATATATATCTTATTCAAAGTGCATTTAAAAAACAGTGGGAAGGCTGTTCTTTACAATGAACTTCCTGCACCAAATTCCTCTACAAGGTCATGGTTTAGGGTAGGGGTGCACAACACCAGTGCTTCCAAGAAGTCTGTTTTATTTATACAGTCCTCCCTCCCCATTTCTGAGTCTGATCTTCGGGAATGAGTATTTGTGAGGCATGCATGTGTTTCCATTCCCCACTCTCCTCTTCCTCCTTTGGCCTGGGTGTGGAGGACATACTCTGAAGCGGAAGGGAAGGGAAGGGAAGGCACGTGTACCTTCCTTCTCCATGTATGGTGCTCCCCCTCTCATTCTCTTGCCTTTTGCCCAGGTGTGGAGAATGCGTGCCAAGGCAAAAAGCAAGGGAATGGGGGTAAGGCATGCATGCCTTCCTTCTTCACATGCAGTGCTTGTCCCTTCCATTCCCTTGCCTTTTGCCTAGGCATGGAGAATGTACACCAGGAAAAAAGGTAACGGAATAGGATGGAGGAAGGCACACATGTTTCTCCCCTTTCCCTTGCCTTTTGTCCAGGAGCAGGGAAGGCAGGAGCTCCAAGGCTAAAGGCAAGAGAATAGGAGGGCAGAGTCTTGGAAGGGAATGAGAGGGAGCACAGATAAGAGTTATTCATGGATCTTCCATTTTTGTGAGGGTTCTGTGCTCTAAACTCTTGTGAGACTGTAGGGGACTCAAGAGGCCTTTACAAAAGTTAGAATAGATATGGTTAGTTTTTCTGCCTCAGAAAACCCCAGACGCCATAGCGACAGCCAGAAATGTGGAGGAGAGAGAATAAAACAAAAACAAAAATGTGCATAAAAACTCTACAACAAAAGTCCACTTCTGTTTATTTATTTATTTTATGAATAAGGGAGGAGAGGGTGCAACCTGAATGAAAAGCAAATTCCTATTTTTATAGGCTTCCATTAGAGGCAATTCACTTTTTGGGAGGACTGAGAAGAAAGGGCAGTTCAGGAAGACTGGTTGTGCGGAGGAATTAAGGTCTGCTAAACCAGCCTGGGGAAAAGTGCCTGCATATGGCAACAGAGCTACAAGTTGTTAATCTGGATCAAGGGTTAATGCAGTCTAAACTACAACAATGGTCATTTCCGCACTAGCCTGTTACAGTGCTATGATTCCACTTTCAACATCCTATGGAATGTCCGTCCAGCCCCTCCCAAAACTGCAAACCCCAGGATTCCATAGGATGTTGAAAGTGGAATCATAGCGCTATAACAGGCTAGTGCAGAAATGGCCAATGATATGCAGTGGAGAGAACTGGGGCCAAATGAGGATCTACTGGCCTTTCTGTTCTGGAACTGGGTGAAGTTATACACCTCCTGTAAATTCTGCTCAATACCAAATATTGACACACATTAAAGCTATAAGGTAAACTTTGTTGGTGGAAAAACAGTGATTCCCAACTTAGGGTACGTGTATCCCAAGAAGTACAAACAAGGACATTTAGGGGTACACAAGAAAAGACTGAGTAATGGCAGAAAAAATATGTAAAGTATAAGTCCTTCTGGGAGGACATCACAATTCAGTGTGGTTCCTGATTGCCCACAGCATTGGCATTCCGGTCCTGGAACCTTAAGAGATGGGAAAAAATCATAAAGAGAAGAGTAACACATAAGCAGAACTTCTGGCTGCCCACAATTTTCTTTTTTAAAAGAGCCTTTCCCACATGCACATACAGCTTTCTATTTGAGTTGCTCCAACTCTAGCCCTGTACACATCAGGTAGCTTCTTGAGCCTTGCGTACACATGCTCTTTTCTCCCTCTTCCTTGTGCCCCTCTCCATGAGCAGAGACCATGCCCAGTGCAGATCTCCTCTTTTGCCCAGAATCTTTCTGAGGGAGGGATGTGCAGCACCACTCTTTATTCCCTCAGTGAGGAACAAAATGATTCCTGAAACCATGGAGAGTGTGTAAGTGGGTAACAGGGCATGATGGGATGGAGAGGGCTGGGCATGGTGGCTGGCCTGACATCTTGCCTTTCTTTCTCTGGGTGTGAGGAGGTCTTCTCAGAGCTCGCTGAAGCTTTCTGATGGTGACTTTTCCCCTCAAAGAAAAGATGTGGCAGTGGAGGTGGGGTAAAATTTATGGAAATAGGCTGCCAATGGGTATGCAAGTGAAAAGTGGGAAGCACTGGTGTAAAAGGTAGAGGAGGCATCTCTCCGAGAAGCATTCCAACCTTTTTATAGACAAGGTCCAGCCAAAGGCAGAACTGAACTCCTGAACAACTATTTCTACCTAGACTATCTCTGGCCAGCAACCTAACTCTCCATGGCTGGCAAATGGGGTGTACTTATTGAGCGAAACCAATAGAGGACAGATTCCCAAAGGTTATATAGTATAGACAAACACAAAAGAAAATAAAGGTCTGCAAGTGTAATGCACCTTCACAACCCCACAGCTATGAGAATGGTGCAAGCAGGTTAGGTGGAAAATTCACTGCCCCACTTCATTCTCAGCCTTTACATCTTTCCCCAGCCTCAAAATGCCAAGTTAAGGGGGGGGTAGTTAATGAAGTCACTAACACAAATTAAACCATTCTACAGTTCTGTTAACACATGGCAACAATGCTAACAATTACTCTAAAAACCATCTGTCTGATGGCAGAGGTGAAACTCACCATACCCCCTCTTTGCTGTGGACATTTACAATTAGTTCATTTTGGAGAATCTTAGCTAAGAGGCAGATTGGCATTGTTGTGTCCCTTCAAGTCATCTACAACTTATGGAGAATCTAAGACAAATCTATCGCTGATTTTTCGGGGCTGAGAGTGTGTGATGTGCCAAGTTCACCAGTGGTTTTCCATGGCCAAGAAAGGAACTGAAACAGTTTGCAGGGCCATAATCCAATGCTCAAATCAGATTACAGGCCTAATAAACAAGCAATGATACAGAACGGCAGAAAGAAATTGGTGCTAAACTTTAATGCCAAGGCCTACATCTGTCTAAAGTTTTTTTTTTTAAAAAAATAGTAAGGAAAGAAATGGAAAATATTTCATTTTGCACCAACTGAGAACAGAGGCATGCATACTGTAAAACCAAAGTCAATTTTGTTTAGTTTGGCCACATCTCAATCTAAGCCTTTTTGCTTAAAAAAAGAAGGGAAAAACAGCCATACTATCCTGCTGCTGTTATCCCCCAGCTGAATATTTTTAAGAATACTTACCCAGCTAGTTTGTTTGAGCAGGTCTGCCAAGCTAAAATAAGTAAGTTTGAAAAACATTACCATAAAAAAAGGTGTGTATTTTCCATGTAAACATGAACAATAAGGGGCTTGGAGAGAAGAAAACCCAAGTGAACCTCACAAGGCATCTATTATGCATATATTTACTTGGAAGAAAATTCTGTTTCTTCTACTCAATGTTTCAGCGAACATGGACTTTGTTTCCTGATCCCAATCCCAGACTAATATAGACATTGCAATTTAATACTACATAATCTTCAACATTTGCTTTTGCAAGCTACCTTGCATTCACACTATTTGAAAAACTGTACCTCCCTATATGAGCAAGTACATGCTTTTAAGATCTGTGGGGGACGCTTTCTTTCACACTCATCACTGTCCCAAACATGTCTGGTGGGCCAGAGCAGAGAGAGAGAGAGAGAGTGAGAGAGAGTGAGAGAGAGAGAGAGAGAGAGAGAGAGAGAGAGAGAGAGAGAGAGAGAGATTTCTTGGTGGTTGCTCCTAAGTTACGGAACTCCAAGAAGTCTGATTGGCACCCAGGAAGGTACATGTGACTTCTCCCCTTTTCCTTGCCTCTTGCCTTGGTGGGCATTCTCTGTGTCCAGGCAAAAGGCAAGAGAATGGGAGAGGCGAAACACTGTGGGCGGAGAAGGTAGGCGTGTGTATGATTTCCCCCCCATTCCTCTGCCTTTTGCCTTGTCTCTGTGCCCAGGAAAAAGGCAAAGAAATGGGACAAGGGAGAACCACACCTAGAGAAGGAAGGTGTGTGTGTGTGCCTCCTACCCATTCCCTTGCCTTTTGCCCAGGCACGGAATACTAAGGCAAAAGACAAGGGAACAGGGTGGGGAGGTACAAGCATGTCTTCTCTGTGTGCAGTGCTCCCCCTCCCATTCCTTTGCCTTTTGCCCAGGTGTGGAGAAGGAAGGCATGTCCATCCAGGCAAAAGGCAAGGGAAAGGGAGAAAGAGAAGGAGAAGACACAAACACATGCCTGGTGAATAACAGTTGGTAAAAAATAGTTGTAGCCAATGTGTTCCTGCACATTAGAAAAAAATGCCAGTTTCCCCACATCAGAATGCCTAAGAAGCATTAATGTATAGTAACACAAACTGGGGAACGTGAGCTTTTGGCTCATGTTTTCTACCTACAACTGCCCCCTATGCAATCCCCCCAACAACTTACTGCGTCCTTCTTATTAACATATATGTGTATGTATACAGTATGTGCTTTTGTGTGCCAACGTAGTGTAGTGGTTTGAGCACTGGACTAGGACATTGGGAAACCAATGTTTTTGCTTAGCCATGGAAACCTACTGGGTAGCACTGGGCAAATCACACTTTGCCTTAGAGGAAGGCAAGGGCAAACTCCCTCTGAACAAATTCTGCCAAGAAAACCCAGGTTTGCTTTAGGGTCACCATAAGTCAGAAATGACTGGAAGGCAACAAATATGTGCTTTCAAGTTGCCTATTGCCTTATGAATTTTGCCCCATGAATTTCATAGGCCCTTTTTTCAATCCAAGAAAATTCAGGGGGTTTACCACTGCCTTTCTCTGAAATATAGCCTGCGGCACCTGGTATTCCTTGGTAGTCCTCACTGCAAGTACTAACCAGGCCTGATCCCACTTACCTTCCAAGATCAAATGGTATTTGATACTTCAGGGTATTTAGCCCTGTCATATTAGGATAACACATCTTGATTTAATTAAAACAAAGGAAAGTACTGAATGTATGCAATGTTTTCAGGAAGACTATCTTGGTGTTGTCTCTAAAACAAAGAAAATATTTTAGTTCTGTTCTGCATTAAGACATTTCATCTATGTAAGACTAAATGAAAACAATCAACATACTGATCAATTTGAAAATGGTTTTGACTTTAAGAAAACTTTTGGCAGCATCTGGCAGCTGTGGTACATGTGAGTGGTCAGTTTCTTTTCCTACACTTCTATTCTCTTTTGGGGAAGCAGAAGAGAACACTTTAGAAGTCCGCATCTTAACAATGGAGCATGTGGTTATATGCAGAGGATCCCAAACTCAGTTATTTATCTATCAAAGTTAATGGAATTCAGGTCATAGGTCTGGGAAAGTCTTCTGGCAAAGACCTTAGAGAGCAACGGCCATTCAGTGTGACTATTCATATAAAAACCAAGTCTGCATCAACATGCTCAGTCTATGCATCCAACTGACATAACAAGTGATAATTGGGTATTAACCAGTAGCTGACTAGCTGCTACAGATCAACAAGGTAGTTCTTCTAATGTCCCTTTAGGGGTTATAAACATGTCTTTAACTGTTCATCGTTTGTAGTGTTTTCAGCTTGTTTATCTGAGTAATGGTTCCAACTTACTATAAAATAAGCTCATTTAAGAATAAGTTAAAGAACAGAATCTTATTCGAAGACCATTGCCTGCATACTTTTTAACATTAGAAACACAAATGACAAAACATACTTGTTGGTCCTACATTTATATACAAATCTATTATCTTAGTTTACAAATACATGTTGTTTGTACAACTATGCTGTTCAACAGTCTGAAAGCAGACGTGTGTTCAGTATTAAACAGCCAATGTGAGTTGCCATCCTGTGAGAACAATGGTTTGTTGCCCACTGAATCTCCTCCCTGGTCATTTCAATTTCTGTGTATCTACATTTGGAACTGGTGTTGGTGTTTGGCATTGGGGTACCCAAATCTCCCAACTGAAAGGACTGGTCTCTTTCAACCTTTAAGTGCAGCAACAATAAATGATATGTGATAGTAAGTTTCGTATTTGCACCATGTCCTATTCATTATGGAGACATATCTGCTATTACAAGTAACTGTTTTACAATCAGACAGAATAGCTATAAAGATCATTAACTTGTCTGTTCCTACCTAAGGCTGTCAATTATGAGGCCATTTTCCTAAGAGATGCAGAGCGACAGGCTTTTAAGACCAACACGAGGGATTTGTAATTATTGTTGATATATAGACAGAAAGATGGGAGAGTGCCAACTTGAAAAAGTTGTACATTACACCTAGTACAAACAACAATATAAAAGTCCACAATGAAAAGTGAAAATCCAAATTTAACTATTGAGACAAACAGTATTTATCCACACATGTAAAAGTAGTGCAGATGAAACTTTAACCAAATCATAGCTAGAAAGTTGAAAGTACTGATTTGCTTGAGTGCCTTTTTTTTTAAACAGAGGTAACCATGTCTGGAATTTCACATTCACTAGATGCTGTTGTTAAATGGGAGTAGCTACAAACTGGTGTTTCAAAACCCCTTCTAATCATTCTGTTTATTTATTTCATTTGTATCTCACCTCTCTCCCATCATGGAATCTGAGATGGCTCCCAAGACATTAAAAGAAAAGTACAGTCAGCTCCCTCCACATTTGCTCCACATTTCCATCCTCAAATGCGGAAAAATCACAAATACCAAAATCTGTGTGTGTGTTGCCGAGGCGTGGCGGGGAGAATAGGCACCCAGGATCCAAACCAGGTCAGAGAAAGGAGAGGGAAAGGGGCTGAATTTGCGCAGTGGCCCTATACTTACTTTCTTTCACTCTCCTTCTTTGGGTATGTGAGGGGCATCAGGAGAGGGTTTGTGGTGCAGAGAAACTGGGCTGCAAGCCATATGTAACTGACCAGGCAGTGGCTGGTGGTGGAGGAGAAGGACCATGAATGGGTTTTTAAAAGGCTGCATGGCCTGATCGGAGCCACCAACAGGGAAGATCCCATAGAAAAGCAGCATTTGAGGGGAGGGGCAGGCGTTGAGAAACTCACAAATAATCAATCTTTGAAAGTTAAACTCACAAATGTGGAAGGCTGACTCTACTGCTAAAATCTTAATTACAGTTAAAAAGTCCAAGTAAATAAAAATAATAAAAGCACAAAGTCAAAAACAAGATTAAAGCACAAGACATCCCATTAAAAGACGCTTCTGCCACATTTGTTAAGAGCCAAAGGCTTGCCTTTAGAAAGGGAGCAGAGAGTGTCGGCCAAACAAACCTCATATGGGAGAGTATGCAAAGGTATCTTGAAGCACCTTTGAGACTGAAAGAAGCTGATAACATAAGGTTTTGTAGACTTACCGTATTTTCCGGCGTACAAGACAACCCCCAACTTTTCCAGTTAAAATATAGAGTTTGGGGTATACTCGCTGTATAAGACTACCCCTCTTCCAACGCACACCAAATAAAAATTAAAAAAACATCAGATTTGATTTCAATATGGTAATTTTAATTCAAATGCTTATGACATGCAGGTTCTTAGCAGGAAAACTGTCACGTATAAACATAAGGCTGTTTGTCATCAAACAGCTCAAATAGCTCTCCCTGCCTGCCCAGCCCTCCTTGTCTCCAAACATGCCTCTTTCACCTGTCTGGCCCACCCTTGTATCCTATTACCAAGGGTGGGCCAGACAGGTGAAAGGGCATGTTTTTCTGGGCAGTTTTTCTCCAGCAGCTGCCAGAATGTTGCTGAAACATGGGAGGAGGGGCGGCAGCCTCCTCAGAGTCAGAGCCGCGGGTGGGCGGAGCCCCTGGACTGGAGCCGGGGCCCGCCCTCCCCAGCGAGCCTGCAGGCATCTCGCGGGCCGGTGGGAAACTCAGCAGCAGCCTAAGCCTCAGGAAAGGCATTTCAGTCTCTTAGAATGGGGCAAAACCCATATAAAATTCGGACAAGCACCAGATAAAAAGTACCGTATCAAGGAGGAGGGAGCAGAGCACATGGCTGGACGCGGACTTTACAAAGGTGGGACTGAGAACCCTCACCTCGGTGGCAGCGGCGCTTCTCCCCGGGTGAGGGGAAGGTCGGGGGGCGGGAACTTCGGTGGCAGTGGCGCTTCTTCCCGGGCAGGGGGAAGCTTGGGGGGGCCGGAACTTCGGCGGCAGCGGCGCTTCTCTCTGGGCGGGGGAAAGCTCCGGGGGGCATGGGAACTTCGGCGGCAGTGGCACTTCTCCCTGGGCAGGGGAGAGCTCCGGGGGGGGTGGGAACTTCGGCGGCAGCGGCGCTTCTCCCCGGGCGGGGGAAAGCTCCGGGGGGGCGGGAACCTCGGCGGCAGCGGTGCCTCCCTGCCACACCTGGCGTATAAGACAACCCCCCGACTTTTGCAAAGTTTTTTGGGGGTTAAAAGGTCGTCTTACATGCTGGAAAATACGGTAAATCTACTTCATCAGACTTTCTGTTCTGACATGTGAGATGGAATGCCTTTCTGGTTCCCAGCCATTATCACACTACATTTCAGTAACTCCCTCCACCATTCATATGGTTATCAATTCACTTTGGGTTTAGGCAATGTCTTTCCTCCTATTTTTGTCTCCCAACAACCATAGTTCAAACTGAACTTGTCACCTCATCACCATATCAACAAGTTTTGCATTTCTACTGCTATTCACACACATATCCTGCTCATAAAGGTCTGTTCCTAGGCATTTCATTCTATGAATCTGATGAAGTAGACTTAAGTCTACAAGGCTTATGCTCCCACCTTTTTTTCTCAGTTAGTCTCAAAGGTGCTACATGATCCCTTAGCATACTGATTCAGACTAGCATAGCTATGTTTTTGAATTCCAGTTGCATGGGAAAGAGTTTCACAGCCAGGGAGTAGCCACCAAGAAGCCTCTCTCCCATGTCCTCACCAAATATGCTTGTGATATTGGTGGGACAAAAGAAAGCCCTATTCCAAAGTTCTTAAAATTTGGGCAGGCTCATATTGGGAGATACATTTTTTTCAGAAGGATTTTAAATGACATAACCAGCACTTTGAATGCTTTGAACTATGACAGTACCCTGCACACAGTGCTGATCATACCCAGCCCTTTGAAACACAACAGTAAAAACTCTGGTTCTAGACACAATATTGTATTTAGCTCTAAGAAGGGGATGATCACATGCATCTGTGGGGCACTCCTGATCTCAGTCATATTTAAGAGATCAGGAAGTACACAATTAAAAGAAATGTTTTCTTATTCTTTTCAAATGTACTTTCCCTCAGATCTAATGAATGCACCTCCAAATGCCACTGGGAAAGTATACTTGCTGGCTCAGACCAAGGGCCAGGCAGATGAATCCTGTTCTTTTTTTAAAAAAATTTATTATTAAAAATAAATTCTATTGTACAACAAATTCTTTCAAATCACAAATCACAATAACAATACATACACAACATTTACATTTACATACATACATACAATAAATCCTCACATACAACATATATACAAATAAAAATACATACCCATACCTAATCACAACTCTTTATTTATCCTTATGAGTGATGCGTATTTTATATTTCTCATGCATCACCTTCTCACACTATGGATAATCTAAGGTATATTCTCTGTCTTCCAGTGTTTCACAAATGTGATCCTTACCACGTATATCATATAACATATGATTCTTGAATATTTTTCCCTAACTTTTCTATCTATCCCTTATATCATAACTTCTAGTGAATTCTTGATTTATTTTCCAAGCAATTTGCCATTGACTGAAGAGTTATTGGGTATCCTATATCCTGAGCCCATTTTATCATATTTGTTTTAATTGTCTCTTGTTCTAATTCTAGACTTAACAGCAATTTATAAATCTTACTTAGGGGCCTTTTTATCCCTGGTTTCATTATTTTATCAAATTCAGTTTCTTCTAAGGTTATTCCTTTATCTTTCATATCTTCTCTGTATTTCTCCGCCAATTGCCTGTGTAATAACCAATGTGTTGAAAAGCCAACCACTATGAATTCTTCCCTAGTTTATAATTTGATGTTATCCCCTTCTTTTAAGCAGGGTTGGTTGTATGTCTTTAAATACTTTCACCTCTGTTCCTTCTATCAACAGTTTATTTGTGTAGCTACACTTCAAGACCAGGTCCTTCACTCTTTCTCTTAAAAAGTAAATCACGATGTTTCGTGGTAGCTTCTTCCTCTTTGCACAATTGAATTTATATGAAACGCTCTATCGATCTCTAAGTCTAGTTGTTCCGATTCCCAGCCTATATAATGTGCCAGAGGTATCGTCAGTCTTTGATACAGGTCCTCTTGATCTGCTTCTCTCAATCCTCTTATTTTAATCCATTTATTTCTATTTCTTATGTCCATGAATAGCATTGTCTTCTCCAATTGCTCAGTCTTTCCCTCCGCCTTTACCATCTGATCTTCCACCCTCGTTGTCCTCTCCTCCATCTGTTCCACCTTTTCACTTATGTGTTTTAGTTCTTTTGAGATGTTATCTAGCTTTCCATTAAAAACTTCCAATTCTTTTTTGATATCTGTTTTTATTTCTACTCTCATATGTTTCATTTCTGTTCTAATTTCTTTCATTTCCGTCTTGAATACCATTGTTAGTTTCCGTATTTCTTCCATTACATCTGTTCCAACCTTCTGACTCGTCCCTTGACTTTCCGTGGTTGCTGTCTTCATTTCCATAGATGGTGTTTTGATTTCCGTCGATGCTCTTCTTTGTAGTAGAGTTTGTATTTGTGATTGGGCTCCTGCCCTAGCCCTCCTTTTCCCTGCCGCCATCATCTTGTCTATTTATTTTTTTATCCTAAAATCTCTTATATTATTTTATTTAGTCTTTTTAACTTTCTTTTTTTCTTTTTAATCCTTTTAATTATCTTTCATCAGATTATTTAATTTATTAGATTATCAAATTATCTGGCTATCTATTTACCTATTTATTACTTATTTAATCCAACCTAGGCCTCTCTAATTTCTCCTTCTTTCCTCTACTTGCTTATCTAAGTTTATCCGATCTACCGAAAGCAATTAAATTAATTTATTAAATTTATTAATGACTTCTAACCACCCGTTTTACTTAGAATAAATCACAACCTCTCAGTTAATCACTTCCACTCCCAAATTTACTTAGTCACTTATATAATTCCAGTCAGATAATAGTCAATATTTCAAGAATCACAAAAATTTGGTTGTAAATATTTCAATAAATTATATATTCAGTAATCCAATTCAAATCCAATTCAAAGTTATATGTTCAGTAATCCAATTCAATCCAATTCAAATCAAAACGTAATAACGTAATAAGTAATACGTAATAAGTAATTCAGTCAATAAGTCAGTTAATTCAAAACAAATGTTCCCTCAACAATTTAGTATTTTACCAGCAGGACCCTTCAGTTAATTATTTAAACCTTGCTGTTTCAAAAATTAAGGTTTATAATTTACAATATAATCTACAATTCAGTTCAAGTGGACAAAAATCAAAAATCAGAAACTATGTTTACGCTGTCCTTTTCCTTATCCAGTCCAACCCAGCCCTGTCCAGTCCGGTCAGCCAATTCCCTCCCTCCAAACCAAATGTCCCAGCAGTATAAGCAGTACAAGCCTTACACACTCTCTCAATGTCCTTTGCTCTCACCATCTCGACGCCTCTCTTCCTTTCCCCCTGTCTCTCGCCACCTTCCTCTGTCTTTTTCACTCGTCCGTCATCTCCCTCGTCTCTACACGTCCATCGTCTTCATTCTTCGTCTCTACTTGCCTGTCACCCCCGTCCATCTTCAACTCTCCCTCACACTTCCGTCGTTTCTGTCCTCACAGTTCCTTCTGTCCTCAGCTCAACTCCCTTTCTCCGCTCATCCGCCATATACCTCTCAATGTTTCCAGCCCTTTCGTCACGGCAGTCATCTCTCATCACCACATTTATCTCTCGTTTCTCGCTCACATTATTTCGGCTTATTCACTGCTCGATATTCACTCTCACTACTCTATCCAATTCCAAGACACTTTATAACTGTAAACTGCTGGTTACTTTCCTTAATCCATTTTGGTAGCTAATGGCGAAAACAGGGGGGAGTGAAGTCGTTTCTCGCCATATTTCCTGAAGTCCGAATTACGCCTACTCACAGCTATTTTCTAATCAAATCGATCTCTTTATGACTCCAATAACTTCATGAGTTTCCTATTTTATTCCAAATTCTAGATTCCCAAACCAAGCTCTTTTTATTCGCGATCTTGCTATTTAAATACTATTTAAGTTTGAGTTATTTAAGTTATTTAAGTTTAAAGTTCCCGAGGATGAATCAGCACAGCAGCACAGCCGCACAACAGCGATGTCTTACGCCACCCTCCTTGCCAGTCCCAGGGTTGTTTTCACCAGGAACTCGTCTCTCTCTTTAGAGTAAGAATCCAACTCTGACCTTTTCTTCCACAGTAAAAGTTCGACCGAGTAATTGCCCAGTGGACTTCTCGCTTTTTATTCTTACTGGGTTATGTAGCAATGGGGGACACGTCTAGCCTGTTAAGGCTGCCCGGTGCGATGATGGCGGCTCTACGATCCCACGACCCAGTCGTGCCTTCTCTCCTTTCCCCTCTTCTTACAGCACGCTAGGTTTGGTGGATCCCCGTCGAGCCTCCTCCGTGACCCCTTTATCCAGGGATCAATTTCCTCTAAGTTGAATTAGCTTTCCGAGGAAATTCCTGCTCACGTCAGATGGTGGAATCCCGCAGCTCTGTGGATTCCAGCCGTTCCGTGTGTCGCCTCACCAGAATCTTGGAAGGTTACAGAGCTTGAATGCAGCTACTCTTTATGTCTCCAGCATCTGCTGCTTGGAAGTATGCCACCTCTGAATCTGGGAAGTTCCATTTAGCCATTTTGAATAAACAGTAATTGATAGACCTATCCCCTGTGATAATCCCACTTAAAATCAACAAAATGTTGAACCTCACTGCACCTCAGAGCAGGAACTTGTTACTGTGAGTAGCAGAACTCTCTCATCTTTTGTGAATCGACTGTCTATTCAATCTTAGCTGTATTTGGTTTTAATTTGTGTCGTAACCTGCCTTGGGTCCCATACCAGCAGTAAGGCAGGGTGAAAATCAAATCAAATCCAGTGGGACCTCCTCACACACAACCTCCATGCACATGATTTTGTGTTTGCATGAAGTGTTGTATCCCTTGACATAAAATGGCAGCAATGGGTGCACACGCATGCATATCGCCACCATTATGTTGTCATATATGGAGGTCCCACTGTAATCAGTCTAATGTTATGGGAGACAGAAGACTGTCTTTGCTTCCAAAGTATAGTCCATAAGTTTTATAAATCTCTATAAAGTTCCTTCTTATTTCTCTTTTTTATCCCTTATTTTCTTATTTCTCTTTTTTCCTCTCTTTTTTCCAAACCCAAAGATATCCAGACATCTGAACTTTGCCCCATAAGGAAGAATGCTCTTTTCTCTAATTTTTTCAGGGCAACAGTATTCTGAGAAAGACCAGAATTGTACACATTATTCCTGAGGTTTTACTAACAATTTTCATAAAGGCATTACATGACTGGCAGTTTCATTTTTAATTCCTTTCCCAGTGTTTTCTTCTTCAACGATGGGTTTGTCTTTTCAAAATGCAAAATTTCCAAAAGTTCTGCGATTAACTATAGTTGTTGCATCCGCAATTTGGTGTAATACGAATATTTATTTACCTACTGTAAGATTCAGAGAGTTTTTTTTAAGACCAACATCTAATTGATGGTTTCAGCTAGAACAGATGAACTGAATCAACTCCTAATTGGTAAGTAAACACTTATTTAAATCCCAGTGATTTAATGTGTCTACATTAGTTAGATTACTAGCTGGATTTAAGTCTATGCAATCCAAACAGATCACCAATCTGTTAAGTGATCTAACTGGAAAAACCAAGAAGTCTTGAATCACATATAATTAAAGATAAGTGTCATATGCAAACACATTTTTAAACAAAAAGTTCGTACTGTAGAAGGGGGATAAATAAACAATGGTACAAATTTTCCTCAGCTTACTTCAACCATCTAGGATTTAGACCACAGACAGAGAACATCTGACCCTGCAGATGTTGGACTGCACCTTCCATTATCCCTCACCATTGGCTATGCTGGATACAACTGATAATATTTTGGTTAGTCCCAACTAGGACACATCTAGTTAATCAATTTTGAATGAGAAGTCAACATGTAGGTGAATTCCACTGATGCAATGAGACAACTCTAACTGGAACTAATAATAGCATTCAGACAATGGTCTTCATCTTGCTTTTCTCCACCCATACCCGATGAATATCTTCACATCACCATTCCTGGCAACCCGGCTTAATGCTTTTATTAATTTCATAGAGATACAAGTAGAGATGTGAAGGTCCAGAAAAAAAATGGAAAAATTCAGAAAAAACTGTTTTTCCCCCATTTTTTTCCTGAAGCCTTTATATTTTACCAAAAAATTGTAAAAATTGAAAAAAGGAAGAAAATCAATTATAGAATGTTTTATTTAGCATGATGAATAACATTTTTAAGACTAAGTATTCATATATTCTCCAAACCATTTCTAAAAACTATGTACAGTATCATATTATTGTAATTTCTGTGCACCAAGGACAAGCAAGTCCTAGGTTACAAACGGAACTCTCCAACACAAGAGCAAGATGCATTTCTTCCTCTAGGGAGAACTTAGTCCTTCCCTGCTCCCTTCCACACACTCCCCCCCCAATTCTTTTTATAGGAATGGGTGCTTTATGTCTATTTGATACTGTGGAGACAAAATACAATTAATTTTCTTTGCTACTAATGTTGATGGTTTCTTCTGTTTGTTTTTTTTGACTGCTCCACATAAACTAGCAAAACCAAAACCATACAGTTCAGGAGACTGTTGCTCCATTTTTTCAAATATAGTTAATTCCATTTGTAATAACTGTTTGAATACACTGTATTTTTAATATACCAATTGTGATAATTTTATGCAAAATCAAATTGTACATAGTCATATTTTATGTTCCTAAAGTAACAGAGTCACTTTCAATCTGTAAAAAGTGCTAATGTTGCATTTTTTCAATTTTTTCAAAAATTAGCATTTTTTCTGAGAAAAATGGCTTCAAAATTTCCAGAATTTTTACATCTCTAGATACAAACAAGGTACTCTTGTCCTTCATGCTTAGAACAAGGAAAATATATCCTACAACAGCATACGGACAGAAGGAATGGTGACTTGTGGTTGGTATGCAAACCCTTTGAAAGGATTCACTACTATTGAAAGTAAACCAATAAGTTAAATAAAATGAACTCTGTGGCTAACCTTGGAATAATTATACTTTTCTTAATCTCTGAACTTCTTATCTATAAAATATGGTGTACGAATTGGCTGCCTTTGACAATGGCTTTGTGCTCTTCCTGTCTACTTTTAGATTGCTATGTTTGAATTCTTTTTTTTTTTTATACATGTATAGTAGCTTATTCCCACCATTTTGCATATTCCCCATGTACCACAACACTATTTGTATCTTTTTTCAGTTGAGGTTCTAGCAAACTAGAAAAGAAGGAGGCAATGATGATTCTGCAAGCCTGATGTCTTCCTGTTCTTGCTGTAGAATATGCAGAACAGAACTCGGAAGCCACTAATTACAAATCAGTTAATGACTTTACAATTAATTTCTTTTCCCAATAACAATGGTGGCATTGCATTCTCAATGTAACTTAAGCATAACACAGTGTTATCCTATGGTGTAACTATAACTCTTAGTACAGTGTAACCTTACTGAATGAAAGGTTTATGTGATGGCTTGTGCTTTACCTCATGTCATTGAATGATGGTCTGTTGCGGGTGCCGAGTTTGCAATGAGGTGAATGAGAGGAGAAAAGTGTCCTGTATCACAAACAGTCCTGTAGAACTGTTATTATTATTGTTGGTGTTTTTAAGTAATTAAAAGCTTTCTTGTTATTTTTCAGGAATAGCAAAGATTTGCCTGTAAAAAACATTCAACTAATACAGGAGATCCTTTGAATCATAATTCTTTTTTAAAAGTAACTTTCTGTGATGTGGAATAAGGTAACATCCTGTCTCCAGCAGTCCTTTATACTCCTCCAGACTTAAGTGAATCAACCTTGATCTTTCACTGGAACACTGAAACAGTGAAGCTAGAAATGCTGCCAACAGCCATATGGATTGTGCCACAGTCAGACATCTGAATAAGCAATTTTACCTAGTAGTGATTTGGGGGAATAACATTTCAGGACATTAAAAACCCACAACTTATGAAAATGTTCTTAAGCCAACTCACTTAAGTACCATACAGGAGAAAGTATAGGAGAAAATATTGACATGTATACCTAAAGTTTGCATAAGTCAAATGTAATTGATCTTACACGCTATTTTCTCTTCATATATATGGGACTAAATAGAATAATATTAAACAGACATCCACAGTAATTTAATGCTTTTGAGACTTGGAAAGCCTATACAACTTCTATTCATCCATAAAACAGCAGGAAGGAGAGAGAAACCATGACATCTGTTATTCGAAGATGAAAGCTGCTGCCTGACCAGAAGGTGGCTAATTATGTGTAATTATAAATACTGAAAGTACCACCTCTTACTAAAAGTATTCAAACAAGGGTATAGGCCTCAACACTATTAGCAACTATGATACAGAAGCTCTTTCTCCCTCTAGCTACCTCCCTGGAAAAGACAATTGAAAATACGTAAGTTTATTGACTAGTTTAAGCACAGACAGTGAGCAACAATAGAAAACAGACAAAACATGGAAGACAGATAATGTGCAATGACTCAATGCATTATAGCAAGGTAAGCAAACCAAAATGTGCAAATACAGAGACTTAAATTCAATTGCTTGTCTCACCTAGACACCCACCAACTCAATTACTGGAGGGTAATTCAATACTTAAGTGAATCCCACTGATCCAGTGCATCTATTCTAGCTGGAATTAACAACTGCATTCACACCACAATGTTAACAGCAAACAGGGATATATTAATGCATTATATATGCATCACCAAGCAGAGGTATGCAAATAGAGAACAGTTAATAGGCCACTGGATGAGAGGCTTCTGCCTGCAATTAATGCTGCTGGACACCAAGCACTCTTAAGTTATCCACGGGGAAGTTTCAGGAAACCGTTCTAAGCATCAACTGTATTGTCTTCTGAGATTATTCAGTTCAGGAAACTATAAACCTGAGGATGGTTCTAGTTGAAACAGGACCCTCATCGTGTATTTTCATCCCATTGCCTCTTAATAATTGTAGAAAATATTTATACATGTACAGATATTGTACAAAATATTTATATATGTGCCTGTTGTTAGACAATGTATATACACACATTTTGGTCTGCTTACTTTGTTATGTAGCATTACCTACTGCTTTCTGTACAGATATGGGTACAGAATCACAGAGCTGGGAGGAATCCCAAGGGCCACCTAGTCCAAAACCCTGTCAGTGCAGTAATTCACATCTCAAGCGTCCCTGAGGGGTGACCATCCAGCACTTGCCAAAACCCTGTCTAACAAAGTAGAGTGATCCTCCAAGGTTTATTCAACAGTCAAACAGATTTACCATCAGGACATTCTTCCTACTGTTTAGTCAGAGGCCATTTTGACCCTACGCTATCATTCCACTTTCAGCATCCTGTGCAATTCTGGGGTTTGTAGTTTACTGAGGCCAGAGCTCTGGCTGAGAATTCTAAATGCCCCTCCCTAAACTGCAAACCCCAGGATTCCAGAGGATGTTGAAAGTAGAATAACAACACTTTGACAGAGTAGTATGGAAATGGCCAGAATCTCTTCCCCTCTAATTTTAATGCACGTTTTGAATCATATGCTTTGGAGCAGCAGAAAACAGCTGTCTTCCACATAACAGCCCCTCTATGGATTATCATATCATTTCTTCATTTCTCTTCTTCAGGCTAAATATCCTCAGCTCACTCAATGATTTCTGATAGGACCTAGTTTGCAGACCTTTTACTTATCTTGGTTGCCCTGGTGTGGACATCTTTGAGCTTGTTAATATCTTTCTGAAATGGACACAGCTCTCCAGGTGAGATCTAACCAAAACAGAACAGAGTAGTACTATTATCTTCCTTTATCTGATTAGCAAGCTTAGATAACGGAGACGGATATAGATATGGAGATATGAACAGGTTTCTTACCTGTAACTGTGGTTGAGTGGTCGTCTGTGCCCTCACACATTGGGATCTTCGCGCATGCGCGGTAGCATTCAGAAGATTCTAGAGCTAAGCGGCTTGGCGGGAACCCGTCCCCCCTGCTCATACTGAGCATGCTCAGCCTGCCAAGCCAACAGTCTCTCCTCAGTTCTAGAGTCCTCCGGAGCAGGACCTGAAGAGGGGATGGCTGGGCGGGTATGTGTGAGGGCACAGATGACCACTCGAAGAACCACAGTTACAGGTAAGCAGCCTATTCTTCTTCTTCGTGGTCTCTGTGCCTCACACATTGGGAGATTGTATAGCTTACCAGTGGATGGTGAGTCAGGTCCTAGAGTACGGAAGACAACACCACACGGCCAAAGTGGGCATCTCGTCAAGCCCGACTATCCAACCAGTAGTGGTGCACAAAGGTCAAAGGTCATGAGCAGATAGCCACACGGCACAGCTCTTGCAGGTCTACCCCTCGAAGAAGAGCTGCTGAAGAGGCCACGGCTCTAGTGGAGTGGGCACGGAGCAAAGCTGGCAGAGGCTGCTTAGTCAGTTCATACGCCAGCAGAATGGTCTGAGCCACCCATTTGGAGAATCTCTGGGTGGATACCTTGTGGCCCTTCCGACAACCACCACAGCAGACGAACAGGTGGGGAGTCTGGCGAAAGGACGCAGTCTGATGAGCGTAGAAGGCCAGAGCCCAACGTGTGTCGAGAGAGTGGAGAGATCGCTCCAGAGGCATAGTCGGGTCAGGATAGAAAGTAGGAAGGATGACGTCCTGGCTAAGACGGAAATTGGAGACAACCTTGGGTAGGAAGGAGATGTCTGGTTGAAGGACCACTTTGTCCTGATGAAAGACCAAGAAGGGCTCATCAGACCGTAGTGCTGTCAACTTGCTCGCTTGCCTGGCTGAGGTGACAGCCATGAGGAAGGCGGTCTTCATGGTCAAGAGCCTGTCATCAGCAGTACCCACAGGCTCGAAAGGCGGCCGCGTCAGCTGGTATAGCACCAAGGACAGCGACCAGGGCGTAGCTGTGGCGACACCGGTGGGTAAAGATGTTGCAGTCCTTTCAGGAACTGTTTGAGGGTAGCGTCCCTGAAGAGCGCTGCCGAAGGGGAACCACGTGGCTGGTAGGCAACGATAGCTGCGAGGTAGACTTTCAGAGATGGAAAAGCTAGTCCTTGTTCCCAGAGGTGAAGGAGGAAGTGCAACACGGTAGAGAGGGCAACCGGTGATGCCAGCTCACGACGGGCATCTGCAAAGGCAACGAACCACTGCCACTTGTAATGGTAAGACTGACGTGTAGATTCCTTCCTGGCTGCAGCAACGACATCCCATATGGCTGGAACATCTAAACGGTTATCCTCCACGCGTGGAGAGACAGGAGTGGTAGGTCTGGATGCAGCACGAGACCGAATGGGAAAGGAGATCTGGCACCGTTGGAAACCTGAGAAGTCGGCCTCAAGCAGCCTCGAAGAGTGGCCCAAACCAGTGCTGCCTTGGCCAATACGGAGCTACGAGGATGGCGTCGGCACGATCCGCAAGGATCTTGGCAACCACTCGACCCAGGAGAGGGAACAGTGGAAAAGTGTACAGGGGACCTTCGTCCCACTGAAACTGAAAAGCATTGCCGAGAGAGCCCTGACCTAGGCGGGCTCTCGAGCAGTAGCAGGGACACTTCTTGTTCTGGTTGGTGGCGAAGAGGTAGATGGATGGTTTGCCCCACCGGGCTGAGATCGCCTGAAATACGGTGTCAGAGAGGGACCACTCGTGGTGGCATGAGGTGTCCCTGCTGAGGGTGTCCGCTGTGGTGTTCTCCCGGCCCGCCAGGTGAACAGCGACAGGGTGAACTCGGAGTGGCATGCACCAGTCCCAAAGACGAAGAGCTATGTTGAGGAGGGTGGTAGATTGTGTACGTCCTTGCCCGTTCACATAGCAGACGGCCGTTGTGTTGTCCGAAAGGATCTGCACCGTGCGGCCGACGACCAGGTTCCGGAATGCTCGTAGTGCCTTCACGATGGGGAGGAGTTCCAGGGCATTGATGTGCAGGTGAGTCTCTGGGCTCTGTGTCTCTGTACCCTGAGCTCGCCGCAATGCGCTCCCCATACGTAGAGGGAGGCATCCCTTGTCACTGTGAGCCGAGGGCACAGGTCTAGGAAAGGCATTCCGGACAGGAGGTGCCGGAAGAAGAGCCACCAGAGAAGGGAGTTGCGCACCTGGTGAGGGATCCACAGAAGAAGGCCCTGGTCATCCAGGAGATGATCGAAGACCCTGATAAACCAGTGCTGGAGTGGACGGGCACGGAGGTGAGAGAGGTAGGTGATTGACGTTGTTGCCACCATGTAGCTGAGAAGTTGCTGGATCCGCCCCGCCAAGATCACAGGGGCGCGGAGAGCAGCGGTAGCAGCTTGGTGGAGAGTGCGGGCCTGCTTCATAGGGTGATAGGCTTTGGCGGAGATGTAGTCCAGGGTTGCTCTGATGAAGTCTAGGACCCTGGTTGGTTCGAGGTGCGACTTCTTCGGGTTCACCCTGAGGCCAAGGTGGGACAGAAGATATAGCGTGAGATGAATGTCCTCGTACAGCTTCTGCTTGCAGGACGCCACCAACAGCCAATCGTTGAGGTAAGGGTATACCATAACGTGCTTTGTTGGGAGATACAATACCACCGGGGCCATGCATTTGGTAAAGACCCCGGGTGTGGTGGACAGTCCAAACGGTAGCACCTTGTACTGGTAACAGGTGTCATCGACCACAAATCGCAGGTACCTCCTGTGTTGACGTCGAATTGCGATATGGAAGTAGGCGCCTCGTAGGTTGATACGTCCCAACATCGCAGGAAGGGCAACATGGAAGACAGGGTGACCATCTTGAACTTTTTGGGAAAGATGTAGGAGTTCACCCGAGGTCCAGAATTGGTCTCAAGATTTCGTACCGTGAAGTACCAGGAGAAGAAACTGGTGGTACTGGTCGAGGACGGGAGCTGTTCTATGGCCCCTTTGTGCAGCAGGGACTGGATCTCCTCTAAGAGAGCCGAGTTGGCCAGGGTGGAATAAAAGACGCCTCAAGGTGGCATATTTTGAAATTCGATGGCATAGCCAAGATGGACGATGGAGAGGACCCAAGAGTCCATCGTGATGCGATGCCATTCGGAGAGATGCCGGGCCAAACTCGGGTGATCGACGAAGCTGGTGGGCAAGCTGAAGAGTGGATGTGGTGGCGACCTGCATGGGAAGTCAAAACCTCGACTTCGTCATGGACGAAGACTTCTTTGAAGAAAGCTGGCGTCTTCATAGAGGTCTCCGGGCAGAGGACGGTGCTGAGGACCGAGTCGATGCCCGATGTGGAGAGCGGGACTGGATAGTATAAGAAGAGCGGTACCAGGAAGAGCGGGAAGCGAACCTGCGACAGGACCGCGGTGTTTGATGGATTCCCATCCGTTTCACCGTAAGGCGTGCTTTCACTAGGTGGTCCATCGCGTTGTCAGTGGTAGACTGAAAGAGGTCTTGCCCATCAAAGGGCAGGTCCTCAATTCGCTTCCTGTTGTCCTCCTGGAGGTCTGCAGATCTTAGCCAGGCAAAACGCCGAAAGGCGACAGCGCCCACCATCACCCGGGCTGCTCACTCGACCGTGTGCCATGAGGACAGGATTTGCTGATTGGACAGCACTACCGATTCATTGTAGAACTGGACAGCGCTTGTCCGGTGATCATCCGGGAGGTGGGCCAGCAGAGGGTAAAACCTACCCCAGATGTTACGCTGGTATGTAGCAAGGCAGGCCTGAGTGTTCGAAATCCTTGCAATGAGGGAGGAAGCGGAATAAAAGTGTCTCCCGAAGGAGTCCAAATGATGGCCCTCCTGATCTGGCGGGGTGGTATGTGCCCTCTTGCTGCCTTTGGTCTGAGAAGACTCGACGACAATGGAATTTGGCACCAGGTGGTTAAACAGGAAGTTGACATCCTTCTTCTGGGTCCTATAGAGATGCTCGAGATGACAAGGTATCGGCTGCAAGGATGCAGGCTGGGCCCAAGAGGGTTTCAATACCTCCTGCAGGACCGGCAGGAATGGTATCGGTGCTGCAGATGGAGCGCAGGTGTCCACATAGTGGAACATGGGATCCTGCACCGTTGGAGCTGGACCAGAAACATCGAGTCCGAGAGCATTTGCCATGTGAAGGAGGATGTCTGAAAACTGCTTAACGTCCTCAGGCACTGAATCGGGTGAAGGCTCCCCAAAAGCCAATGGTGGAGATACATGGGAGTCCGGTGTTGAGTCACCAGAGTCAGAGTTGGAGTCGTAAGAGTATGAAGAGCGGGAAGGCGATCTCCGGGCCGGAAGTGGCTGGGTCAGCAGAGACACGGCCGTTGGAGGGGTGGTGACCGTCGATGGCAGTGAAAACGGTACCAGCGGTAGGACCGTTAGCTGCGGTACCGTGGTTGCAGAGATCGGCAGCATAATGGGCAGCGGATGCTGAATGGCCTGGGTAGAGGTAAGCGTAAAGGCCGAGTGCTGAGCTGGAGTTGCCTCTGAAACAGGGCGTGAGATGATAATCATGACCCGAGGAGTTGGCGACATAATCCGGTAGCGTGGCGAGCAGTCCCTAGATCTCCTATAGTATGGAGATCTTGACCAGGAATGCAAGGGCGAGCGGCAGTACTGAGAATGATATCGGGAGCTGGACGATGGTGATCGGGACCGACGACAGTATGGGGACCAACGGCATATGTCAGCATGGTACCTATCCCGATAAGCGGGGGAGTAAGAATGGTAGGATCCTGGTTGCTCACGCCACAGGTGTTCATGTCCATTCCTGGCTATGTACAATGTGGATGAGAAGGGCAAATCGATCGTAGGTCAAGATCTGCCCCGATCAGAAGTGGCCTCCCACCTCCATGGGGATCGATGCCCGTTGGTTTGGCCCAGAGAGTGCACCACACTTCTGCAAGCGCGTTCACAGGAAGGCGCCCGATGGCAGGACAGAGCCCTCGGCGTGACCAAGGAAGGATCTGGGTGGTCCATCCCATGTAGTGGGTGACCGAGCGGCATGGTCAGCGCCGTCAACACAGGCGGATCCGAGGGTGAAGAAGAACCGTCGGGAGGTGCTCCGTATGCTTGGAGCTGAGATTCTTCGCCACACGCTGCAAATATATCTGGTGGGCCCTCTTCCTCAACGACGTCCTCCAGAGGCTGTGTCGGAGGAGGTGTCGGCGGGCAGGTCCTCTGCGGAGAGGGTGAACTCCGCTTGTCTTTCCGCTTCTTCTTTTTGTCCTTGCCAGGACCAAGGGAAGAAGGCCGCTTCCGCTGGGCAGCGGTAAGGGGTTTCAAGGACTTTGCCATCTGTGAGCCCGCAGGGGCATCCCCCAACTCAGAAGTAACTGGCGTCCACTGAAGCTTCGGAATGTGGGGTAAAGTGGAGACTGGAGGCAGAGAAGGCGGTACCAAGGTCAGTACTGTTACCGACGGATACCAATGAGGGCGTGGTCGATGGTCCTGCCGTTGAGGAACATGAAGTCATGGCCGTATAGAGTGCAGTGTTTTCAGCTGCCTGTTCCTTGATTTTTAAGGATTCTTCCCAACAATGGGATTTGAGCCTCGACGACCTGTTCCTCAAAGTTTGGGCCGTGAATTCTCTGCAGACAGAGTAGGCCCTCACATTATGGGTCTCCCCAAGGCAAAATAGGCACTCGGAGTGCCCGTTCGAAAGGGTGACCTTCCGAACACATGACACACCGTTTTTAAACAACGCAGACAAAAGAAAGAAGACGAACTCACACAAGAAAGTCCAACAAGAAGAGGGGTTCAAAGAAAGAAGTCCAAGAATCACACAAAAAAGTCCAACAAGTAAGGAACGACGAGAGAAGAAACGCCAAGAAATAGCCGCTAGGCAGGAGAACCTTCCATACGCTGCGAACACGCCTGTGGACGAGAAAGAACTGAGGAGAGACCATTGGCTTGGCAGGCTGAGCATGCTCAGTACGAGCGGGGGGAGGGGTTCCCACCAAGCTGCTTAGCTCTAGAATCTTCCGAACGCTACCGCACATGCGCAAAGATCCCAATGTGTGAGGCACAGAGACCACAAAAAAGAAATATTCGTATCTATATATCTCTTATCATATCTATCTATCTATTCATATTCTGTACTGTGGGTTAGATAGAACTGCTAATACATCTGACACTTCTGTGTTTATTCTTCTTCTTCTTCTGAATAAATTTCACTGTTTACAAAACAGTGCTTCTGTTAATTAGACAAGGTAAAGACTGGGATTCAAAGTGATATTCACAGGTGACACAGTATTTCACAGTCCCACTGCCAAACCATTTTTTAAACTTCACAGAAGCTTGCCAATTTAGCAGGGAGAGTTGATGCAGTGGATTCAGAAATAAAGCTCTGGGCAATGCTTTTCCAAAATTACTTCTTCTGAAAGTCAGTCAAGTGAGTTTTCCTAATAGTTCTAGTAGTAGTTCATCTAAAAGTTCACCTCAACAAAATGTCCCAAAACCGAAGTGCTTTTTTAGACAACCAATACTCTTGGCCTTTCAAATCCACATGCCATGTTAAAAACAGCATCAATAATGGCAAATGGTAAGTCAGCTCCACTGATCAATTAAATTAAAGAGCGCCTTACATCTTGCTATATGGGACTATAAATATCAGCAAAGGATATTCCCTTCGAAAAAGCCTGTGTATTTACAGAAGGCTCTGGATGATACACTGAAAACAGAACTTAATAAAATCTATAATTAAAACACATTTATTGAGTTTATGAAAACTCTGCCAGTATTAATATCAGAATGTATAGCTTGGGCTTGATGGTCCCTGCAATGCATTTTTGTGAGCTGACTACAAGCTATTTTACTGAGAAATGCCAAGGGAGAACACCAGAACAAAAAGCAGAAAATCATTAAAAGAGCTAAAAAAATATTCAGTACCATATAGTTTCTGCTTATATAGTATACATACCTTTACTTTTAAGTTTGCTGAATCTACAGCATTGGGATAAGAAACTAATTTATTTCCTTGTTCCTGGATGTTTAACCAAGAATGTGAAGAATTTAGAACGAACTAAACCAGCAAAATGTGTAGAGTTGGTGTTATTAGACATTCATCGTTATTCTACAAATATGCTAAAAGCACACACCGGGACCTTTGACTTTTACAAACATACATGGGCACTTGGAGCCAAGAGACAGCATAAGAGTCATGCAGCATATTTTAAGAGTGCACACAAACACAGGCTTGTTCAAAGACACGATGAAATCTCCTGACACTAAGCAAAGAATTTTTTTTTCCTGACATTCTCCCCTTAATATGAAATTCCTGTCCAATTAGCTTATTCAAATCACATTTACAGACAACTGCAAGTAGGAATATGCATTCTTATGAGAGGAATATACACAGGATATGCTCCCATCCCAAAATGCTGAATATCAAATCTCAAATCAGCCAAAATCGAAAGCATGAGAGGGCAACTGTGGTCTTCCATCATACCCTTTCTACATGGCTTAACAGGGATTATGGAACCTGCCATCTCAAAACAAGGAAAGAGCCACAGTTGTCAGCCTCTGCCTTAGAGATACTGGCATGCTGTAGGTCCCAGGAAGGCACCATTTGCTTATTTCCAGCACCGCTGTTGTTACTGAAAACCTGAGTTCCTCAAGGACTTGCATTTAAGTTTACTAAATCTAACAGCAGTATTTCTAAATTTAACAGTGGTGTTTCTAAAGGCACAATATAAATAATAACCACATGCTCCTAAACAGGAAGGTACCTACAGCAAAAAAAAGGCATTTTTGTAAATATTGCAGACATTATTATTGTTACTTGCACATTTTGTAATAAATATTAATAAACATGTGCATAATAATATTTATTCATGTATATAGTTTTTAAACTGTTAATTTGTATTAGTTTCAATAATTACAAAGTACATGTATACACAGTAACCCCTTCACATTCACTGAGTCACAGTTTGGCCACCCCTGGTCTATGGGCTAAATTCCACTTTGATTCTACCTAGAGTAATCCCACTGTATACTTTAAGACTTGAGTTAGTTTTGACTAACAAGTTCTATTTATTTCACCAGGTCTACACTGGGAAGGAATAACGGATTTAACCCTATGTCTACTAAATTCATGGGGCACAGCTGAGGTTTGGGAGATCAGTATTATTTAGGTACACGATGAAATAACATCTAAAAACAGGCAGTGTTTTCTGGTTATTAACAACACCTAGTTTTTCAGGTTCTGTAATATTATAAAAGTATTGATTTTTATCAGTAAGCTGTCAGACATCAGACATCCCCCTCCCGATCCTTTCACTCCTCTCCCCCATACTGAATACTACAACATATAGGGAGACAACTGAAAGCAATTCTCTTAAGTCCCCCCCCCACTTTTCAACTGCAACGTTTTACAAAAAAGATCAATTTCAGAAGTACAAGTACAATTTCACCAATCCAGTACAGGAGTGGAGAGATGGACTGGCAATTATAATACAGGTTCAGTATTCCTTATCCAAGAATTCAAAATCCAAAATGCTCCAAAGTTTGAAATTTTGAAAAGCTCAGTCTTCCTCCTATAGGGAACTCAGTCTTCTTCTCATAGGGAACATAAGGGAATTAAAGAGGCTCGCTTGGGATCATGCATACACACACTGATTACAAAGTCTGTCAGTTGGCTTGGTGTCTCCTCCCCCCTCTTGCTTTGCAAACAGCGTGTGTGTGTATTTGTGTGGTCCCATGTATGTGTATTTGTGTGGTCCCAAGCAAGAAGCTTAAATACCTTCATGTTCCCTACAGGAAGAAGGTAAGAGGAAAAGAAATGATGAAAGAGCAGACCTCGCACTGAAATAACTGCATAATATCTCATCATGTATATGTAAATATTCCAAAAACCAAAAAATTCAAAATCCAAAACACCTCTGGTCTCAAGCATGTCAGATAAGAGATATTCAACCTGCATGTACAGGCATACTTCAGCTAACAAAGCCTCTGACAGTGCAGCTCCTTTTTACAATGGCTTTTTATGACTGCTCTGCCTCCTTATAGTAGCAGGTGCCTCCAGAATTCCTTACTAAATGTATGTGAACAGCCTGTCTCACCAGTTACCCCAGCATGTTAAAATGGAAATCATAAGAAAAGCAGAGGCTGGTGAAATAAACTATTCTTGGATACGTTTTGGAAGAAACCTTCAAGAGCTCTCTAAAAAATTCAAAATGTTTTTGTTTATTGCTGAAAGGTCTCATTTCACATGTGCACATTGTTTATTTTGAATGAAATGTCTGCTAAAACATTTTGAACTATTCTTCTTTCTTGTGGTGTGGGAACCTCTCTCTATTTTTTTCCATGTTATTTCTGCCTCTCGTACCAAATTTTCTGTTAAAGAAGTTATGTCCAGGAATATTCTGCTTACTTAGTTAATGGAGGGCTACCTATATCAATGACACCAAAGGAAAAAAATGTACCAGTATTTCACTTCACTATTGCCTTATTTTTTATTTCTAAAGTCATCAGAACACACACACACACACACACACACACACAACTGCACGACACTCAATAACAGCACTGGATTAATCAAAGAGACTATTCAATTGAAATGAATGACTTTTAAGATTCATACCAAAACAAGATCCAATTGCTTGCAAAAATGATCACCTACCCTAATGCACACTGAAATGGTTTAATAAGAACAAGAATCTAGCCCTACTGTCTATCATAAATTGGGAAGCACACCACATCATGGCTTTAAAGAAGGAAAAATAGCAACAGAGCATTTATATTCCACACCACCATTATAGTAGCTAGTTATTACAGAAGACACTAATTCGTAAACAGACATGAGAAAATGTGCTCAGAAGCATTCCTCAGGTTGCAGACATCCTTTATTTTTAGCTCCCACTTTCTTTAGCACAAGAATGAAGTAGACAAGAAAGAAAGGCACATGTCAGAGGCAATTATGCACAGCAGTGCAAACCAACTGGGGTCTTGAAATCTAGTGTGGTGAAAAATAATTAGCAGCAGCATCACAGAGAAGTTGACCTTCACCAAAGACTTTGCAAAGGATGCCCTGATAAGCTGTTGAAAATACATGAATGTATTATCTTTTACTTCCCACCCACAAGGGCAGTAGAGTACAATACAATCTGTCCATTCATTAAAATACTCTACAAACACATAGCAAATGAATTTATCTCATTGCATTTTTCTAGCAACCGGCCACTAAAAAAGCAGATTCAAAAAATTTTTTACAAGGTGTTCAGTATGTGGCACATTCATTTTCCTGCTGCCAAATGGGAGAGTTTCAAGCTTATTGCTGCAATTTAAAAGTGCTTTCATTTATTGGTTATTTTCACTCAACAAAAAAATCATAGATTCTAATGGGCAAATTATATCTTGCATTATGAATTCAGCTTTTGGTTCAATTTCATTAATCTTGTTTTTCTGCCTACATACAGTACTATTCACACTGAGATGAGGCTCACATAACACAGTAAAATATAGTAAATGCCACCCATAAAGAAAATTAGCAGCCATAAACCAGTTGAGAAATGACAAAAATTTATATTAAAATGTCTGCTGTAGCAAAGATCAGAATTTTTCAGAACTTATCAAAAAGTGAACAAAGGAGGAGTAAAAGAGATAAGCAAAATCAAAAACAAAGACTGTAGCACCAGCACCAGATAGGTCCTGCTGCCTACAATGGCAGAGATGGTCTATGGAACAAAATCTCCACAGCTCATCTCAAGGACCGATAACTTCGAATGGATAAAGGCAATGTTTAAAACAACCTAGTGCCAGTCCACTGAGAACTTGAGAAAACAGTGCCTTAAATTCAACTGCTAGTCTTAACTACAATAGATGCACTGTTGAATCAAAGGGATTTACATAAGCGTTGTTATTGTGTGCCTTGAAGTTATTGCTGGGTGATGGAGACCCCAAGGCAATCCTATCACGAGGTTTTCTTGGCAAGATTTGTTCAGAGTGTTATTGCTTTCCTCTAAGGTTGAGAGTGTGTGACATGCCCAAGGTGATCCATCAGGTTTCCACAGTTGAGCATGGAATCAAATCCTGGTCTTCAGAGTTGTAGTCCAAGACTCAAGCCACTACTTCATACTAGCTACACTACACATAAGTAGTATACCATTCAGTTGGGTCTACTGTATATAGGATTAGCAGTTTTGCAACCAAACTGGTTCATTCTGTCAGACAGCACAATATAGGACACAAAGCTGGACATTCAAGTGAGCATAAATATATATATTTTTCAGAAAGTGTTGGACTATTAAATCTTTTGCATGTTTTTGAGGTTTTTTTCACACTGCACTCATACAGTATTGGTGTCATCTCTCTTTCCCATCTTTAGCAGACCAAAGATTTTCTAAGAATACAATCAGCCCTCCACATTTGTAGGTTTCACTTTCGCAGATTTGATTATTCATGGATTATTTACTGTCACCTCTGCTGCCTCCCTTTGCCATTTGAATAAGAACTGCAAGCCTTGTGAGACTGAGAAACCGCGAATGAGGCTTGTAAGTCCCTATTAAAAGTGGTGTGGGGCAGCAGTGGAGGTGGCAGTAAGCCCCACCATCCACTCACTTCTGCCTTGTGAAGGAACCCTGATGTTCAAAGGAATCCATGGTTGGTTGAATATAGTGATCATACTGTTTTGTGTGTTAAATATGGTTTTCCCAGATTCACGGGGATCCTGTGCTTCTAACCCTAGTGGATGCGGAGGGATGACTATAATTTCCAAATCAAGCAAAGTTTTCTGGAACAAAATAAGGACTGCTTCAAATCTAGTCTTCAGTAGCATTTCAGTTAAAAGATGCCAATGACTAATTTCACTTATAGAGCCAAACTTTTAGCTCATCTAAGAGAGTGAAACGTTAGATAATACTTTGAAATCTGGAATAAGAATAACAAATTGCTGCTGTAATTCTTGACATATATAGCCTCTATGACTGTAGTAGTAGTACAGTAGTTATAAACTGTACTGTTTAGTCTAGGGGTGGGGAAAGTGTATGTCATGAGATACATATGAACTAAAGAGTGTTCTCACCTGCTACAAGAAAATCAAGAAAAAATTCACTGTCAAAATTTGGAGTCATGGTCTGCTTCTAAAATTTGGAGGTAAATTACAAACTGCAATATAGAGCAATTGAAGAGAAAAGGAATCACTTGACTCCATGGAAACAATCTATGTAATTAATTAATCAGCACTAAGGAAGAAGTCACTTCAGCATTTCTTGGCTAGACTCCAACTCTTCTGAAGAAATCTTTTTGAAGTTTGAGAGCTGGAATCTATGCCTTTCTTGAAATAGCAAACAAACCAAGGAGAAAAATGTTTCCCATTCCTACCCAATGAGTGACCACTTCCTGACTAGCCACTTACATATCTATGATCCAGGAAAAATCAGTCCCCCATTGACCATATACTTTTACATACAGATAGCCCTCCACATTTGCTAGGATTAGAAGTCTAAGACCTCTGCAAAAGTGGAAAAATCACAAAAGATCAGGGTGTTCTGAGAGTATGACTTGCCCAAGGTCACATAGTAGGTTTCCATGGTGGAATGGGGATTTAAACCCTGGTTTCGCAGAGTCCTACAGTCCAAACAAGAAAACTAAATTTGTTAAAATGAATGCTACGTGGACTGTGAATAATGAAACATTTTAAGTTTTAAAGACCCTATCAGGGAAATAAAACAATGTTCAAGTAAATGTTTGAGGAACAGAATAAAGACATTAGTCTTTTTAACATTACAGTTGCAGTAGCTCTAACCTGGATCGGTATCAGTATAAAGTAGGCTATATTTTATTTTATTTTTTTAATTAGTTTAAGGTTGCCTTTACAAACAGAATCCTGCAACTGAAGAATAAAAAAATAAGTGCAATTAAATTAACATTCAATAAAAGCAACAGGATTATCTGTGATATAATTCAAAATGTTTCAGTCTGTTCATCTGTCATGTTATATATACTCATATGCAATATCAGAGCACCAAAGTTGGTGTACTAATTTTTCCCAGTTCTTCTCTCTCACTACTCCTCAAAAAACATAAACAGGAGAAAAAACCCCATTTCCACCTACCACAACTTCAAAATTTCTGGAAATTTTACATCTTTGGTTTGACCTATCAAATCACACTTGTTGGGGAATCTCACTTGCATGCTGCCCTGAGCATCTTAATTGCCACACCACCAACACTGCTTGCCTAGTTTTGGGTTGTGACATCAGGCAGATTAATCCAACCAAGTCCAAATAACAGGATGTGATGGAATCTTCTCACACCCATACCAATACAGAGGGAAAAAAACCCTCATTTAAAGCTATGGTGAACAGGTGGCTGGTGCTGGGTTTTGTCCACACTTGCCCACTTCTCCCCAGTGCAGCAGAATTAGTAGTGCTGCCAGCAAGCCCTTCTTTGGAGATCCAGTTTCCCTTCCCTTCCAGAGGTCTGCAGGATGTAAGAGCTCAACATCCTCATCCCCCTCCCTTATGTTTATTGACAGAAAAAAGTATTATTTACTGAATTCCTGATAACTCTTGTCACTGTGTGACCAGAATGTCCCACTCTCCCTCAAAGACCAAAGTAGGCTTTTTAACAAGTTAAAACTCTTTAGTAAAAAAAATAAATAGGAAAATGACATACTAACAATTAACAGAAGATACATCAAGTAACTTGACTAGCTTAGAACATGGGCTGTCTCTGTACCTGCCCTCTACTTGCAAAATGAAGAACCAAACTCACAGAACAGGCAAAAAGAAAAGAAAGATTATTCTCCAACACCAGCTTGCCTTCCCCAGTCCTCCAATTCCTTTCAAAGCAGCTGAAAACCGAACACATCTGACTGAACAGGCCCTGGTTTCCTTATAACCCTTTCCGGAGATTCCTTTCCTTGCTCTAACATGGAGTGGATAGCTGCAAGCTTCCACCATAGTGCTCATCCTTCTTCATCCCAGAAGCCTTCAATTCTCCCTCTTCTCACCTCCCATTTACTAAAGGGTGCCAGAGCCAATTCAGTTTCTTCCCCATGATCTTTTGCTCAGATCCTTTGAGTTAACCCTTACTATAGCCTGCCTACACTATATATAATTTTTATTTTACTCATGTTTTTGTTAATTATGTCATCATAGGTATTTAACAAGACTTTGAATAACAGTTGCTCAACAGCTTTGTAGTCAGTGCCACATTCCTCTCTGACCTTGTATATAGAGTATGTGTGTGTGTGGATAAGCAGACATTTATTGGGCTTGAGAAGGGAATCTTTCCCAGAGGGAAATATGGAGGTGGGGTTTACAGATTCAGTCTAGGGCTCCCAAAGCCTGATTGATAGTTTTAATATTAACTGGCTTGAGTCTCATTGTTTTGAGAAAGGCAGGATACAAATAAATAAAATCTTCATTGTCATTGTCATCACCATCACCACTACTTTGACGCAGTTTTATTGTGTGCTTGGAGGTAGACAGTGACAGTTTCTCATCTCACAGTCAAAGTTTGCTAAGTGTTTTAATTAGTTCTCTGAATCAATGTCAATTTTAACAAGCAAGGCTTTGCATTTTGTGCATCCTGGTAATTTTATTTCTTTAGAAACCTGTAGACATCTAAAGTAAGCAATTACTGCTACTATATTCAGGTTGTTGTTGTTGTTTTTAGCAAGGCTCCACAATGTAAGTGCAATGTAATTTTCTTCAGCTAAAAATGCATTACATTCTTTTGAATCTGTTCCTGAAATATTGTTGGGAAACTGTTCCATATCTATTTTCCTTTCTCAAACTTCATAAGTTACTTGAGAGAAAAGAAAAGAAAAGAAAAGAAAAGAAAAAGGCTACTACTGCAATATCCACAGGATACAATCTAAAATTAGTGTCATAACATTAGTGGAAATATTATCCTTGATTTTCAACAATGGCTTAAAGCTAACTCTAGTTCCTTATCAACCATCTACCATTTTCACCATTTTCAGTAGGTATATACCTCACGCTTCATTCTAAATTGCTCCATGGCTCAAGTTTTAGACACAATTTCCTTTCACTCAGACACTGCCTTCTAGGTATTATTTTGTTCCCACAGATTGTATGGCCTCAACCTACTGGATCATTAGCCAAGTATTTAATTAAAAAAGAAGTCCTTATTTACTCTGTTAGAAATTCTGCTGCTCCAAAAACCAGCCCTGTGCTTTTGGATACCAGGCTTGAATTGTTGCACTAATGTTTCTATTATTGTTATTGTTGTTGCTTTTCCTTAACCTTTTGGGGGGGTTACAATAGATAAAAAACACACAGTTAAAATTCATAAAATACAAAGGTTAAAAGACAATTAAACTATCAAAACATTAAAAACAGTTAAAAACACAAGCCATTTTAAAAAAAGGCACAACAAAAATACCATAACCTATAAAAAGTCCAGCACATTGTTTAGGTGGGATGGGCCTCATACACTTAGTCCTCAAAGGCCTGTCAAAACAGAAAGGTCTTCACCTGTCTGCAGAATGTGGCAGTCTAACCTCTCTAGGGAGGGAGATCCAGAGTCTGGAGGAAGCCACTGAGAAGGTTCTCTGTCGTGTTTCCACCTGATGTACATGTAAAGACAGTGGACAGAGAGAAGGACCTCTCCAGCAGATTTCAAAACATGTGCAGATTTGTAAGGGAGAATACAATCCTTCAAATAACATGGCCCTATAAGGTCAAGACCAGCACTTTGATTGTATCCAGAATCAGTCCGGCAGCCAGTGGATCTCTTCCAACAAGGGAATATACATCCTCTATTTCCACTTATTTCATTGAAATTCCAAGTTAGGGTTCAAATACAACACAGATTTTCTCAGGTAAACAAACAAGAAGCTCAAGTAATTTGATCAGGCTCCTGTGTCAGGAGAAAATAAATAAAATATTGCACAGAAAGAGAGCAAAATGCATTTTGAGTATCTTGTAGGCTGAAGCTATTTTAAAACTGAAGGCAAATGATCTTCTTAAGTCTTTTTTCTTTTTGCTTACTTAAGTAAGCCATAACAGAAAAACAAAACTGTGTGTTGTTACATAATATACTACTGAAAGTTTTGGATGGACATCCTCTTTGGGGAAATAAGTGTGCTTTGTCTGTAAAGTTGCCCATATTCTTTATTCTCTAAGCAGAACATGACATTGCTCAGGGTCATTTCCGTTTGCTTACAGTTCAGTTTTTATTCAGCCAGCTTTTGTCAGCTTCCCAAAGAAACACAAACCATTTCTGCACATCAAGTCAAAACAGACTATTCTTTCCAACTTAAAGCCAAATGCTATAAAAATATTTGGTCCTTTCTTTTTCTTTTGAGATGTTGATTTTTTTCATTAAAATTACAGCTACAGTGTGCTGGCAAAGATTCCATTGATAAAAAATTCCTGATGGGAAAGGTTTATCCTAAAATGTAGTTATTAAGGCAGAAGAAATTACAGAGTACAAGCTTTTGTGAGTTTATTACAGCTCACACATAAAAGACGGAAAAGTTCATAAGGATAATAAACTCCTTTAGATATCCTATATGAAGTTAGAATGTAAGGTAATAAAGTTAAGAGGGCTGTAGCCGGAGGCACCATATATTTTCAAACAGTGGATGTTGGGGGTTTTTTTTTGGTTTTTTTGGTTTTTTGCTTGTTTTGTTTTAACTCAGTGGTTTTGTTTGAGCCAGACCACCCCATTTAGGTTTATAGAATAAAACCAAAATTGAGTCAATATTTCATAATACAAGGGTAGTTTTAAACAAGAACTTAGTCAGGCAACATGACATAGAGCCTGAACCCCCTTGTAGACAAACACAAACATAGTGAAAAAAGCCTCTTCACGCAAAGCTGGCAAAATTTTGGTAAAACCTATGCAAGCCCAGCTATACTTAGGTTTCTTTGTAGTAATCTGCTTCTTTATAATATGAAAGCACGTGAGAGAAAGTGTGTGTGTGTGCATGCATGCACAGACACGCATGAAAAAAACACGCACTTCCACCAAGAGTTGATAATTCTTGAAAGCTCTGAACATACAGTAGTGCTATGGCCAGACACCACCTACATGGCTGCCCTGTTCTGTGCATTTTGGCGGAAAAGGAGTCTGCAACCTGGGGGTGGGGGTAATGTTCCTTTAATATTTCAAATCCAAAAGTGGAGCAGAAACTTCACAAATCAAGGTCTCTCATGTTTCTCCTACCACTCCAGCATAAAGAAATGCACCACTGCAATAACTCCATCAGGTAAATTCCAACACATCCTTAAAGCAACCGAACAAAGGCATGTGATGTTGTGAAGGCAAGACTCCAAAGTCTGTTCGAACGGCAGGCAACCAGTTGTTTCTTTGGGATCACTTTAGTAAAGAGTGTTCAGCAAAATGCAGGGACAAGAAGCATCACTTTCCTTAGATCAAACTAAAGAGAGGAGATTAAAGAATTCTCCTCCTCTATAAAAATGATCTCGTTCCCACTGTGCCAGTACAACTAATTTTGCATATTGATTGCCTGTATACAAATGCACAAAGCACTAGATTTCTGAGGACAGAGCTGGATAAACTAATACAAATTTAAATATAGATCATTCATAGGAACAATTCCATGAATGCACTGAGGAATGTTCAACTCATGAACTCAAGTTGTCATCTAGAAGTACACATGCATGTAATCCGCCTCCATGTGAAAGGAAGAACTTCTTTTAAACAAACACAAATCGCAGAACCTTACTGGTCAGATTAAAACAATGTTTTAAATATTGCTTTCCAAAATAAATAAACAGCACACCTTTGCAAGACATTCTATTAGATAAGAACTTGTTTTACAAAATTTTAAAAAATCAAATATTTTGATGTTAGACATTTTGCTGCTAAACTACATGCTCACATACTTTAATACTGCAAAATCATTTGCCTGGAAAATCTTAAATCATACAAGAAGAAAATAATATATTCACCTCACTCTAGACCACAGACACACCAAGCAACAGCAAGAAAAAAATTAAGAAAAGCAGGAAAAAATACTGGGGCACAGAATTCATTTTAGAACATGAGGATCTTTCATTGTAACAAGCAAGTGCATCCTGGCCATTCATTTGGAAACACTGAACTGGTAAAGTTAGCAATGTGTTTAGGTGTTCTGAAAAAGAGAATAAAAATTGTGATGAAACACTTACGATCAAGTCCATTGATGTATCTCATTGTAATTTCACAGTGTCCCCAGACTGCACTGACTATGGGATAGAGTTTTTTCCCTTTTAGTCCCCTGAAGGCCACTCCAAGGTACTGTCCATCCACAATGAAGCTAAGCGTCCCTTCATCCATATCCAAAACCACCAGTAAGGAGTCTGGGAGTACAAAAGACTCATCTGGTTCCAAAAACACAGGATATGTCACTCCAGGCTGGTTTTTACAGTTGTGATAAAGTTTGTTACGTCCAAGGTCCCAGCCCCATGACTCACTATTGCTACCAACCAATGACGTATATCCTACAGAATGCAAAGGAGCTTCTGCCGTTGCCACTCCAACCACAGCATGAGTTCCTCGTTGCCTGGTGGGCCAGTGAATCTGCCAAACATGCAGGCCCCTTGTATAGCCAACTTTACCCCGAATGCAATCTGTGCTTTGGGCAACTGGATGTCTATGAAATGTTAGTTTGTCATCTTCTTTCACAAATATATTTAAGGATCGATCTTCATTGTTCCAAGCATGTTTGTACTGGAACTCCAAATGGGCCGGTGGCATATCCAGCAGCATATCCAGCCGTGCAGGCTTGCAGAAATCTGGTCCCCTTAGTTCTCGTTTGACTGGTCTGTAAGGGGGCTCTCGCACATCAACAGACTTTATGCTCCCTGAGATTTTTTGGCCCATTGTTCACCAACAGATTGTTTGGCTGTGGGGAATGAAGAGTGAATCTCAGCCCAGTGTTAACTCATGGAAGCACTTTCAAGTTGAGCCAACAACTCGGTGTGTGTCGACGGAATTTACTTCTCCTGTCTGGACCCTTTTAGAGCCAATGTTTTCTGAAAACACATTCCTGAAATAAAGCAGAGTCGGCAGTTAAGAAGTAGCCAGCTTATTACCCACATATGTACTTTTCTTTTTTAAAAAAGAAAGATTTCTATGATGGTGCCAAGTTACTTTAAAATGAACAACTGATAACTCTTGGCTTCACAATCTTTGTACAAAAGTATTCACTAGCCAGATTGTCAACTGGATATATTGAGCCCATGGTGTTCAGAGTACAGACAGCAATTTCCTTCTTTTCATAATAGATCCAGACATTCTACACCTTTTGCCCTTCCACCCATATAGCTTAGTCAGGGCTGTCACATTGTAGAAAGAGCTTTCCCTTCATTATCAGGTATGCACAAGACTGTATCCATTTCCAATTACAATTTATTTATATTGCGTCCAAGAAATTATTTTGGCAAGTTCTTTATTCTTACCTCTAGCATTCCTCTTACTAAATCTGCTTTCTTAATGCAAGAATTCCTTTCAAGAGAACACAGCCTAGTATGCCACAATGATAGCAAACAGCTGTGAAACCCAATACTTCACCTTTACAAACACCATATCCTTCAGTAAATATATAGGTCAAGTATTTTATAGTTTCATGGTGAACTTCAGGGAAGAAGCAGGAGAGAGAGAACATTGAACAGGCATCCTCTCACCAGACAATCCTGTAGTGTCTTTGGTTTTAAAATACAATCCAAAGTCTTAAGTACTGTGGTACTGTGTTGAACAACTGGTGAGGATACAGTTCATAGAACTGTATCTCTCCAGAATTGGAAAAGTTTACATTTTTGAACTACAATGCTTAAAATCCCACAGTCAGCACAGTCACTGTTTCCAGGCTCTCCTTATACAACTTATCATAGCATATTCAACTTTTTTTAGACTATGATGCTTCCTGTTCAACATTATTTTTAATGGTGTACTGAATTAACCATAGAAATGAAGAAAACTTGAGCCGTTACCTTTCACCTCAAAGAGGGCCTTGAAAACAGCTTACAATTAAAAAATCTCTAAACAATTATTAGAACATCACAAACATCATAATTAAGAGCAGGAAAGAACAGAATGTGGATGTAACAGCCTAAATCCAGAGTAAAATCACTGAACCCATTGTTGAATGGTTAAATGAAGATTTGATATAAAACCCATTTATTCCGTGAATACACTTTAGTTAGAACTAAAAACTGGATTTAGGTCAGTATGTTCAAAGTACTAAAAGTTCACATAGAACCAAACATTTTAGCAGCCGATCTCAAACAGAGAGATCATCTTTACACCCTTATGGAGAAATCCCAGGAAAAATCCTGTTCTGCAGAATACTCTAATCCATAGGTGGACAAAATGAGACCCTAAGGTCATATTTCGCCCCTAGATATTTTCTGTGGCACTTCAACATTCTAGAACATAGACAACCCCTTTTTAATCCCCACAAAGATTCTAGAAAGAAAAATGCTGGGGTGAGACATACCTAAGGTCATTTGATTACAGACAGGCCCATATTTGAAGACACAATCTTTTGGGGTTCAGGCAGGCACCAGCACCTTAAATTGGTTCTGGAAAAAGATAGCAAATGATGTAGTTGACACAGCAACAATATAATATGATCAAGGGAGCACGTGCCATAGAATAATCTGTCCACCTCATTTTCTACTAGCTGCTCCTTCCAAACATTCTTCAAGGGTAGCCCAACCCCAAAGCATGTTGAGGTAATCTAAGCTTACTAAGGTCAAATCTACCTTCTAGAGGAAGGTGCAAAGGAGATTCTGACCACAGCAGCTATCTGACTTTCCAAGAGCTTTGTCAAATCCAAAAGCTTCCCTGTGTTGGAAACCTGCCACTCCACCTGTAACAAATTGTCTCTTCATTCCCAAAAAGCCAATTAGTGTTTTTTTTTCATTTACCAACAACATTTTTGTCTTGACTGAGCCTCACTTTGCAAACTGACAACTAAATCATCCCTGTTTCAAGGCAATTCAGGAAGTCCACCAACTCCTTTAATAAAGTATAAGAACCCTGTTTTGCCATCTAAATCACAGCTATGGCGGAATGTGGGGGATGGGGCAGATACAATAAGCTGAAATCTAGATCTAAAGTATGCTTTTACTCTGTAGTGAAATAGGAAAAGAGACACAACTGCTAGCTAAATCTTTCAAATTATGCCTGTTTACCCAACAGAGATTGATAGCATCAGCACAATGGTGTGGCCCATTGTGGTGGACAAACTGTGGCCCTAATGCCACAAGTTGCTCCCCTAAATTCTTTTTAGTTCTATTTTTAGTTTTAGTTCTTAGCTATGAAACATTCCTTGGATGATCCCTTTTATGAACAAAAGAAAAATGATTTCTGTCTCCTGGAAGCCTAAAGGAAGCAATGGTTCATCTTTTAATTAAGTTCCAGAGCTCCTGCACAGTTTAATGGTGTGTGTGGGGGGGTATCGGTTTTTCAAAATCAGACGTGAATTTCAGTCACTATCTTTTGTTCCCTTTTTAATTTATGCCAATCCACAATATTGTTGCAATATCCCAAGGGCAAGAAACTGTCCCATCACTTAGCACGGTTAGCCGTTACTCTTTAAGGCTCTTGACAATCTCTCATTTTGTACTTACCATAGGGACTACTATGTATTGTGAAACATGAACTTGTATGGAAATGTACATGTTTCTGGCAATCCCCTCCCAAAAGACTGCAAAGTCCAAAATTCAGACAAAAGTTTCCAGACTTTTTATTGCTCCGAATGTCCAGCCCTAAATAATCAGACATCCATTTTGCCAGCAGATAGAACAATTTTTAATGCAACAATGACAAGTTCCCCATCCTACAAAGAATACACCCAGCTTATAAGGCTGACTTACAAAATAGATGTGTGATTTATTAACTTTATACTACAATTTGAAACAGACAGCAAATTTTGTCCAGATATTAATGGTTCACATTAAAGTTGTAGAATGTTTTTCTCTCCTTTTCTGTTGTATCATTTCCCCCCTTTCAGCTACCATCTGGTCACCACACTAAATCTTTTAAGAGTTATTATTTAGCTCCTAGTGGGAAGGCTACAAAAAAAACCCCCCCAAAAAACAGTGATCATAAGAAGTATCCTTATTCACTCTTCAATTCATGCTACAGCAACAATCTACTGCTGAAAAACTGATGGTAGGAATAGAAAATGCTTGCATTCAGAAATAAGTGCATTAACATGAACAGGCCCGCAGAAACAAATTCCTTATGAATATTCATGACATCTAAATATACCCTGTAAAATGGTTCTACTAACAGACCTGACTTGGACTGTCAACACATGCCAAGCAGGGAGGAAAAAAGCACCTTTCATTAGGCTACCATACTTTGGACACACATTAGAAAACATGACTGATAGGAAATGATGATAATGCTGAGGAGAAAACTGAAGGAAGTAGGAAAATAAGAATTCCATATCATAGATGCATTGATCCATAAAAGCCATGGCCCTGACTTTGCAAGACCTGAGCAGGCTGTTGATGAGCAAGGCTCTTGAAGGTCATAACTTATAAGGTGGCCATAAGTTCTATAGCTCTGCCAGAAAAGCTAACGTATCAAATGAGTTTAGGAAAAGGAGAAATTAAAGATAACAAATTTGAAGAAATTTAGAAAACCTTATTACTTATTTTTACTTGTGTAATCTATGGATTTGATCTATCATCTGATAACATTTTCTTTCGGAAAAAAATATATTTTGAATGTTAAGAATAACATACAACCCATTTGTTAATACTATAAAGCCTTACAGTGATTCACAATTATATGTATTTGGCTAATTAACTTTGGCTTTGGGGTGGGAAGAAGAGGGAGAGGGAATTGAACTGAAGAGGGAATTTATTACCTGTCTTTTATTATTCTTGGTTTCTAGTCCTCACATGACCAATAAGGGGAGAGGCCTCTGCCTGTATTGAAATCCCTCAATATCGTCTTAATCAACTGCATCTCAGACAGAACGTAGGCCGGTGATTCTAATATTGCCACCGTTTTTCTCTTGTATGATTCTTAACATCTTTCTCTGATGAAAAAGTCAGTGAAGCTTTGAAAGTTTGCACAATGTATTTTATGCTTTATAGTTGGACCAAAAAGAGTATTGCTGCTTACGGATAAGGAACTGAATGTTATGTTTACAAGTAAAGGAATTTTGTAATGGAAACAGAGAAATAAAAAAAACTAACTAACTAAAAACTTATGTTGAAGCTGACTTGACAGCATATAACAATGAATATTAGCTTTCAGAGATCTATGTGAACACTCTGAGCAAGCATCTAGCCTATATGGACTACTCACAAATATGGGTCTAACAGGAGCACAAGTTATCTTTGCCTCTGATCCATTTGAAAGCTGCAATTAAAGCTGAGCCTGAGCATGTAAGCTTTCAGTTTCCACATGGTACACACCAAATTCCTCTTTTTAATGTTGTGTACACACGAAAGACACCCACGCTAACAACAAACAACCCATGGGAATTCAAGGCCCACTCAATTCCCTACTACTCTCCTAAATGTTTTAATGTTTCAATAACTGAATTATTTTTTTGACTCTTACTGAAGTTATTATGATTTACCACCCTTAAATAATATGGGGGAAGTTAGTGTGAGAAGGATGCACTTAGAGTCTGCTGGGGGCAGATGGGTGGGTAAACCTGTCTACTCTTTTGAGAAGACTTCATTACATCTTACAGGAAGGAGACACTTTCCATTTTCTGTTTTTCTGTTTTGGCATTTCACAAGCACGCTTCATGTAGTTGGAAATGACCAAGTTAAGAGGCACTGTTTTTGCACACACCAGAGAGCAAGTCACATGCAAGATGGAAAAAGAGTAACAGTTTCACTTCCCAGTGCTTTCAGTTAAGTGCCAAGATATTAAAAAAAAGTTATTCTCAGCATTAACTGCGAGACTGGAATCTTACAAAAAATTAAGCCAGGAGATGCTATTTCACTGTGGGAGGGGGAAGCATCCTGCTGTGCTATAAGAAGTGCACATTATCTTTAGCACTGTACACACAGCACTACTAGAAAACATCTCATAAACATTTACACGGCTAGAGGTCATTATTTCTAATCATGTAATAAGATGTATCTTTTGATTAGCAACAAAGCATGAAGATTGAAATGACATTCAAAAAATTGCAAAACATTATTTAGCTTAAATTGAACTGCTAGATCTAACTAGACTCACTGAATCCATTTCTGAAAGATACGTCAACACTTATGTCAACCCCACTCATTCAACAGGTCTACTATAGCTGGGATAAATAAATGATTTTAAGCCTATATTTGATACTGATATAGATTTTCCTGGCAAATGAAATAACTCCCCCCCCATCCCCACAACAAGATACACAAAGAGAACTGTCTCACTACTACAGTAGTGTAAATTGTTATTTTGAGGAAGAGTTACTGTGATCATGGAAATTGTTTCCTCTTACATCCACTCACTCAATGTACTGCCTACAGGAAGACACACATTGCATAAAACTATGCTGTGCAAGAAGAGTTATACAATGGTATCTCCTGCCTAGTATGGCCTTAAGCAAAATGTGAGGATAAAAAAAATTGGCTGTATTACGTTTTGGCTGCTGTCATTGACTGGTTATTGATTGTCTTCTTGGGATTTTATGACTGTAAGCTATCCCAAGGGCATTTGTCAATTAAGCAGTTTAAACATTTAATGTAATATAATAAAAAGTGTTCTCCTTTGCATAGGTCCATCTGAATAGACAATCTAAAAGACTCCACAGTCCAATATGAGCCTACCTAAGTTTTAAGGTTCCTACTACCATTCCAAGAGAGCCTTTTCAGTGGCTGCTTCCAGACTGTGGAATTCCGTCTCATGGGAAGCTTGGCTGATCCCAGCCCTTTTCGCACCACCCTCCCAGCCTGCCATGGGGGCAGCAGAAAGATGGGACCGTGATGATGGTTCTGCCTGATATCATCACAATACCATCCTCTTCCTGTCACCAGGAGGAGTAATCACAGATTAAATCATTGACGGGTTTTCCCCGTCAAAGACCCATGATCGTGCCACCATCCTAGATGTACTTGGCCTGTGGAAGCTAAAGAAACGCAATGGCTGCACTTCTTGCCCCAGAGCAGCCTGGGAAAGTACCCAGCTGCATTGCAGAAGGAAGAGGCATGGCCATCGTGCTTCCTTCACCATAGAGCAGCCTGTGTGTAGGGGAGCGCAACCCAGCAGAGCCAATGCCAGGATTGCCATCAGATATCTGTGTGAAAAGGCAGCGTGAGAAAACACCCCCAATTTTAACACCTTTCCACCAGCAGTTGAAGACCTTTCTGTTTTAACACTGTTTTAACTATATTTTGTTAAGTCCACGGGGTGCCTCAGGTCCCATACTGAGAAAAAAAATGAATAAATTAATTAATAAAAATAAATAGCTCATACATGGGAATTGTGAATTCCACAGGCTATGTGCAGCCCCAAGCTTTTTCCAACCTGCTCCCTCCAAATAAGTACCCTAGTGCTACAGGTATATTTCAGTTGTTTGTTTCCTTTTTGTTTTTTAAATAAAACTCCAGGCCACTCCTAATGCCTATCAAGAAGCCACTTGTGAAGGACAGCTGCCCACTTAGGTCATATATCTTCTGTAAGCTGCAAAGGTAATTGTACAAGCAGTTGTTGTAACTTTCATATGAAGATTTAAATTTATGTGAAGTGCTCTAAATATGCTATACAGTGGTGCTACTCAAAGTGATGGTCCATGGACCAATGATGGTCCTTGAGCCATTGGCTGCCAGTCCCTGTTAAGTTTCCTGGAAAGAAATAATTATAGCCAATGAGCATAAATATTGTACTGCTTACTGACACAAATGAAAAGAAATGCTGGTCCCCCACATCACATAGCTTGAGATGCAGTACGATACAGAAGCAAGTTTTTATGTCTCTAGACTTTAAAGTGCACAGGGCATTTTGTTGGCTGGCAAGTTCAGAAAGATAGAACAGAATCGGCACAAATTGCTGCAGACAACAGAAAAGGTGAGAACAGAAACCAACATGAAATACAATTAATTCAGCAGCAAAGTGGCACTGCAGTCATCTGAGTATTGTTAATATTGCCCAATGTACTTTATTGCTCAGAAATGCAAAATTATCACAGTGCTGTACTATGGATGATTTCAGAAGTGATGCCAAGAATGGCTTTCAGTCCAGAATGAATCACTTCAGAGTATTAACTGAACATAGAAAATGTAAAGGCGTATCCCTTCTTGTCTACTTTTAAATACACTTTTAAATACATGTTTAAATCCAGATGTAAAATAAATATAAAATGACTAATTGAATCAGATATATAACAAACCTCCCCACCCCACCCCAGTGTATGCGCTTGAAAAATCTAAGTTGGAGGTTATGTAGGTTTTGGCAGTTTGTATTCTGTAATATTTTTGAAATACTCAAAACCATTTCAGAGCATGCTCAGCTCTTAGGCCAAATGAAGAAGCTTCCCCTAACACTCCTTTTGGCTTCCATGAAATGGCAGGAAAACGTATTCTTGTTCATTTACTGCCAGGGAAGGGGAGAGGCACTCTAAAAATGTTGGCTCCAGATGCCTTGGGAAGGAGATTCAGTGAACTGGACTTCTTGGTGCTGAAGGTTCTTTCTGGTCATGATCCAGATTTCCTCAGAAGGCAAGGGTGCTTGCATATATATATGTATAGAGAGAGTGCAATAACAGAACAAGACCACTGAACAGAACAAAATATTCTTATATCTTATGCTCTTATAAGTTTCTATAAATCTTTAACAAGGAAATGAATAGTTGAATGAGCTTTGCACACATCTTGTTGTTATATGCTTTCAAATCAGTTTTAACTTAAAGTAATCCTCTCTCATGGTTTTCTTGGCAAGATTTATCCCAGGAAGTTTGCTACTACCTTTATTGATGCCTGAGAGTGTCTGACAATGGCTGTTCTTGACTATGTAAGAATTCAAACCCTGGTCTACCAGAGTCCTAGTGCAACACACACATCTGAACACTGGCTTCCAATAAAGAATTACTAGAGATTTCTTTCAGGGAAGGGAGAAATAACAAATGAGGAAAATAAAGTAAATAATTCAGGTACTGACAGCAAGACTGAAGACAACTGAAATTTTAGTTGTGAGCAACATGCTCTGAGAACAGGTCCAGAAAAAAAGGTCATGACCGCCCCTTACCCAGAAAGCAATTAATCCTTAGAGGGCAAATGCTTCAGCTTTAATCTTCAGACACACTGAGATAGCCTGGAGGGATCATTTATATAAACTAACACAACAGCTGTAACAGAAATGTACAAATATGAGTCGCATCTGGCATTACCAAAGTCTAAATAAGAACAGATTTTTTTTTTAAAAAAAAAAGGCAAAAAAAATCACCTCAACCATGAGAGCAGTTGCTCCTTCCTAATAACGTACTGGAAGGTTGCAATGCTCCAAATCCACATTTAGGGACTCATTTGGCCAAAGTCTATGATGCAAAAAAAAACACTTTTCACTTAATGCTCAAGACTGCAGGCCTGCTGTTTGGCTAGTGCTGTAACTGCTACATGTTGCTTGTTTCCAAATTGGGTATCATATGGTAGACACCATAGAGCAGTGGCAAGAAAAATACAGTCTCTGGACTATTTCTGTGGACCTGAGGGGTTAAAAAAATATCTTTTTTTCTTTTGCATTATTTAAATTTTTTCCCTCCAATTATAACCCTAAAATGATCCCTATGGGATATTGAACACATTTCCACATGTTTGGAGCCCCTACTCTCTAAGGGATGAATTTAGTTTTTGAAAAAAAGAAAAGAAAAAAAACCCAAAAGTGTCCCGAGATGCCTCTCAGGGTACAGGAAGGCCCACACATAGTCTCCATGTCTCATAGGGGGTGTTGGGGGCAGATAGATAGATAGATAGATAGATAGATAGATAGATAGATAGATAGATAGATAGATAGATTCATTCCCACAGGAGATGGCACAGTCCTCGAGATCTCCAGGAGGGCCAATATGCCTTCCGAGTCTTCCACAGCTGCCCACTTCTGCTATAAACCACCCAGCATTATTACATCTTTTGTGGGGGATTCAGTATAATCCAAGCACAAAAGAAGACAATAGGACTGAGTTGCATATAAATACAGAAGCATTCCAAAGCAGACATAAAAGAAGGGCAGTTCTGAGAACAACGGGATTTCTTTCAGTACAAAATTAAACTCCTCCATTACTTTCTCATCTGTTCTCAGTGTTTGGACACTGTTCTCTAAGTCTGTTCTCATTGTTTGGACACTGTGTCTGCCAATTAAGGAATCCATATTCAAGGTAATTTGTCAACACAATGCAGAAGATCTGATCTTCTTATGCCATTTTGAACACCTAATTCAACCCTTTGTTATTGTTGTCATCATATCATCAACATAATTTTGGCTCTTCCTATCGACAAAGGTGGGGAACAGTGATAGATTAAAATACAAGACATAATATCATTCTTTAATTATGATTTTAATTTTTTATATTATTATTATCATCATCATCAGAACATGCGAGACCAATACAATACAATCAGTCCATACTTACAGAGCTTCTGTATTCTCTATTACTTCCCCCCAAAGAAAGCTCAATACATTGTGTGTGTGTATATCCAACATGAGAACATTTACAAACATACCTTCCGATTCTAAAAATCTGCCCATTTATGGCTGATATATTAAGATCTCTACAATACCCCTGTACTTCTTTGACCCTCTGGCCCAAGAGAGGAATGGAGTACAAAGCCTCTCCAGTCCAATCCTGTAACTAGCACCTATACTGAATTATATTAATGCCAACGCTAGGTGTGTCAAGATGACTAATTAAATTATTGAGTCACAACTGAATACTCACTAGACAAGGTTCTATCTCTCCCGGCATGCAGCCCCACAGTTTGTACAGACAGGAATGCCAATGATAGGAAATATCACCTTTGAGGCAAGAGTGATCAAATTAATGGTTCTATGTCTGAGATATTACTGCCTTTTGTTAAACCAAGTATTGGGCAATGCCTCTCAGGAAGCCGAGATGGAAATCCTTTGATTGAAAAAGTTCCTTTGTTTTAGAGAACTAATTGATTACATGCTCATTTTTCCTGCTTCAACTGCTTCATGAATGTTTCTAAATTCAAAAGCAGTTTATTCTGGAGATGGAGGTCTACCTGAGGCTGCCTGCCTCCTCCTTCTGGAGGGCTCTTACTGAAATCACTGATTAAGAATTGCTCTTCTTTTGCTGAAATCACTGGCTTAGCTTAGCTCTCTTCCTGCTGAAGTCACTGCCTAAGCTAAGCTTTGTTCCTTTGGCTAAAATCGCTCTTTCAGAACCACAGAATCTGGAATTCTGACAGAGAGCTCATTCTCTTTCTCAAAGTCTTGGTTCTGGCAGAGGATCTTGGTTAGTTTCCCTCACCCTGATCTTTGCATGCTCCCTAGCTTCTCATACATCCAACAGGAGCATGGAAACGTAACTTTTGACATTTCTAAACTCTATCTTTTGGGGTGTATTTCCCTACACATTGCAGTCCCCTCAAAACTGTCCCCTCTTTCTCTGGTGTATGGGTGTGTGTTTGTGTGTGTGTATTGTCCTTGCTTCTGAATAAAAAAATAATAAGGACAAGCATTACATTGCCCATACTTCTGAACCCCCACTCCAATCCCTTCCTCATCTTCATCTCTTCTTCCTCTACACAGCCCCTACAGTTTCAAATTGCTTAATTCAAAATCCTCACAGCCTTGCAAATTTGCTCATTTTGAGCGAGTATCTCCCTATCCTAAAGCAACTGTTTTACTTGTATTTTGCACGTACTGTTTATCATTTATGAAGTTCAACCATAATTCCCTTTTTAGAGAGTTCTGTGTGAATGTTGGTCTTGGTTCCAATTTGCCTAAGACACTCCATTAAACAAAGTCACAGGATCTCTGACAGGCATGTGTGTTCAGAAGACATATAAATTCATTCATGTGTTCTGAGTGCATACCTGGTAACAATTATTAATACTATTAATGTTGTTCTATAGATTCTACAAATCCAAGAAATCAGAAGCTGTTCTAAAAATTCCACAATCCGTGAAATGAGAAGCTAAGACTAATGCCTTAATAGGTACACCCCAAGGTCAGAAATGTTGCATCGTGTCACTAATTGTATTATCCTACAACTTACACTCAATACACCCCCATATTTCCTCAGTTTTCAGGCTCAAATCCAGATGGGAAGGATTATATGAGCAAAGATGCCCAAAACTGATATGGTCTGTATTTATATCATGAAGAACAAGACAAATGCAAGAATAGAGACAGGGACCATGTAGCACTCCAAATGTTGTACCACTGCAACTTCCATCATACCTTACTATTGGCTCATATGGGGCTGACTGGAACCAGCATCCAGCAACTTCTTAAGAACCACAATTTTATAGGCTGTTGTGGGTTTTCCAGGTTCTGAGGCCATGTTCTATTAGTATTTTCTCCTGACGTTTCACCTGCATTTGTGGATGGCATCTTCAGAGGATCTCTGAGGAAGGCCTTCAACTTTAGAACCACAATTTTACCCACCCAAGCAAGACAAATACTCCTATAAATTAACTCATACCTGTTTCACAGTTATAACTAGCATGCACTGTAGCAAATAAAGGAAAGTGATTTTATGTAGTATGTAAAATAGGTAGGTACAGTTGAAGCAACTTAAGAGGTGGTACAAATGACCTGGTTCAAAATGTAACAGTTCAGGTTGCTGTGTTTGCCTACTCAAAAGCAGGCCTACACAACTGCCCCTACAGTTAAATCTTACACGAACAGCATCCTTTGTCCTACCTGAGCAGGAAGCTATTTAAAGGGGTGCATAATACATGTGCAACTTACATAGCTCAGTTTACCAATATAGTCAAAGAGCCAAGAAGTTCAGAAGAAACAGCCAGGAGACTGCTATTTCTACCTCAATTCCAGAAGTTGCTGCCTAAGGCAATCACCTATTAGTAAGATCAGTCCTGTTCTCACCTGTTTAACATTTAAACAACTTCCTGATCAACTTTCCAAGTCTCACACACAGACACCTTCAAATTCTAACAGATTATACTCACTGGGAAAGGCCATGCCCTTAGAGGAGGAGGAGGAGGAAAAGGTGGGGAAATAAACAAAAAGGAGAACTTTGTGAATGGCATACTTTCATTAATAGAGCTACTATAACATTGAATAAAGTGGCCAATTGTACCAGAGATTAAGGGACTGCACAACATTTCATGAGGGAGAGCCTTACTGGTATAACTTGGAGGAAGTATTATCGCTCACCCAAGCACTCAAAATGAGGTAGATTTAGTTTGCCAACAACAAAAGGCAAGAATACACCCCACTGAGAACAGGCATTCTTTACTTTCAAACTTCCACCATCATCTGTTGATTGTGGGACAATAGCATTCTAGAACACAATGACTAAAGAAGACTTTGGTGGTAAGGAAGCTGGCAGAGGAGAGATTCTTTTATTGTGTGTGGCAATACTGTTAGGAGAATTTCAATTATAAGAACATGAATGGAGCCTGAATGAATTAAATGGGTTGGTTGCTGCTGAAGATTTACAGCTTAGTATCATGTTTCTCAGAATATTTATGCTCTTGAATTGTTTCCACCAAATTCTGCCATTCTTGAAAAAGTTACAAGAAGCACAAACATATATGAAGCACAATTAGTAGCTCTCTATTGTATTACTTAAGAATCTTGTTCGTCATACATCTTTTTTAAATAAGAGAACAAATTATATTTTAACCCTGTTCTATCCAAGCTACTTAATCTCTACAAAGGAAGCCCAATAATATAATTAGCAAAAACTGGTTTACTGCTCATATCATAAATGTCAGAGAAAGAGAACAAGGCCAAGATAATTCTATGCAGACTTACAAGAAGAGAGTTCAGTGGGACTGAGTTGTCAATAAACAAGCACTCACCTGTTACAAACTGCACTTAAGACCAAGTGCCACACCAATTAATAAATGGAACTCTTTACCGTCATTAACACTTTCTTATAGATTAAAAAAGAAGGCCAAATCCAGTGATCAATGGGAATTCATTACTGTCAATAGGTTTGCTGTAGTTGGGACACAACTGGATTTATGCCATGAATTATATCATCATGTATCAAAGAAGTTAAGCAAGTTGATAAAAGTACACCACATGTTGACTGGACAGTATGTGTAGAATGCACAACTATACTGTTTGCTAGGAACTGCAAGGGGGAGTTATTCATGGTTTTTCTGCTTTCACGGGGATTCTGTGCTCTGAACCCCCACAAAAGGGGAGGGGCCACTGTATATTTATCTGACCTTTACTGGGAATCTGGGGCAGGAAGAAAGATGAAATGTAGGGGGGCAAATTCTTTTTACAAGAACATCAGCCAAACCAAACATCACACACACACCATATCAGTGTCTTACAAATGATGTGAATATCATTTGAACAATTCCTAATCTATTGCTCAGGCACCTCCAAGACAAAATTCATGTGAATATAGACTGGAAAGAAGTTTATCAGGCTATACCATTGCTGTCCTACGAGTCACCTAAAATGACCTCCAAAGTCCTCCTGAACAATGTGATCATTACACTAGATACTAATGTGCCCAGTCTTCATCCTTCTCTTCACTCTCTGAATAATCTCTTTCCACTGGTACCAGACTTGTGTTCTGTTCTGTTTTCCAATCCTTTTTGAGTGTTCTTTTGTACTCCCATTGCTGGCTGTTTTGAGGACTTGCTTCTATGTTCTCAAATACAAGAACTTGTACATTGCACAGCTTGTGCACTGGAGAGTTCTGCATGGGGAAATATCTGTGTGGTTGTTGTGTGTTGCTCCTTTGGTTATTATTGATGTGGGTATGTGTGTCTATTGATTTTTGATTCAAGATTTTTGTTTTTGGATTGTTGCCTTTGGGGAGGTGAAAACCTGATGCTGACTCTGTGGAACTATGCTAACTAGAATTGTTTTGTAGAAGACTTTGGAAGTTACCTTCTTATACTACAATTCCAAAAATTCCCCAGTCAGCAGGGAAATTCTGGAAGTTGTAATCCAAGAAGGTAATTTTTTCAAACTCTACATTTTCTATATTTCACTCCATACTGCTTAGGATCTTAGCAAGCTCTTGCACAGGTCAGCAGCATCACCCATTATAAACCTCTGCCACATTACAGAGCTGCAAAGCCACTCACCTGCCATCCAATGAACAAACAGCTTAATCATTGTTAGAATTATATTTCAAAAAAGGACACAGCAAAACGAAACTAAATCAGATCTCCAGTTAAGGATATGGCAAAAGCTCCTTTTTGACTGAATGCAGAAAAATGATGGGCAGTATTGCCAGAAACATAGAAACTTGCTGAGAAGATATTTAAATTAAATCCTATAGCCACTGACCTGGAAGAAAGTTTTATTTAATTTAATAGGACTTAATTCTGAGTAGACATGCATAGGATTGCACTATAACTAGCAAAGATTAAGACATACTGATTTGTAAATTTTTGCAATACAAAGAGTAGAAGGGTGGCTCTACTGTAGCCATGAGACAATGAGTGTCCTCAAGCCTGTTTTTGTGGGACTGCCACCCAGCTCTTGAGGGCATTCTCTTTTTAGGGGAAAAAAAGAAAAAGATAAATTACTTCTCCTGCCAATTTCCAGTAACAGCTGGAATGAGCTGCAAATCAGATGTGGGCCTTTAGTGACTTCCGGTTTAGATGGGGGGGTGTTTTCATTTTGGCAGTCTATAAGGCTTCCAAAAGCATCCTAGGGATGCAGGAAGGCTCCCATAGTTGTGAAAGTTAACCAACAGTATCTGTGTTGTGTCAATTCCAACTTATGGCAACCCTAAGGATCTAAGGGCAAACCTATCACAGAGGTTTCTTGGGCTGAGAGTGTGTGATGTGCCCAAGGTTACCCACTGGGTTTTCATGGCCCAATTGGGAACTGAAACCTGTGTCTCGTGAGTTGTAATCCAATGCTCAAACCACTACATTTACATCTACATGTACATGCCTTACATGTACATATACAGTAAAAGACACAACATTGTCTTAGTGATTAAGATGCTTTGCTTCAGTTCACTTTGCAGGAAAGCAGTGGAGGTGAGATACTAACATTCAGACTTATAACAATGTTAAAAACAGCACTGTGGGCACCACAGAAAAAGAGATCAGTGCGAGAATGGACATGCTTGTGGATTCAGAAGCTGAAGACTGGAATACCTCCCATCTGACCATGCATGATTTTTTGGTTCTGAGAGATCATGCTGTGATAGGGGACTAATTGGTAGAAAAAGAGGAAAATAGAAAGAAAAGTTCTTCTAGTTATAACTGTGCAGCCTACTGCACATAAAATTGTCTCTGCTCCATTGTAAAATGCACCAGAGGTCAATCCAGTGCCTTATTCTGAATAAAATCCCTATTTGAACTGGCTGTAAATTGCTGCAAATGCAGTGTCATTCCTTGGTTTCTTGCCAGGCAATATTCTAGTGTCTGTTCACCTGGCAGACAATCCTCATTACAGAATGTGTCATCCGAAGTACACTTTTTACAGTACCAGTGTTAGCAGCCTTCACATTGCTCTCTGTTCTTAATTATTTAGGTGACTGGGGAGATTTCTTAAAATAGCAATAATATTTGGTGTAACATTTCCCTATTTGGTTCAGAGACGCTAGGTAGAGGGGAAAAATGTATCTGCAAAAGCCCTAGTACTCACTAGTACCAGCCTAACTCCAAAATCATTCCAGAATTTCCACCCATAGTATTGATTTTTGGAAAGAACCTGCTATATATCTTTCTGCCTGCCGAAGGGACTTTCAGATGGTTCTGAGCCATAGTTATGTTTCCTTTGAAAATAGTAGCTCAGGAAGATCATTTTACAGACACTATAAGTTACAAACAAACTAGACATTATATTTTGTCATATTTTGTCATTCCTTGACCTGAAAAGATCATTCTCCAATCTAGTGGAGTCAAGGAATGACCTCCAGCACACATTTGTTCTGTTGCTGCCTTGTTCTTAGTAAAGACTTGTTGTTATTGTTGTTGCTGTTGCCTTCGAGTCACTTCCAACTTATGGCAACCCTGAGGCAAACCTATCACAGGGTTTTCTTGGCAACATTTATTCAGATGGGAGTTGCCTTTGATCTCCTCTGAGGCTGAGAGAGTATGACTTGCTTAAGGTCACCCACTGGGTTTCCATGGCTGGGCAAGGATTTCAACCCTGGTCTCTCCTACAGTGAACTTGGTAGACAACAAACACATAATGTTCAAAACATTTGTGCCACCAGTCCTTAGCAGGCATGCAATTGATCAGATGGACACTAGGCAACTACAGGAATGGCAGTTTTAAACACCTCTGGGACATAGAGACACTTTCTATATTTTCTTGTCCTCAGTAAGAAAAGAAATTTCTCACTGAATGACACCCCTGAAAAATGTTTAGACACTGTGAAATGTTTCACATTTCAGGATGTCATACAATAAACAGATAAGGAAGGAAAGTTTTGCACAGAAAACATTATTCTTATTAAAAGTTTAATTTCTGTGCAGAAATATTTTTGCAGAACAGAATTTTTGAGAAGGCTTGAAAAAAAGACCTAAAAATACTCTGTTTACTATGCCCAACAGGAAGAAGACTTGACATTCTTATGTGTGTGTATATGAATAAACTAAGTGAAGCCTACATCTCTACCCCAGTTTGCAGTAAGTTTTTCCAGTTTCTCTCACCACAATGACAAGGTTGCAATACATCAGTCACAGATTCATACTTTTAAAGAAAAAGACTTCCACTTTTAAAAATATCATAGTCTTGCAAACAGAGATGTCAAAATAGAAGCCTAGCACATAATTAATTTTGTGATAATTATATGGTCAGAGATAGCTAATGATGTCTTTGTTTGTGTATGTACAGTTGCAGATTAATTAGTTCAGTAGCAATTCTTGGACCATGGCCTTGATAAAACCTGTTCTGCTTGAACCAGATGTTAAGTATGTGCCTGTGGAACCATATATATGTATGCTTTAGATAAGAATATCAGAAATCAACAGCACATCACCCTGCTCCTACTCACGGTGCTCTGTTTTCACCAGATTTGTGAATCTGGTGAACTACCCCACAGTGGCTAATTTCCCCGGCGTGCACACGTGCATGCGCATGCACACACAGAGTCTGCTACATCATAGTTTGAAAAGTACTGTTTGACTTCCTAGAACTACAGTTCTCAAATTACACTGAGTATCTCCTTAAAACTACAGAATATAAGTGATTTAATGTTCAATCTCTCTTGTCACTGTTAAAAAAAAATGTATTAGAGCTCTGTAGCAGAGAAATCTAAGTATCTCACTAAACTACAAATTCCAGTATTCCTTAGCCATGACAGTAAAAGCAGTACCAAACTGATACAACTGTGCCATTCATCTACTAATTTCTGAGTGTACGACTATGGTCTTAAGAGTAAATCTCATTGGTCATATTGGGATATACAGCAGATGTTAATCATGCATAAGTCCACACTCTAAGGATTATATGAATAAAAGATAGAGATATTTATGACTTGAATTAGCTATATAAATTATACGGCAGCACATAAAACTATACAGAAATTATAATCATATACTGCTGCATGTGCATGCATTCTATACATGATCACAGTTACAAAACCAAAGTTCTCTCACCACCTCATATTTGTCTAGTGCAACAAAATGATCTTCCTGCCTTCACAATTACAAATGCTTCTTGAGGCAGTCTTGTGGATCCTGGAGTTAGATTTGCAATGTTTCAGCTATAAAATTATAGGCACATCTATAGGTCAGTGCTGCTTTTTGGCAACCACTATGAAAACAAAGGCCAGTGAGGTTTCAAAAAAAAGTATTAAAAGAGCATGTTTGTGTGCCCTAATGCTAAAAATCAGAAAATAGAGGAGAATAAAAGGAGGCATGAATGGAGGAGTTAGAATATGATCTTGATAACCACATGAGATGCTAAATCAGACTAAAGGCCAACCTAGTCCATGAATCTCTTTCAAGAATGGCCAAACCAACCACCTACAGCAAGCCTACAACAGGACTTTTAATCATGTACCCTGGTAATTGCTGCTCAGAGGAATTGTTGTTGTATACCTTCAAGTCATTTCCTTGTTACAGGATTTTCTTGGAAAGGTTTGTTGTTTAGTGCGGTTTACCAATTTCTTTCCAAAGACTGAGACTTGCCCAAACTTTCATGGCCCACTGGGGATTCAAACTTTGACCTCCCAGAGGCCAAGTCCAAAACTCAAACCACAACACCACAGTAGCTGTAAAGCATTGTGCCTCTAATTGTTGATGTGATAGCTATTCCGAATAGTAGCTATTCACAAACATATTTTGCATGAACCTTTTAAAGTTATCCAATCTGTTGGCCATCACAAAGGCGGTAGCAAAAATCACACTTGTAACATATCTACTGTATTAACCTGCAAACACTTAAGCACTACTCCAGTTTTCGTGTCTTATTTGGTGTTTAAGAGAAAGTTTTTTTCTGCCTAGAACCAAAAAAAAAAAAGCCACAGACTATTGACTTAAGATCTGTACCATATAGATTCAAAACTGCAAGTATATACATCCACCCATTTACCAATGATAGAACACTAATTTTTGGCCATTTCTGCATTACATTGTTATATTATGTTGTTATATATGCTATTATTCCACTACCAACATCCTGTGGAATTCTGGGGTTTATAGTTTACTGAAGCCAAAAGGCTCGCTGGCTGAGAATTCTAAATGCCTCTCCCCAAACTGCAAACCCCAGGATCCTATAAGCTGTTGAAAATGGAATAATAGCACTATCACAGTGTAGTGTGGAAATGGCCAGTCTGCCACTATGTGGAAACTGGAATAGCTACAGTATCATCCTATGGCAAAAATTTTACCACACATCTGCAATCCACCACCAATTTAGGAAAGCAAGTCAGTGCACAGATGAAGATATACCTGCCAAGGATAGGCAAAGTCCTTTATATGTCCATCTCATCTTATCTCATACGAACAAAGCATAGCTTGTGATCTGTATTGTTACTTGTGTTCTCTAAGAAATCTTCTGGATGAGCAATAAACACAATACCTAAAGACTGTTGTGGCTGTGTGCCTTCAAGTCATTTCTGAATTATGGCAAACCCTAAGGCAAAGCTATAATGGGGTTTTCTGGGAATGAGAGTGGCATATCCAAGGTCAACCAGTGGGTTTCCATCACTGAGTGGGGAATCGAACCCTGGTCTCCAGGGTCATAGTCCATCATTCAAATATATCATGCTGGCAGTTATTATTATTAGCAATTATTAATTCTGCTTATAACTATCAGTATTCTAATATTCCTATCCCTTGTCTGCTGTCTCCCATCGCTGTCCAATTTCCTCAGGAAATCAAAACTTTCCCTGCTCAGTTGATAAACAGTACCTTTTGCTGTACAATGTGAATCTGGAGACAAAGACAGAAATATGTGACGTAGATATAAATACTGCAAGCACAAACAAGATGGGAAGAAGGGACACATTCTGTGAGCAAATCTGCTTGCCTTGGAATAATCCCATGAAGTGGACAATAAGAAAAACATATATGCTCAAGATACAGGAAACAACGACATGAGGTAATTTCTGCTGGATGTGGATATACACCAATTAAGAAATTGTTGAGGTGTACTTAAAGGGCACCTCCATAAGGGAATCTAGCTGTGTGGAAGTTGGTACTGAGATGTGCAATTCAGCGCTTCTCATGAAAACATCCTAAATCTCTACTATTTGAAAAGCCACAAGGCCAGGCTATCTTCAACTTAGGCTAGATTAGAGTCACAAATTTCCACATGATCAGTCAACTGCGTAACTATGGGAGTTACTGTTCAAAACATCTGCAAGACTGTGCAAGGTTGAAACAGATAATCTAGTTGATATATACTAGGATTCTAATTTTATTTTACAGCCCTTATACCACATTCATTGTAGGCTTGTTCCTGTTCAATAATCATAATGAGGTAAGTCTTGCTTCTTGGTTAGAAAATGAGGTCATGCATCCCTACGGAATAGCAGCAATGGTTAGTGCCATGCTCTGTTGGCCTAAGGCCTCAATTTGCAAGTTCCACTAATATTTGAAGATTTAAATTTTAAAGTGATGAATCCCCAGCAACATCTCCTCCTTCCTCTTCAAATATATATAAACAATTTTATCCTCACAAGCTAAGAGTGGAAGCTGAGGGATCTTACCATCATTCAAACTGGGATTTACAGCTTAAGAGCAATCTTACTGAAGTGACATTGCTATCATGCAAGAAGCCTGTAAATAAAGGATGTCAGAGGAACAGCAGTCCCAGTTGGTGCTAACACAACGCCAAATGAGAAGAGGCAGGAAAGCAGATCATTTTTAAAAATGCAAAAAGCTATAATCTTAGAAAAAATAAGATTAATCACAAGAAATCCATGCCTTGGGTAGAACTTTCAGGAAGGAAGGAAGGAAGGAGGAAAAGGCAACCACAATTCCATTTTTTTCACTGCTTACCATCACACTCTGCCCTGCATATCTCTTGCACTGTATACTATTCTAGCAAAAAAATGAGTGTTTTAGGGATAATGAGTGTTTTAGGGATATCAAAGACAGTATCAAATCAGCATAAGACAGGTGGCAAACCTATTTTGGCTACCAAAGGCCACCACGTAGGTCAGCAATGTAAGTGGAGCAAACATGCTGTAAAATTCTTTGAGCAAGCATGGGAACAGACTTGCAGTTTGAACAGGAAAATAAACTCTTGTTCCTCTAAGCATCATAATCCAGCAGATGGGACACCAGCAAGCAGGACATGAAAGATCAACTGTGACAAACGATTCCTTTCAAAGAGAGTTAAACAGTGACCTACACACAGAACTGGGGCAAGCAGTATCTAGGGAGGAAGGGAAGACAGGAATAGTTGCCTACTCCTGGTACATGGAAAATCCATTACGCTAAGCTTACACTGCCACAAGAAGCCTGGAGAGTTAATGAGAAGTGCCATGGATCAGCAGGAGACAGTTTTCACTCAGCAAGCATTATGCTCCATGAAGCTATTCATTTTTAAAGTAGTCTTGAATCTGCATTTAAAAGCTTCCTTTGAACTCTTTTAAAATATTGTTCCTCTTTTCCACCCAAATAATTATGAGCAGTCAGTCATGTCCATATAGCACCCATTGGGCTTGATCCAAGCTGAGCCACACTTCAGTCCTTCAATAGGTCCTGCACTGGTCATGACTAATCTGTGTCATTCATGTCAATGGGATTAAAATGTCAATAACAGTATGGATCTAACCCACTACACATGCTCCAATTGTTCAAATTTTGTATACTTTTTGTTGTTTTGCTCCTAGTAATCCAAAGAATATAGCCTCCTCCCACCATAAAGATGTTCCTTAAATATCTTTGTCATTACCTTTCTGTGCAAACATTCTTGTCATGATCATTTTTTTAAAACAAAAACATTAACCAGATAGCTGCCCAAAGCAGAGAAAGCCACACACTCAATACACATATTGATAGAAACTCTTGGTAGTACCACGCTTAACACATTTCATCCCATAAACAGTTAATGCAGGCATGTGGGGGTTTTTTCCCTGTTTTACAGCTCCACTCTGTTCTTCCTCTTCAGCATTGAGAAAGTCAGAGTGCCTCACAATGCATTAATAAATTAAGCCACAGTGCCCTAGCAAGAAAGGAAGTACTATTTGCTTCTAAGTGCAAGTGATGATACTGAGCAAAAATAGGTTGCACTGGGTCAACTAAAACAGTGGTAGACACAAATAGAAGAATGACTTCTATGCTCAAGGTTTTTCAGACTCTGAAAACCTGTTTTCATCAGTAACGCCCTTATAATCATGTCACCAGGGGCAGGTTTTTATTCCAAACCCACACAATACTTGGGTGTGTGTGTGTCTGCCTCCAAGCTGCAATATACGCTCCCAGTAAGTCCATTCTGCCACTAGCAGAAGTAAATAAACAAACTGCATTACAGAGATGGCACCATGTGACACAGTGCAAGTCTGGTGATATACTGCCCAAACAAATATAAAGCTGAGAAATACTTCCTTGGGAAGTCCCTTGCTTTCTCCCTGGATGAGTCCTTTCACAATGCCGTCTTATCTTGTTATGAATGGCTTCTGCCACTAAGGCTAGGAGGGAGCTATGTTTCAAACGGCAGAGGGGAAAGCAAAGCTAATTAATGCCACGGATGGCAGCTTGTAATCAACTTGGGTGATCAAAACAATAGTTGATCCCTTGTGGTCACAACTTCTTTGTCTGCACATTTCTCTCACATACAGCCCCCCAACACAATATTATTTGCTAATATAACTCCCCAAGCCTCAGGTACTCGAGAATGTTCTCGTTTTTCCTCACTCATCTCCTCTCTCTCCCCTCAACTTCACTTTTTCTAGAATGAAAGAGATTCAGCCTTTGAGACATTCAACAGCAGCCTGAGGTGGCCATGCTCGAAAACAGGGATCTCAGCAGCATCTTTAGGCAGGATATGCAGAGAGCACCTTTCTTTTAGAGCATTTATTTAATTATTTATGGCAGGGCTAAAAATACATAACCTTCCACCAGCTCTTCTCCAGGAACAACAAGAACAAAAAAAGCAAATTCAACTCTCACGACCAGGAAATTACTCCTACATTACTTTTCTTAGGGACATCTGGACCTCTTAAAAACAGATCTTGCTCAAGCCTGTTCTCCCACTGACTTATTTTGCAACCTCTTAACCAAACACGCGAACTGCAATTTATGATGTGACCCATCCACACACCATTTGTTCACGGACAATAAAGCTATTTTTTATCATTAAAAACAGAAGAAGAAGAAAGAACAGGTCTCGCCAGTCTAAGGCTGGGTAGACTTTTGTCTAAGATCGAGGAAGGACTGGAAAGTTCTGAACTGCTGATTTTTGGGAATGGTCTGACCTCAAAGCTCGTCTTTAAAAAAAAAAAGACCTCCCGAAATAAACATTAACTGGTGTTTATCGTCCGTCTGCATAAAGGCATTATATTATTATTACTATTACTATTATTATTATTATTATTTCATTCCTGATCGCTCAAAAAAATAAACTTACCGTTCAAAGAAGGAAGCAGCATCTCTCGGTGGCTCCCGTATTTCTTGGACGACTAATTTAAAAAAAAAAAAAGTATATCGAAAATCCGGAGAAAGGAAAAGTAGCCGCATGTAAGCAAAGCAGCAGCAGTTCTTCTTGGGACTTCAGAGGGTTTTTTTTTTTCCTCTCGTGAGGGAGAAAAAGGAGCGCCAATACCCCACTGCAGCGCCCCCCCAAAAACCCTCCCCCTCTCCCCACAAGCACAAAACCAGGTCTTTCCACGTTCCCCCTCCTCTCCTTCCTTCCCCCAACCCCACGGCTGGGAAAAGTTGGAGCTCGGTCGCCGCGGAAGAGCCGCCTCAGGGGGTGGGAGAGAAGAGAAAGGAAAAGCGCCGGGGCGCCTCAGCCCCCCTGAAGGAAGCCGCCCGTCCAGGCTTCTCTCCTCCTCCTCCTCCTCCTCCCCCCGCCCCCCAGTCGCCCGGCTCCCTCGCCTCGGCAGCCTCCACGCGGTTCTTATTCTTCCAGGAGACAATCCAGGCGAGGAGCGCGGACGGGAAACTGCCTGCCGCAAACTCTCCCTCCCTCTCCTTGGCCAAAAGGAAAAGTGGCCTCTCTGGGCAGGCTGCCCTTTGCGGCCCCGGCTGCCTCGCTGTTGTTTTCCTTCAAAGGCTGTGCGCCCTTTTGTGCCTCAGCTTTCTCTCCTCAGTCTCTCGCTGCCGTCCCTGTCCCTCACAGCCGCCGCCGCCGCCGCCGCCGGCCACCAACAACTCCTCCCCCCGCCCGCCCGCCGGCCTCCTCATGACACAGACAGCCCAGATGGGAAGAGCCCGCGGCCGAAGGCAGGCCGGTGCCCCATCCTGAAAACCGATCCTGCTGATCTCATCACCGAGGGCTACTAATCCAATGACCAGGGAATTAAGAACAGATGGTGACGCCCCTTCTTTCTTTCTTTCTTTCTTTCTTTCTTTCTTTCTTTCTTTCTTTTCCTCCTCACTCCCCCCCCACACACACACACTCCCATGACCGTTTAGCACGCGGGCTGAAAAGCGCGCCCCCGCGCTGACGCACCGCACGCGCACAGGCAACCCCCCTCCACCGACAGGCTGCGGGAGGGCCACAGAAGAGCCTCCCTCGCGAGGCCGGTTTACACGGGCGTTGTTCTGCGTTATTTAACCCCTTGTGCCTCATCGGTGCCTCAGGCAACGGGGGCAAGGCTTGGTGTTTGTTTGTTTCCGTTGGTGGCCTAAGGAACACGACTCTGTGGGGGGTGGTGGTGGTTTGCAAGCTACAGGACTGCCTCCTTTCAAGGCCATGTCCACAGTGGACTGTTATAGCGCTATTATTCCACTTTTAACATCCTGTGGAATCCTGGGGTTTGCAGTTTAGGGAGGGGGGACTGAGGCCCCTCCTGAAACCAAACCCCAGGATTCCATAGGATGTTGAAAGTGGAATAACAGCACTATTAACAGTCTAGTGCAGAAACAGCCCAAGATTTTGCTATTATACACAAGCATTGTGTTCTACATGGGAAGCCTTGTGGGTCCCCAAATCTCAGGACCTGGCCCTTAAGTCTAATCTTCAGGGGGAGAGGAAGGAATCTTAATATGGTATCTACATAGTTTCCTAATTCCTTAGACTTGAGATTTCGTTTATTTGTGTATTATGCTTACTAACATCACCAGGATCCGTCCCTTATGTTATCACCCATCTAACATTATGAGGGGCCCATTCACACTACGGATGTTATCATGCTATTATTCCACTTTAACTGCCATGGCAACGTCCTGTGGCTGAGAATTTTGAACATGTGTGGGTGCCTTCAAGTTGCCTGTTGGCTTACGGCAAGCCTGCGTTTTCATAGGGTTTTCTTAGGTAAAGAATACTCAGAGGGCAGTTTGGCCAGTTTCTTCCTCTGAAATATAGCCTACAACACTTGGTGTTCCTTGGTGGCCTCCCATTCAAGTACTAATCAGAGCTGGTTTTGCTTAGCTTCCAACATCAGATAGGATCTGGTGCCTTTGGAGTATTTAAATACTGCTCCCTAAACTGCCCAGTGCTCAGATTCCACAGGATGGAACTATGGGCTTTCCGCTCTGTATTGCTATAGTGCTATTATTCCACTTTCAACATCCTGTGGAATTCTGGGGTTTGTAGTTTGTAGTCAAAGAGCTCTCCGGCTGAAAACTCTAAACTCCTTAAACAGCAAACCCCAGAATTCCATAGGATGTTGAAAGTGGAATAATAGCACTATAACAGTGCAGTGTGGAAAGGCCCTATAGCAATTATAATGGAATAGCAGCACTATAATTCTGTAGTTGGCACGGGCCCCAGATTGTGACACCGTAAGAGATCATATCTATGTCTCAGATTTTAGCTGAAATCTCAGGGCATGAGATAGTCCTGATTTGTCAATCCTCCTTGTGGTGTATTTTCTACTGATTAACAGTTCTTGTTTTGTTTGTTTTTTCTGTCTGCCCTTCATGAAAACAAGAATGCTCTAAATTTTGTTCTTGTCTGTGATAAGTTCAACAAGTGGGATCAGGGTGAGACCTATTATTAGATGCCGGATGATGTAGCAGGGGCAGCAATACTAGCACCCAGCTGTCCTTTGTCCAAAGACAGAGCCAAGTAGTCTGCCAAATTGCCTCCTAGCATCTAGTTAGTCTGCTTCCCTCAATTAAAAAAAATGCTATTCCATCACACCAGTGTTGATGTAAGATTTAGCTGCCAGTAAATGGAATTGGATGCAGCAGAAATCCTGCCTTTCACCTCAGAAAGCAGAATGTCTGGCACTGGCCCTGATTGGGAAAGTCATTTTAATTAATTTGTTTTAATTTACTCCCTGTAAGCAACTTTTGAATTTCAAGGCATCCAGTTGTATTTAAGGCAACTTTAGAACTTCAGGGCATTCAGTTGTATTTAAAGCAACTTTTGAGCTTCAGGGCATTCATATTAAAGGCAGTGCTTCACTTGCAATGGGATATTACATTCTGTGCCTCTGTCTAGCAATTTCCCCCCTTGCACTGAAACAGAAACTTCTTTTGTTCTTAAGTGCAGACCTGTGCTTTCTCCTGATAAAGATGAGCTCTAAACGAATCTGTTTTTCTGATATCCTGCTATTCTCCCCACAAGCCCCATGTGGTTTGTTTCCCAACATAAAACATAACAGAATGCAGTTAAGATATCAATCAGTTACATTGTAGAACAATAAAATAAACTATCCAAACACTGGATTAAAATCAAGCACAAAATGAAAACAAGAGTGAAAGTATTTAAAAACAGAACAAGGAAGAGGAGGGAAGTACAAGTTTCATTAAGAGACACTTGCACAACTTAGAACAGTCCTCCTAGATCTGTACCTTTCTACCATAGATGAAGAGTCATGTTGTATTTGTTAGAAGGCCTACCAGTACAGCATCCTGTTTCCAAAGTGGCAGCCGTATACCCATGGAAAGCTCACAAGGTAGCCATGAGTGCAATAGCATTGTGCTCGCTTCTGTTTCACAATGAACACTATTCGGGGGCAACTGTTTTTTCTGGTAGTGGGAGTAATGTATATATAGTATCCAATGAGACAGCCCAGGTAGTGCGGTGGTCAAAATGTTGGACTAGGACTCTAAAAGACGAGAGTAAGTCCTTGCTGGCAGCTGAATCTTACTGGGTGATCTTGAGCAAGCCACATTCTCGCTGCCTCAGAGGAAGGCAAACTTTCTCTGAACAAATCTTGCAAGAAAATCCTATGATAGGTTCACCTCTGGGTAAGCTGAAAACAACTTGAAGGTACAGAACAACACAGTAGCCATTGATAGCGTAATGATTTTGTCTACTCCTTTTTTAAAGTCAAACTGGTAGTGAACATCTTGTACTAGCAAATTTCATATTTTAATGACACATCATATAAAGCATTCCAGTAGCCACTCATGAATCTGTTACCAGTTGCTTTCACGTGATGATCCTGGATTTTAATATAAGAGAGGCAGGGAGAAAAATTTCTCTGTATTATGCCTAATTTTATACACCTCAAAGATTTCTGGTTTACAAGTCTTTTTGTAAGCTGTAATGCTCCAAACTGTAACCCTTCCCCATGGAGGATTTTTTTCTCCATCTGCTAGATTGTACTTTAATATCCTTTAGCCAGGTGTATTCTCAATGTGCTAGAATAATGAAATTGCTATAACTACTGTGGCTTCTGCTGACTTCTAACCATCCCTTTATGTTTCAGACAGTTCTTTAAAATTTTCATAGGTTGACATGCAGACTATATTCATTTAGGACCTTGTTGTTGTTGTTGATTTTGCTGTAGGTGATTTAGAGCTATTTGGCAGAAATATTATGCTGAAGACTCAAATATGATTGCCTCCAATAGCTACAAAATAAATGGTTTCTTTTGATTTAAGGGGTAAAATCCCAGATCCCAATCCAAATGGGATAGTCCTCATGTAAACACAATAGCCATTTTAAAGAAAATCAAGTTAAAACCAGATTGGTAGACCAGATTCCACCATAGCAAATTGTTCCAAACTATTTTGGAGCAGAAAGTATGAGACATCCTATGGCTAAACTGACTAGACAAGATAAAAGTTGTAATTTATCAGGAATGCGCCTCCGACAATTCTTTGCCCTCTAAAATCTTCTACAGTTTCTACTGTAGAAACATTAAACCTAAATTCTCCTTTAGTCCTAACCGGAGTAGTTCCACTGAATTAATTAGATTTATCTATGTGTTGACTCACCATCAATAATTGATTGAATGGATCTACTCTAATAAGGACTAATGATCAGGATGCTGGCCTATGAGTGGCAAGAAATGCTGCCATCTATATTCCAAATGTGGAGGGACCCAAGACAAAGTCTGGTGGTGATGAGGATGCATTCACCTCTGAAGCATTTGAAGTGCCTTCAGTCCAAGAATATGTTCCAGACTAGGCACTCAAGTAAGAGGTGACAGGCATAAGTACTTCAAACACTAAAGCAACTCTATGGCGTTTAGGCATACTTGGAAAAATACACAAGGTCCCTTCACAAACTGCCATCTGATATGCTCACAACCACATACCAGACTCTAGATCTGGAAATGGTGCAACCCTCCACTGACTAGATATGGTTATTGGAACAATTGGTTTTTGCCCTGTGTAGTTTTTCTAGTGCTTAGCACATCATATATTGTTGTTGTAGCAAATATTTTATGTATTTTACTATGCATATTTGCAGATTTAAAAAGAGACAAAAGTATTGATTCATTTCGGTGTTTACAAATGGCTACATGAGAATTCTGAAGCATCCTACCTCTATATTGATGTGATGCACACAATGAGAAATGAGTGAAATGTTTACGAAAGTGGCAATGATTCTTGAAAAAAAGGAAGAAGTCTGCTCTGGAGGCATTGTTTAACATCTCCATTAAAGTCCCCAAATGAAAGTCAGTAAATAGAAAGCTTTCACCTGCACGCAAAGATAATGTATCATCATCTAACAAAAAAGGCAAACACATTCATTGAGGTTTATCCACAGCATGTTAAAAATAACTATTGTCTGCTGTAACCATTATTTCATTATGCAAGATGGTCTGTGCTTCACTTAAAGTAGAAAGCTGTTATGACAGCATATATAATATTCCAAAGCTTCCACTGCTGACTTGCATAACTTTTCTTAAAAGAGAATCAATGGTATTCCTAGTAGCATTTCATATTTTCAACTGATTCAGAGCTTGACCTTTCTCAAATATACTGCAACACTGCCAAAGTGGTTGATTTTTAGAGAGACGTGGGTGGGTATGGATGTGAATGGAAGCGGAAGAAAAAGATGTGTGCTTGTGTTAGTAAGTGCGAGAAACATAACTGAGTTTAGGTTGCATGGAACCATTCTGATTTGAGGGCACTGCAATACGTTGATAACAATTAGTACAGAAGTCTATACATAACTGCTGTATGTTAAAATGTTCAAATATAAGTAATTAATGAAATTGTTTCCTGCATTTGTGTACAGATATGACATTCATGTTTTCCATTTTTTAAAAAAAAAGATTACAGTTAGGACAATTGGACAGAAGAACCATTAACACAAAACTTTATCCACTAAAATTCTAGTTGTACATTTTTACCATCATAGGCCGATTCACCAGTTGAAACCCAATCTGGAGGAAGTAGAGCTCATCTTATTTATATGCAGATTAGATTACCATAATGATCTCTGCTTTAACAAAACCCTAAAAAAACAGTTGATACAAAATTAAGCTACTTCAGTGTTTATGGGGACTTTGTAATTTGATTGTATCATACCAATTTTGCATTAGTGGCCTTGCTTGGCCTTTCATTTCCAGATTCAGTTTGAAGTATTAGAACATCCTGGAACATTATGAGGCCAGTTTATTAGAAGAAGTACCTATGAAAATGCTTTTAGATCTAAGACTGACGTCTCACAGGCCTAGATCTTAGGCTAGCACTAAGGCCCTTTTTGCATGGCATTTTCCATGCGAAAGAGGGCCTGGAGTGTCATGCAATTGCGAGGAGCGATCTGCATGATGCACTCACAATCACGCGGTGCTCCAGGGGCCGATCATGCGCCTTTTCATTTTTGGCTTGAAGCCGAAAATGGTGAGTGATCGCGAATTGCTCCCGGGCCCTGCGTGCACTTACCTGGCATGTGGATCCTCTGGAGCCGGGCTGGTCGCACTTCCTGATGCACTGCAGAAGGAAGAGGCGGGGCTCTTGTGTGAGCAGGCAGCTCGTGCAGAGCTGAAGCAGCAGGAAAGGGAGAGCTTTTCGACAGAGGCTGCTCACACGATCCCCGCACCTCAGCATCGTAACAAGGTAAGGTGCGGAAAGGGCCTAAGGTTTATCTTGTTGGCAAATACCAGTGACAGGGCATTTTCACTGGTGGCCTCAATGGTTGTGGAATTCCCCTTCTTAAGAATTATACTTGGCTTTTTCTCTTGTGGCTCCATAAGAGCTAACCTGAGCTCTAAGATCTTTGGGAGAGAACTATGTGTTTTAACAGAACTGACATTTAATTGTTTTTAAACTTTTGTATACTACATTTTTAAGCTAAAATTTTATTTCATTTTTTATTTTAATTAAGCAAAGACATATAAAAATGACAAATGAAAATACAATCTAACTATCTTACAAATCATACAGAAAAAAGAGAGGAAGGAAGGAACCAAAAAATACAAAATATTAAAATAAAAACTAAACAAAGCTAAATGTAACTAAAAAAAACTACAGGAAACTAAAATTTGGTTCCCACCCCTGTTGCAAACAGCTTATATTACTTAAACAGATAACCTAACTATTTTTTAAAGAAATTTTTATTATTTTCAAAATACATAAAATCACATATAAACACAAATATGTATATCGTTGTTATAGTTCTTCCATTCCCCCCCCGCTTCTGTATATCAAGAATTTTCCAGTTGAATCCTTTTTCTCCCTTACACATACCTTGTCAAATTCCAACATACTCAATCCACAGACATTTACAAGTCTAGCCAGAGCATTGCCCTTTTCCGTTCTCTTTCAGAATTTTGAACTGTTTTATTCTTAAGGGAGTTAGATCATCTTTCATTTTCTACCATGCCTAACATTTTTAATTTCCATTCACCTAACTGAATATCTGTTTTATCTTTCCAATGTTGTGCATAGGTCAGCTGTGCTGCTGTAATCAAATACAAAAATATCTTCTGTTGTTTTCTGATCTCCCAGTTCTGTCCTAATATATTCAATAAATAAAATTCTTGTACCATTTCAAAATTACCTTTGCAAATTTTTTGAATTTCATCATGAATTCTCTTCCAAAATTTCTTAGCCTTAGAACAAGCCCACCAAATATGAAAAAAAGTCCCCACCTTTCCCCCACATTTCCAACACTTTGCATCTCTGTTTCTGGTTATTTTTTGAAGTCTTTCTGGAGCCATATACCACCTATGTAACATTTTGTAATAATTTTCTCTTAAATTTAAATTTGGAGTGAATTTTATGTCTGTTTTCCATACAACACATAACCTAACTATTAACTATTATTTTATATCATACTTATTGCTAAGCATTTATCAGCATAATTATTTACCTACATATATAATTAATTGCTAATTACTAATAATCATTTAATAAGATAATCACTTATAATAATAGACACTTATAATCAGTTATCATAATTTATCATCTACTTGAATAAATACTTATTTAGCAAACAATCATCAAAAAATAATAATAACCATCAAAAATAGTAAATAATAATAGAAGTAGTCTATGTAGGAAATAGCCTTTTAAAGCAATAGATAAATCATTAAATCCCACTTATACACTTCGTACGTAATAATATAAGTTTTAAATTTAGAATTTGAGGTTAAAAAACCTATTATCATCAGATCGCCTTCATTTTTTTCCCCATTCAACCAAAAATTCTATTTGTGTTCTGCTATTAATAAACTTCTCTATCTCTTCCCCTTTAGAAATAAAGACAATTACTGGATATTATAAACTTGTTTAGGAAAAGAAATCTTTTCTGCTTAAACCCTTCCTCTAGTACCTTATCAATACCAATATGAAATAACCTTATAATCATCTATCCTTTTTTACATCCTTTCATCTATGTAAAGAAGATCTTCTTAAGACTGTTTCCTCATCTAGCATAACCAGACTCTTTTTAACTTAAATCTCTAGATGCCACTCAACTAACTCAATGTCCTTACTGCAATTCCAAGTCAAAACCAAATATTCCCAATACCTTTAGATTTAAAAAATAATTTTTTATTTTTATTTTTATCCCATTCCAGTCTTTCTAAAACTTTTCACATTCTTCTTCTCCTTCTCCTTCTGTGACAACTTCTCCATTGTTTTGCTCTAAAATAACACCAGATGCTCTCAGAACATGGATATAATTTCCTTTTTTTCCCTTTCATCATACTGTACAACAAAATCTGTCTCTTCTTTTCAATTTAATGTTTTTTTTAATTTCCTCTTCAAGTCCTTATTCTCTTCTTGTGTCTCTTTTGTGTTAGCCCTGGATCTCAAATTCTTTTGGATTCTGGATTCTTTTGGATTCTGGATTTCAAATTCTTTCAGTATATGAATGTTTTCCTCTTACAGAGATCCTGTATTCTACAAACCTCCTTTTCTTCGTCCAATCTCCTGTAATTGTTCCTTAAAATCTTCAAAAAAATAAATCAGGCTTAAGTCTATCCAAAACCAAAGAAGTTTCTTCTACTTTATCTTGAAAATTGAGCACTTTCAGTAGACTCCTCATAGTTCAATTCAAAATTTGTCCATTTTTTTTTCAAAACTCTTCATTTTCTTATGTTTAAAATCCCTCATTTCCTCTCAAAATTCCCATAAGCATGCAGGAGCATCCTATTGTTCAAACTGCAAATACATTTTATTCAGATCAAAAGAACACAAACATAAGATTTAAATAAAATTCTCACATTACATTGCAACAGTTTCCAGTAGATGATATCTGGAGCTATTTCACCCAAATTAATATCCATCCAATATTTTTTTTAAACTCAATTTATAACCCAAATTGGGAATTACAAAAATCCAAAATAAAATTGTTAGTCAAAATCAATAAAAGAGGAGTTTTAACAGCCCTTCACCTTCCTTTTAAAATATCAACTTAGTTCATTCCATCATTCCAAAAGGAGAAGAAATTACATAATATTTCTTTAAGTCCACAGGCACAAAAGGAGATCAATAGCAACAAAAAGTCCCTTTCCAAAATCAACCCACCAATTCATACCTTATAGATCCAAAGGGGAAACAAAGAAAAAGGAGGCTGAGATTATAATTTTCTTTTACAAAGTTATCTAAACTGGTCTCTTTAAATTGTCCAACCAATGCAAAGGCACATCAGCCATAGGAAAATAGATACAACTGTTGCAAACAGGGGATTCTTGCCTTTCATATTTCCAAAAAAGCTAATAAAGTCAATGCTTCTTAAAGCAAGAGGTCCAATCTAGGGCTAATGTAGTATCCACTGACAGAGTGCAAAACACTCACCCCCAGGCTCCTCCAAAGCACATGCTTGCCTCCACAGCCTTGGGGAATTGTGATGGCCACTCCATTCCCAAGCAGACATCTTGCAGATTCCAATATAGCTGATCTGGAGATCTTCGAACCCTCCATGTGTCAGAGAGTCCATGGCTTGACAGGAGGAGCCCCCTGCCCACTCAGGCACAGTACTTTAGTGTTTGCGATCTAGCACATGATTGCTAGATTGCATCCACCATTAACCTGGCCAGAAACCAGAACCAAGCTAACATTTTATTTTAAATTTTGTAAGTTTGCTTGGGTGCCTTGGCAGGAGAAAGACATAAATAAATAAAATAAATAAAGAGGCTTCTAAAGATCTTCTTTTATTCTGCTAAGCCTTCTACTGATTTTGTTGCTGGCATCCTGAATGTGTCAGTGTTGTTTTTATCATATTTGTTTATTTTTTAAAAAACATTTTTATTGTAAGCCCCCTGGAAAGAGAGAGCTTTCCCTAAAGATAAGGTAGAAAAATAATAAACTGAATCAAAATATATGGGCCCATCTAATCCAGAGTTCTGTTGCTAAAATCTAAGGCCAGATATCCACAAAAACTCAGAAATGGATGGTTATCCCCTTGTTTGCCTCTGACATAACACATGCATAGGTGGCAAATCAAAAGCTGTTGAGCAGTTCCATTTCTCCTCCTGTGCTCTCATGACTACAGTTCTGCTCTTTACTGATGTAGACACAACTGAGGAAGCATACACACACACACATCTATGTCTATATCTATATCTATATATAGAGAGAGAGTGTATACCTATGATTTCCACAAGGAACGACTTAGACCAAAAATACTTAGAAAGCCACCATTTTTATATATTCCTTCTCCCAAAAGATGAAGCATAATGCTGAATTGTTATTTTTCAAAATGTACACTGAAAGAGATGGGTAGTGATAGAACAGGTTAAATTGTTGGAATTTTAGATCATTTTAAAGACTTTATCTGACCTTTGTTTCATGTACCTACCCACACCCACCGAACACAACCATTCTGTCTTTCTTCCTAATGGGCAAATGTTTGTCACGTTTATCAATTAACCTTTGTTTCAGTCATAGCACAAGGCTTCTTTTTTCTTCCCTAGGGGGAAACAATACGTGTTGATATGACTGTTTGACCTTTCTTTCACCTTGTCCCAATATCCTAAAGCAGAATTGCACACATTTTCCAGGCAGACCTCTACAAATATTTAGCCAGGTTTTGCATCTCGTGTCTATATCTGTGGTTAATTAGACATCCTTACTGGAATCTACCTTGTATTTTCTGCCAGGAGAGCAAAGGCTTCCTTTGTATTCCTTGATATATCTGATTAAAATCATGGCATTACAGTAACAGAAATTAACCTTGAATAAAATATTACTAACAACTCTGTTTTATCAGTGTATACACAGAATCTGAGTTCTGCTCAGTTCAGTGGGGCTTACTACCAGGTAACTGTACAGAGCCCCATGGTTTAAAGCTCTCATAAAACCAAAAGTGTAAAATATTGGCTTAGATACAATGGTTAGTGCTTACTAGAAGAGACACACTGAATCAGTGGGACTTACCTAATTCTTGGCATACCAATTTTCTATTGAGTCAATGGATCTACTCTAGAGGGAACCAGTAATTGGATTTAGGCCACTATAAATATTGTGATGAAATCATGGATGAATATCTGAGTAACAGCCAGGAATATGAAAGCAGACCTAAACTTTTAACATCTGTATGTCTAAAATTATAAATTATTAATACAGCTATATTGGCTGGCTACTTCTGTGTAGTGTGGTAGGGAAGGCACTCTGAATTTTAGTCTAATTGTAAAGGAATTATCCAATGTGCTAATCCTTTTCTCCTGACTAGTTCAATATCCTGGATAGCTCCTTTAATGCTCAGACTAAATTCACCATCCCACTAATGTTGAAGCTCTCTTTCAACACTGCAGTACAGGGAACACAAGTACAGTCATGCAAATACATGGTAGGAAAGAATTGGTGGCAGTTTTATCAGTCACATGGCAGTAAACATATCTTGCTGCTATAAAATCAGTCACAGAAAGCTTTTCATACATCCTATTCACACACATAAGCACTAGTGTGCATGTCCTGCAACATATCGAGTGTCCATGAGAGCTCAAAAGACTTGTACACAAACACTCACTTCAACTCTATATGAAACATGCTTTCCCCGGGGCCAGCCCTACTCTTAGGCAGAGTGAAGTTGCCACCTCAGGCAACAAATGTGGGGGGGGGGGTCAGGAAAGAGCAATATATTCTTAGCTATTTACTTTATTATCACTACATTTCTACTAGCTAGGCTAGGCAAGAAAGGCACTTGACCGATCTTGGGGGCTCTGTACATTGACTTAGATGAGTGAGGAAGCAAAATTATTTCAGCTTTCCCCCTCAATTCTTTGAAAGAATTGTGAAAGAGCAACATAATCCCCAGCTTTATGAATTTGTTGCCATAGCTCTTGTAAATGTAAGCGCAGTAATGAAAACAACAACAAAGAGGCATCCATGATAAGTTGGGGAAAGCTAGCCAGATTCATTCTGATTTTTTGAGGAAAATTATTTTTCTTTCATACCTGGAAGAAAGTTGACCATTTCTTGAAATTATTTGTATTTATAAATAAAACAATGTAGTGGTTTGTTTCAGACAATCATTTGCCTTATAAGTAGTAGATGTTATTGTCTAAGAAATCAAACGCTGATAAGCAACTGTTTTGAATCTTGGTGACCAAACGAACTGATTTCTATGTGAACCAATAGGAAGTTTGTTTTTCCCGACTATTTGCATGAAACATCATAATATAAAAGAAAGATGTCTTTTAAGTCTTTCTATATTTCGTTCAGGTCTCATCATCAGAGTTCGCCTTCCCTAACATTATGTCAGGATCAACTAACGTAAATTGATTTCTTTGTAGATATGAGATGCCAATATAAAGCTATTTCTTTGTGCAAAATATTTGGGGAAAGCTTCCATTTAATTGATATTTTATCCATTCTCTTCATAGCTTAAGAGAAAAGATAACATTTCCAACATACTGGAATGATAATAACATTTGAATTAAAGCAGCCCAAAAAGTATCAGAAGAAGGAGACTGAAATAATTTGACATGTGGCATATTCAAAGAGCTTGGGAGTTGCCAATCACAAAGAATGCTGCCACCTGTAAAAATTTATTTTTCTTTCATTTTTAGTAAAAAAAAGTGGAATGAAATTATATTACAATAAGTGGGAGCAGTACTTGGGGTGTTTAATTATTTTTAACACACCCTTAAGGATATTTTGGAAGTATTTTGACTTTTTCAAGTTTTACTCCATTGTCTTATCAAGAAATGGAAAAAATAACTAATAACAGTACATGTAATATAATAAGTTACCCAAATAAAAGTAACAGTTAAAAACTAGCAGGGAGTTATATTACAAAGCAGACTGCTTGAAACAGTAACTTCCCAAGCCCTCATTAATACTAGGACTCGAACAAATGGCTTGGTTTCCTGCCAGAGGCCAAAGAAGTAAGGGATAATTGTGAGCAACCATAGAAAACAGCAGAAGTCAGTCTGAACACCTCAACTTGGCGAACATGGCACCTTATTCAGCCTGCTGTCTTCCTTATATCTTGGCTTACAACCGTGCTCATTTCCAACCACTCAGGAAGACTGGTTTGCCCTTCTAGAATAGCACTTTACAGTTGACTGTAAGTTAACTCCTAATGACTTGAACCTCCACAGTGCAAATCTAATCCTTCTGCAGTGCTTACCTAGGAAGAATTGGTGACATACAACAGGAAATATGCTGATGCCTCTGGTCATAATGTCTTTTTATGCATGCCAATTGACCATGTTCGTAGTTGGTAGGGTTGCTGGTGTTCTGCTTTGAAAAGTGTTCCTGCATTTTTAATGAAAAAGTTGCAACAAGTATCTCAATTGTTTGTTCAGAAATACCACTGTAACTCACTTTCCCCTCTCAATTCACATCTCCATTATTGTCTGTAACATTTATATCACACCACTTTTTCTACAGTGAGCTCAAAGGGCATGCATGCCTCTCTTTACAACAACTCTCTGTGGTAATTCATGCTGAATAAGAGTAATTAGACCAGCGTTATTCATAGCTCCATGTGGGCTGAAACTTTAATCTCCTAAATCTCTATCCAGCACAATAGCCAATGGACCACACTAGCATTTGCATTTCTCTCAGATAAAGATAATTTTCTCAAGAAAAAGTCACAGGTTTGAAATGCCATTGCCTTAAATCCAAGTTCATGCTGATTTTGGAAAATTAGCCATGAGTCAATTTCACTTCTGAGATCTGACCCCCTCCTCAAAAATTGACAAGCTACTTTCTGTTTAATTATTATTTAATGGACTTTTAGATCACCCTTCAGAATAAACTATCATCCCAAAGTAGTTTACAATAGTCAGTAAAACAATCCAATAATATATCACAAAAATAAAATATTACTATAATGGCAAGAAAAATAAAAAAAATAAGACATAACAAGACAATTAAAAATAAGTAGCAGATAAAAGGGGTGGAAATCATGCAGTCTTCCAGATGTTGGTGAACTGTAACTCCCAACACCCTTCACCATTGGCTAAACTTGTTGATCCTGCTGGAAGTTGGACTCCAGCAACGCCTGGAGGGCGGCATGATTTCTACTCCTCTAATAAAACATTGTATTCCTTGATACATGCCTGCCTAGTTGTTCTTACTGGTGAACCAGAGCTCATGGCATCAAATGCAGATCTTAAGAGTCATGAATATACATAAGAGGCAGGTTGTCCTACAGATAGATTGGCCCAAAACTGTTTAGAATTTGAAAAAGACACAGCACCTTAAGGCCATTTCTGCCCTATACTGTTATGATGCTATTCCTCCTCTTTCAACATCTTGTGGAATTCTGGGGTTTGTAGTTTACTGAGATCAAACAGCTCTCTGGCTGAGAACTCTAAATGCCCCTCCCTAAACTGCAAACCGCAGGATCCCATAGGCTGTTCAAAGTGGAATAATAGTACTATAACAGTGTAGTGCAGAAATGGCCTAAATTATCCAGTCAATATAATGGTGGGCGAAGAGGTGTAATATGATCAGAATGCCTAGCTCCCCCAAGCATGCTTGCAACTCTTCCTTGTTGTTGCAGTTTGCCTTCAAGTCATTTCCAACTTACAGATCAAGGGGTTTTCTTGGTAAGATTTATTCAGAGGGGGTTTGCTGTAGCAGTCTTCTGAGGCTGAGAGAAGATGACTTGCCTAAGGTCACCCATGTCTGAAAGGGGATTTGAACCCTGGTCTCCCAGAGTTGTAGTCCGACACTCAAACCACCACACAATGCTTGCTCTTCTTGCTGCCATATTTTGTACCAAGTGAATGTTCCAAGTTATCTTTAAAGGAAGTCCCACAGGAAGTACATTGTAGTAATCCATCCTAGATGTAATTGACATATATGTCACCAAAGCAAGACCTGCCCTCTCCAGATGAAACTAAGTGTTTTCAGGTACTGAATATTTAAGCACTTGGGCCAAAGCTTTGGATTGCAATAGATGTTCTCCCTCTGTATTATTTAGGCGCTAAGTAAAAGATCATTCTTTAAATACCATATTGAATAAACCACAGTCCATATGATTTCGCTAAAATTTAATACATTCCATTAGCCACAGCCTCCTTTGTCACATAAACACGAACATGAATGTTAGTAACAGTGCCCCAGTATACCCTCTGACACACACGCCTTGCAGTGCATTTCACTTATAAGTAAACAAAAAATTACTGCACTCTTCCTTGCCTATCCTTATTTATTGCATTCTCCTTGCATATACATATTTATTGAATACATGTCTTTCAAAGATCACAAAGCAGATCACAGAACTTCATTTCATTCATTCATTTCCTTAGTGTATTTTTAAGTTCTTGTTCAGAACAGTTCTCCCAGGGCAATGTACAATTTGAAATAATAAAAACAAATACAATAAAGCATAGCTGTAGTTGTTTTAAAGCAATCAATATGAAATGCAGAAGTAGCAGCTATAAAATCAATACACTCAGTTAAATCTGGCAGAAGTGATAACATTACAACTGAAACTAGCTCAGGAACAAGGCCTGGAGGAGGACCACACCCTGGGCATTATAAAGTCATGAAGGTTGAAGTCAGGCAAGTCTATTCAGAGAGGACATTCCATTTGCAAGATGCCATTATGTGAAGGCTTTCTCCCTGATTACCACCCTCCAGTGTAGTATAGCAGTTAGTGTGAACTAGGACCTGGAAGATCCATCCTCAAATTCTATTCAACTATGAAACTTATTCAAAGACTTGGAGCTAGTCACTCTGTCTCACTCTGACCAGCTTCACAGGGTTTGTGCAAAGTTGGGAAGTAGAGTGCCATGTGTACCATTTCACTGAAGAAAAGTGAGATATAAATGTGATTTTGTCATTGTGTACCTTCAGGTCATTTCTGACTCATAGCGACCTGAAGGCAAACCTATCATGGGGTTTTCTTGGCAGAATTTGTTCATAGAGGGTCTATCCTTTTGTTCCACTGAGGCTGAGAAAGTGTGAGCAGGGATTCAAACCCTGGTCTCCCAGTGTCCCAGTCAAACACTCAAACCACTATACCATGCTGGCTCTGTGATTTGCTGAATAATAATTAAAATGTGCAAACTGAAGTGTACAATGAAAATAGAAGGGCTGAGAGAAGCTCAGGTAGTAGAAAGCCATCCTCTAGTTAACTAGGTCTCAAGCTGTTCCAGATGGTTCTTTCTCTAGCCAAAATATGTGACCATACATATATATTTGTTGCTGTTGTTTTGTGCTCTCGTCAAGTTGGTTATGAGTTATGGTGACCCTCTTCAAGAGCCTCAGTCATTATCAGCCAGGCTTAGGTTTTGCAAGCTCAGGGTTGTGGTTTTCTTGTTTAAGTCAATCTGTCTGTAATGTGGCCTTCCTTTGCTGAGTATTATCATCTTTTGCACTAAGCTGCCTTGCCTCATGATTCATTGAAATTACTGTGGCCTCATTCTAGTCATTTTGATACCCTCAGGTCATCCCTATTCTCTCTTTCTAGCTGTAAAGTTCCATGTATAACAATAATAAATGTATTGACAAATCTCAACACTAAGCTGAATCATTTATCTGATCCAACATTCCATGGAATCTAGGGAAAGTTTAGCAGTAAACAATTTGGTGTACAACATTGATTTGTGCACCTTAGCACTTGTCCTTTCAGTCGCTCTCATAGTATCCTATTGGTCACTGGTTTTCATCCACAGTCCCAAATGTCAAATATAAATGCATGTATTAACATACCCTTTAAACATATGGAGTGTTTGTTTTTCTTTTCTCATAAACTCTTTTCTAATCAAATCGATCCAATAAATCTCCATGATGTTTCAAAACATGAACTTCAAGTAGATAGTTTATAGACCCAAGGTTTAGGGTGTGTACTCCATTCCTTAATTCCAGCAGTCCACGGTCTATGCACAAGGGAGTGCATTATCCCATCAATGGGGGTAAGTGTCATGGGCCACTGTTATCCCTTACTCTCCAAAACCAAAAACTGTCTTCTGCAACCAGAAACATCTATGTGAAGTCTAAGTTCTCAACCAATCTACGCAGAAATCTCCTTCTGTGAGACCTTGCTTAAACAATGTGAAGCTTTATTACCATAGTGATTTTCATTCAAGATATATTGTTAGCATCAACTATCACATTTCAGCTGTTCCAGCTGAAAAAAAAATCAACAACAAATAATCACCATGACCTTCCTTGAACAAAATGATACTTTAGTATCATGGAGGTTTTTGTTCAAGTCAGATTACTGCAGATGGGTACCATGTTTCATCTGTTCCAGTTTGAAACAAAAGCAACAGCAGTTAGCATTTTATTGAGCTTTCTCTCACACTTAAAATATCTTTCCCAGTTATTCTCTGTCTCACTTTTTCTCTCATTCTCTCTCTGTATAAACAGAACTCGGCAAATAATTCCCTCCAGCACTCTGTTCTCTGTGGCCCAGATCCAAGATTACTCAGCTTCCCACAAGTCCTTCAGCTGACCTCAGTAGAATTTGGACACAAACTCTGATTTCAGTCCACTTATTTATTTAATTATGTGTCTGCCAAAATATCATGCAAACAAAAGTGCTATTATATCTGAGTTTGATTAATATTGTTTGATTTTTTTAAAAAAAATTTATACTGAGATGAATTTAAAAAAATTAAAGAATGAAGTTTTTATTATTGGCAAATCAATTATTGCTGGCATTGTTTTTGCTCAACTAAACCAAATGAGTAAACAAGATTTTGAGCATCCATGATTGCTAATTTAAAATAGCATCAAGGGAATACACGTATGTGAATAGTTTTGAAGTTTCTTGCAAAAGTATTTTCCTGCAAATGTACTTCTACAAAACAAACCAACCATCTATCTGTGTACATACATACACAGACTACTAGTTTGTTTATTTATGTGGATGAATTTGGCTAGTTTGTCCATTTGCTTTTAAAACTTGCAAGTGTCTATTTAGTTTAAAAGCCCAGAAAAAGCTATCATCTATTACTGAATCTGAATATACTAAAGACTGTATGGCTCAGACAACCATCTGGGGGCTGAGAACACAAAAGGCTGCTAGTATGAGTGCAGATACAAAGAAGCCTGGGGATCTGGACGTGTGCACAACACAAAGGCTCCCCATTGTCTTTTGTTGTGCGTGCTTTTTTCCCCTCCTAAAAAAAAGAATGTAGGAGCATTTAATCGAAGAGCTGCACATCAGGGAGGCACTCCTCAGATGGCAGCCATCAGTTTGATCAAGGACAGATGGTGAACAAAGGTGAAAAGCAAACAATACACATGGGCCAACTAAGCAAGCCATTCTACCCCTGAATTACACATTTGTTTCAACATCATACTTCTGGAAGTAAAATGAAGCTTTCAGGATACAGAATTAACACACTCGTGGTGCCAATAATTTCCAGGACTCCAATACCTTCTACCACAGCAGTCTATTATATGTAAAACAATATTAAGCCTATGAAAGTTATCTTTTTGGACTATAACTTCCAGAATGCCCCATGCTGACTGGGGGATTCTGAGAATTGTAGTCCAAAAACATAACTTTCCATGTTGTGACATAGTACCTGGAGGAGTTGTTGTTTTAAACAGGACCAGAACAATGTTCACTTAGCAGAACCTGATGTCTGATCTGTTCATCATTTTAAGATTTTTGACTCAAAAGTTGCTTTATGGGCACAACAAAGCTGTGAAGAGCTGAAGCCTTGCCCCTGTTCCTTTTCCCTACTTTACCAAGTATTGAAACATATTCTCTTTTTCCAGTGTCTGACTTTTATTCTTTGTGACCTTTTGGGTTTTGCTATTACCAATCAAACTAAGCAATTTTTTTTAAAAGCTATATAAAAATATGTCCAGTATTTTTTTTAAAAAAAGTTGGACTGTGCTATCATTAACGTAAAACTCAACATGGAAAAAAAATCCTAGACATACCTATTAACTTTTGATGAAACTGATATGACCAGTTTCTTCTTGCTTCTTTTTCACTGAAATGCACATGCTTATTTGATCATATCAAGTGACTCTAGAAAAAGAAGCTGTCAGGCAAAATATGGACAGCAGAATGATTTTTCATTCAGAATACAAAAACAGCAATTCATTTTCCAAAGTGTTTTTCAATCCCTTGGTCAGTCATTTCTCACAACCTCCCCTTCATGTAAATCATTAATATTCCTATTTCACACATGGGAATCAGTCTGGCAGGCACCCCAATCTAAACACATTTACTGGACATTCAGTCATGTTTACATCAGCAGAATCTGCTTCTAAGCAGATTTAACATCACTGCTTGAAGTGTCTTGTCAAGGCGATCCGTTCAGTTTACAGCTGACATTCTCTCTTCTATCTCCACTGCATCACACCGATTAAGTGCAGAAAATAGTCAAATGAATACACTATGATTTGATTAAAACATTCCGAAACAGTACATAGTAAATCCTTGTAAGTCTGTAAAATGGCAACATCCACGAGAGAGGCAAATGGCGACACCTCTTTAAATGAGGACAGATAGCATATCAGAAAAAAGCAGTTTTCAGAAGCTGGAGTGGGGAGTAATCTGTTCCACTGCCCCATGTTGAAAACATAAAAGATTATTTCACCATATCCATGCCTTAAAGAGAAGGAAAATACTTTTCTTCTTACTTCTATATTTAACAACGACCTTTTCTGAGGCTATGATGGTTGCTCCTCTGGACTGTATATGAATAGGAACCGTATGCAGGTAAGAAACTTTGACCCACCCACCATCTCCCTCACCATCCTTCTTCCTCCCTTCTCACTCTCTTGGCATCCAAAATGATGTTACGACATTATAATATTTATTTATATATTCATTCATTCATTGGCTGACACTATAGTCTATGCTAAGAATGCCAGATCCCCCAGGAAAACCACAGTGCGTTCACTGGTTCCTGACAGCATTTCAGATTCCAAGGACCAGAGAAGAAGAAAGGAGATTTAAGGACCACACAATTGAGCCTGAGAACTCTTACAAGGGAGCTCTCACAAAAAAGCTCTGAAATGAGGTCCCTGCTATGCTGATCATATTGGATCAGACCTGGACTGATAATTAGACTGCTGGGTAAGAATCAAGAGCTTTGCTGGCTAGGAGCACTGCAAATTTTTCAGAAATATCTGGAGAGGCACACAGTTCCTACCTCTGCTCTGTAAGGATGACATATCCTCAAACATTTCACAGATGAAAACCAAGACAAGTGACCAAGCAACATCACCATATGGTTAAGATGGCAAAAATTATTAATAAGGAAAAACACATAAGCTAGAAGAGGCTTCAGCAGCTGTCTTTTGCCTGAGTCTTCAATATTCTTCCCACTTCTCTCCTCTTTCTGCTACTAAGTTAACTGATTGCAAACTATTTTTGCACACTATACTCAGAAAGTGGAAAGAGGAGGGGAGAGAGAAACTGGGACTTTTTAAAAGCATCTGAAAAAGTGGGATGACAGGACTGATCAGGACTGTCCCTGACAAATTAGGACAGTTGAAAGGTATGTGATTACTACAAACATTACAGAGGGTAATGACAGAAGTCACTCTGCCACTACTCCCCAACAATATGGCTCAGCTTTCAGAGGGGTAGGAGGGAACACGCAAAAGTGCAGAGAAGGGGGGACTGCAGTACCAGTATTACTGCCACCTATGGTATATTCGAAAATCTTTTCAATTCCCTGCCCAATCACCCTCCATATGCTGTCCTCAGTCTAATTATGAGGCAAAGTTTCAGTAAGAAACACAATGCCATAAAGCTCAGCAAGAGAAAAAATATGCGAATTTTCCTCCACAGAACCTCGGGGTGAGGGAAGAGTCTATTGTTTCCATCCCCTGTAGAAAGAAATTGATGCGTGAATATACATTGGCTTCTTATGGATTAGCCCATCTGTCTTTCCAAATAGGAAAAGAAGTTGCACAGGAGCAGCAGCTGCTCACACAGGGGCAAAGGAGACTGAAGAGGGCAGAGCTCACACCAGTGAGGGAATAATGCAATAATATGAGGTCTACATCTTGCGCTCAGTGCAGCGAGAAGTGCTTCACAGAGAAAGCCAAAAGAAGGATGCTTGTACAAGGATGACAGCATATGCCATAGGGCTCCTGCAAACAAGAAGGCTGCTGTGAAAACTCTACAAGTTAACTCTGTAGTTCAGTGATGCCTCTAAAGAGACTTGCAATGCACAGTAGGGATGTTAACTTGTAAGAATCAGAACCTTCTTTTCTTCTAAATGACATTAATTCCTTCTAAATGTACTTGTCTTCCTATAGCAGTTAAGTCATGCAACCTTCACAGATATCATTTCACTTAACAGGTTTGTGACTTCATTTTAACTTATTAAAATTATTGTAAACCACTTTGGAGCCCCTGCTGAGAGAAAGGTGGAATATAAATTGATTGATTGAATGAATGAATATTTAAAACGTAGGTCATTTTTAGTAAATGTTACCCAGAACAGAACTTCAGAAAATCATTAGAAAGTAAACAAAAACTTTACACAGTTTGCTATAAATGACTGTAGGTTCCAGAGAAGACAGTCAACACGAAGTACACTGATGTTTGTCCTGGAACATCAAGATAATGGGTTGACATCCTGAAACTATCAATACCATTATTATTGTCTGTTGAGATGCATCCTTCAGTATATTTCTTTGTACATCCGCACTGATCAGGTTCAGTATCTGAAGAATCTACTGACGCAGTCTTTGATCTATGCTCTGTACTGCTCTCAAATCATTCAGGAAAGCTGGAGGGATAGTGAATTAAGGATCATGAAAGTAAACAAATCAGATGTACAGTAATAGGAATAATATAGACTAAGGGCCTTAAACATCCCTGATGTCACATACTGAGATTATCTCACTTGTGAAGTTAAATTCTCAGCTTCTGTTGACTAAAAATGTAAATTCTACTGTATCAGGGTGGCTAATTCTTGGTCCCCTTAGCTCAATAAAAGCCCTGCCAAAGATGCAAGGGTATGCCTTGACTTGTGAATTGCTTCTTGGCAGTCAGACACTGAGGTGCTGATGAATCTGCATTCCCAACCCCATTAGTCTCTTACAGAAGGAAGAGAAGAGGTAATCAAGGCATTAATTCCTATTTCCGTCCCTTTCCTTTTGCCTCTGAATCATGAAAACCTTCTCAATAGTCAACTGCCTGGAGGCACCAGATCCCATCTGATCTTGGAAACAAAACAGGGTCAGCCCTGGTTACTATTTGGATGCGAGACTGCCAACAAATACTAGGTGCTGTAGGCACCTCTATTATTTCCAGTTGTCTCTGTTTAAAAACAAGGAACTGACAAGACCACCTCTGAGTATTCCTTGCCTAAGAAAATAATATGAAATTCATGGAATTGCTATAAGTCAATGGGCAACTTGAAGGCGTGTACATAGACACAAGAGGCTTAAAAAAGAAAATCAAAATGCTGCTTTTGTGCGCTCCTTTCTACCCCTACTGCTTTTTGGCAAGTTCTCACAACATTCAGAATGGTATTCCTGCAGTAATTTTGAAGGAAGGCAGGGAGGTGATAGGATCAATGCTCCTGCATGTTTTTAACTTAGCTGCCTTTTTACTTCAGTCCTTGCCTGGCTAATGTTTCTGGTATGTTGCCAGCTTACAGGGTGACTACTGTCTCTCCTTGCATAGAATCATAGAATCATAGAATGCATGTGTCTAGTTGCTACCATTATGGGTGCACATCTTGGGAGTCTATCCTGAGGCACGTTATATTCGTGAAAGTAAATATAACTGCACTAAAGGATTCTGCTGCAGTGTCTGAGAGTCTCTGAGTTTTTGTAGAGCAATAAGTTGATCTCATTAAATTGCAATTTGCCAAGTTAGGGCACCTGAATGCATTTAAATAACAAATTCACTTAATATGGAAGGGCATCTTTTCACAAGGCATGCTGTCAATGTCTATTGCTTTTAAGAGCCAGTCACAGTTTGAATCTTCCCACAAGACTCAATATTTGTGACACTGGTAGAGCCAAGCTGTAACATTTACTACAGTATGAAAATAAGACCTACAATTGATGTGGCACTGGAAATAGTTTTGTATATTAATAATTTGATACATTTTAGAATCCAGCTCTGACTTGTTAAATGTATGGGAAGTTTTCTCTTTAATTTCAACAAAATTAGGATCATACTTTTTGAATCCCACTGACATGAATTACAACAGTTGCCAAGAGAATGGATTTAAAACAAAAATTCAGACTCAGCTGCTAGGGAAACTCTGTAGAAATGGTGGCCATTCTGGATCTTTTGCTTGCTTGTTTCTGCTTTTGTTTTTGTGGCAACACTTCACTGTATAGTTTGGTTCTGCCAGATTTTAATATTCATATTAAAAGTCATTTTCTTCTGTTGAAGAGGGATTTCATGCTGCATGAAATGGCAGGAGACTCCAATATTATGCTAAAAACAAATGATACAATAGGGACACATCTTTTGGAAAGCCGAAGAAGCTGAAATTCCATAGATAGCCTGTACTGGAAGTACTTTGCTTTCTGAACCCCTGCACAAACTGTTACTATCAGATAAGAAGTTGCAGCCTGTGTGGATGTGCAAGAACCCTGGCCATGGTTTGCTTTTAGTGTCCTCTCTGGAAATCAGAAATGTAGAATTACAGAGTTAAAGGGCATTCCAAAGATCACCTAGTTGATCTCCTGTAAAAGAATCCATATTAAAACATCCCTGACAAATGGCAATTACATTCTGCTTATTTCAATTAATTTGTTGCCTTTTTTCCTGCTCAAATAGTAACCACAGGAAAAGCAAACAGAGAAGGCCTTGTCTCCTTGCTGAACTTGCTCTTTATTTGATCACTTCCTTGTTAGTAGACACAAGAAATTAGTTTTTAAAAATATTTTTCTGTGTTTTTTTCCCCTGAGTATATTGCAAGAATCCCAGGTTGTATTTTAAGTCCTGGATCAAATTCTGGGTTTTGTCCCCAAACCATCATAATATAGGAATACCTTAGCAAACAAAGCCCTGACAGTAAACCTCCTTTTTACAAAGTTGTTGTTGTTGTTGTTACTACTGCTACTATTATTATTTACATTCACACAGTCACCCTCTGCTCCTTGTTTTCTGTCCAGCTGGAAGGTGTTATTTTAAAGCAAAGTTGGCATTGGGAGGATGGTAAAGGAAGGCTGGAGAAACTCAGGCCCTTTCCGCACATGGGGTGTTTATCGGGCAGAAATGGGCAGAAATGGGACTCACCGGATTCTTCCTGCATCTGGGCAAGTCTGTTGCAAAGAGCAGCAGCGTGAGTTCGGCGCTCCACAGTTCTCTGGCGTCCAAAATGGCGGCTTCCAGTTGGTGGAGGCTCTCCACCAACTGGAGAAGCTCACCAGCCAAAAGCACACCCCCAGAAGAACTGCAGGCATGCACTTGCACGCACCTGCAAATCTGCCCCGGAGTGCGGCGATGGAGCAGGACGGGGTTGCCCAATCCGTGCTTTTTAAAAACCTCAAAAAAGAAGTTTTTAAAAAGCACGCTGCGTGACCAGTTCCGGTCGCGCAGAACTGGACCGAGGTGTGGAACTACAAAAAGTAGTCCACCCCAGTCTACTCTAAGGTGCAGAAGACCTCCGTCGGAGGTCGCTCTGCACCATTTTAAATGCCCAGTGCGGAAATGACCTCAGACTAGATTGCAAGACCACATCTGACATAAACCATGCATTAAAGCTTAAGAATGGAATTCTGTTCTAGTCAATCTTACTGTAGCCATCTGTGCTGCCTACAAGGGACTAGGAAAAAGTGTGTGTGAGCAGGACAACAGAGAAAAGGAAAGAACAAGTAAGCTTGCCTCACCAACTACCGGCACTCCCAGCATGTTAGAACAGATCTATATTTTTGGCCACCAAAATGGAAATCATAAGAAAAATGGAAACTGGGGAAAAGAAACATCATCAACAGATGCATTTTTGGAAGAAGCATTCAAGCATTCATATTGTTTTGCATATTGATTCCTTCCTCTATGCCTTTCCCTCTGCTGGATTAATTGATTGCAAAGTCTTTTTGCACTTTGAACTCAGTTTGCAGCAACTGAAGTAAGCTAAGGACAAAGGGGGAAAGTGGGAGTAAGCTGAGGACAAAGGGGGAAAGTGGGAAAGTGAGAACCCCTGATAATTTAAAAAAAAAAGTAACTGAGGATTGATGGAGACTATTTGTACCCAATCAGTTGGAGGGTATGATACACTGAATGAAATACATTTTAAAATCTGTGTACTATTTTTTTAAAATGTATTTTTAAGTACCTATACTTTAAACTTTGTCCTTTAATGTATATTTGATAAATAAACCCTGTTAAAAGTTAGATGTTTCCTAGTTTTTGGTTTTCTAATGCAAGTCTTTGCACAAATCAGGGGTGGAAATCATGTGGCACTCCAGATGTTGTAGCACTGCAACTCCCATAATTGTGGACAGGATCCCTGGACATATGAGAGCCACCACATGTGTGCTAGATCCTTGCCTTTCCTGGCTTATTAAAAAAGCCAGAGGGAGAGTTGCTGAGTGGGTAGAGGGTGTGGTTAATGCCTCCTTGAGACAATATAAAGTTCCAACATGCCTCAAGGAGGCTGTTATAAAACCACTACTAAAAAAGCCATCCTTTGATCCCACTATTTTGGATAATTACCGCCCTGTCTCTAATATTCCATTTCTGGGCAAGGTTCTGGAGCGTGTGTTGGCCTCTCAGCTCCAGGGATTTCTGGATGAAACAGATTATCTAGATCCATTTCAATCTGGTTTCAGGCCTGGCTATGGGACTGAGACAGCTTTGGTCGTCTTGGTGGATGACCTACGCTGGGAACTAGACAGGAGGAGTGTGTCCCTGTTGGTTCTGCTGGACCTCTCAGCAGCTTTCGATACCATCAACCATGGTATCCTTCTAGGTCGCCTTGCAGGGATAGGACTTGGGTGCACTGTTTTACAGTGGCTCCGTTCTTTCCTAGAGGGCTGAACCCAGAAGGTGGTGCTGGGGGACTCCTGTTCGTCCTCCTACCTCCTGGCCTGAGGGGTCCCTCAGGGTTCGGTCTTGTTCCCCATGCTATTTAACATCCACATGAAGCCACTGGGAGAAGTTGTCCACCATTTTGAGGTTCGGTGTCATCAGTATGCAGATGACACCCAACTTTATTACTCCTTTCCACCACAAACCAAGGAAGCTGTCTTGGTCCTAAACCAGTGCTTGACATCAGCAATGGACTGGATGAGGGCAAACAAATTGAAACTTAATCCAGACAAGACAGAGGTGCTCCTGGTCAGTAGAAAGCCAGATCAGGGAATAGGGATCCAGCCTGTGTTAGATGGGGTCACACTCTCCCTGAAGACACAGGTTTGCAGCTTGGGAGTGCTTTTGGATTCAACTCTGAGCCTGGATGCCCAGGTCTCAGCAGTGGCCAAGAGTGCATTTGCACAATTAAGGCTTGTGTGCCAGCTGCGCCCATTCCTTGAGATGTCAGACCTGGCCATGGTGACACATGCCTTAGTTATATCCTGGCTGGATTACTGTAACGCGCTCTACATGGGGCTGCCTTTGAAGAGTGCCTGGAAACTTCAGCTGGTCCAAAGAGCTGCAGCCTGGTTGTTAACTGGAGCTGGTTACAGGGAGCATACAACACCTCTGCTGCAACAGTTCCATTGGCTGCCAATCTGTTTCTGGCCACAATTCAAAGTGCTGGTGATGACCTTTAAAGCCCTACATGGCTCAGGTCCAGGTTATTTGAAGAACCATCTCCTCCTCTACAAACCAGCCCGGGTGTTGAGGTCTGTGGGAGAGGCCCTTCTCTCAGTCCTACCACTCTTGCAGGTGCATTTGGTGGGAACACGGGAGAGGGCCTTCTCAGTGGCTGCTCCCAGGTTCTGGAACTCCCTGCCTAAAAAGATTAGACTGGCACCCTCCCTGCCTACCTCCAAGAAACAGTTAAAAATATTCCTCTTCCAGCAGGCATTTTATATGTAATTTCTATTGGTGCTGGTCACTTTAATTGTTATTCAATTGATATTTTAATACTGTTTTTATATGTAGTTTAACATGTTTTAATTATTATTGTGGTTTAATTTTTGTTTTAACTTTTGTACATGACAGTTTTTAATTACGTTTCTTTTAATGGCTGTAAGCCGCTTTGAGTCGCCTCGGAAAGAAAAGCAGGATAAAAATAAAGAAGATGATGGTGATACCAACAACAACTCTGAACAGCAAAAGTTGATGGTGAGGAATGCTGGAATTTCCAGTTGAACAATATCTGGAAGGATACATGCTTACTTCCTCTGGCATCCGTAGCCGCAGGCATATCTTTCTTACTGAATGGGTTAACTTTGTGCCTGTGTTAACTGTCTCTCGCAAATTACTCAGAGGTATTCTTGTTTACTCAGAAGTAAATCGGATCAACACTCAATTGGAAGTCAATCCCACTGAATTCGGAAAGATTTTCTTCTGAGTCAACAAGCATTGGATTAAATGGTCATTTTACAGTAACTAGCAAATAGAACTGCTGTATATTTTCTTGAGCACTTGAAAATGCTTAGAATTTTTCAGATGGTTAAGTAATCCTGAAAAATCTGGAAAAGTCATTCTGTTGCTCTGTACACTATCTGTTCTCAGTGGACACCACTAGACTTGCCAAATAGCTAGAATCTGCTTTCTGCTGTATGAGAAGTTCTCTGTCATTCCTTTGCCAATTGAGATTTATTTCTGCATAATAAAATATTTGGCACTGAATATCTTTGACCTCTCAGTAATATGTGTATACTCACATATGTGTGCGAATATTAAAATACACTTGTGGGTTATAACCTCAAAGTATGGCAACACCACAGCTGTCCGTCTTTTTCTTTATACACTGGTTACTGCTGTGGGCTGGAAATTTTTACAAACTAAAGAATAAGGTTATTCAGATATTGGTGTTTTGTAAGAGAAAACTTCCAAGCCAATGGAAACACAGGCATAAATCTAATTGCTAGCCCCACCTACAGTAGATGTATTAAATCAGTGGCTTAATGGTAAGTCAATACTTATATAAATCCCATTGATTCAATGGGTCTACTCTAGTTGGGAATAGCAATTGGATTTAGGCTATGAGAACTTGACAAACAAACCTTTCATATGCCACACTTAAATTTTGTAATTTTAAAAAGACACCTGAGGTGGCTCTTTCCCAAGCAGTTGTTTGCTGCTTTTCAAGAATCATCTTGAGACAGGTGACTTCCCCTTTTTTTCTTTCTCTGCATGTACATTCCTACTTGGCACTTATTTACACTTACAGCAGCAAATAACTGGGAAAGATCTGATTTGTATCAAGTATAGCAGAGTATAAGATAATGCCCAGGAGACCAGCCTGGGCTGAATATATCATGACATTACAGATGTGGAATGTCATATAAGCAGAACAACTATCTAATGGCAAGGAAGGTGAGCTGCATAGGAATTTCAGTGGGAAACATACTTTTCACTTACTTCTTCCAAACAGAGAATAGATAACATATAGGCAGTCTTCTAAATGAGCAGTTGACCAAGAAAACCCTGCAGCTGCTAGTTCATGCTAGGGCATCTTCATATTTTTAAGTGGTCTTAACTACTAAATTATAGTAATTTAACTATTAAATTATAGTATTGCAGGTATACTTCAATTAACAAAGCATCCAGCAAAAAAAGCTTCTTTTTACAAAATCATTTTACACCTGCCCAGGCTTACCTTTCCTCCTCAACCTCTGTTCTTTTAGATGCTCTTTTAACAGTATCAACATTGAGAGAATGGCGAAGAAGGGCTGAAAAAACACAGTTATTTGATGCTATGTTGCAGCAATATGTCTTTCCCAGCAATAAAGCTGCGAAAGAGTGGGATTCTGCTCCAGCTGATCTAACTGCACCTGTGTGTACCTGCCTATAATAGGCAGGGTAAACAGTGACTGCCTCCAGAATCCCTACTGAGCATATGTGAACAGGAACTGCCTCACTGGCTACTCCAGCATGTTAAACAAAAAAAGCATAGATCCTTAAGTCTAGCCACCCAAACTTATGATTTCTTATGAATGTGAATTGTGCTCTCTCTCTCTCTCTCTTTTGGGGTGTGGGGTAGGTGAGAGGGATCAGTGGCAGAGCCTGGAGTGTGGGGAAGGGGGCAGGAGAGGGGAGGGGGAGAGGCAACAGCATGAGGGGCATGGCCACTGTGCATGGGGGTGCGGCTACAGGCCAGGATGCCCAAAAAACATTGCAGCCCAGGACGAACTGCCCTCAGCCCCTCCCATCCCTACACAACTGTGTAGGATAGGAACTTATCCCTATACTTTCCATGTTATTTCTGTCTCTTGTACCAAATTTTCTGTTAAAGAATTAATACCAAGGAACACATATAATGAAGTATATCTGTACCCATTTCACAAAGTTTTTACATTTGTTTGTTGAAACACTGTCTACATCTTTTGGCCCTGAAAAAAAAAGAAATCATTGACTAGAAAGTCTGAAACGCCTTCCGCTTCCCTCCTCAGAGAATATATTCTTTTCTCTGGAGTTACTCAAATACCTTCAACTAGACTCTTCACTTGGGTGGCTTGTTCTTTCTTTACCCTTGTACGCACCCTTCATGGATTTCCCTGCTAATTTTCTTGTTTCCCAATCAATCCACCTGGATTGTTTTTTATCTGCTTTAAATTAAAGTCAATCTGCCCTGCATAACTAAATTTGCATGCTGGTATTTTAGAAAACCTTCACCATATAAGCTAGGCATCAAATCTGGCCTGCTCTGTTCATTACACCATGGACCAGTCATCAGATTGATCTGCAAGTACGAGACCTTATAGGATTTGGTCACTAGTAAATGGAATCATTGTAGAATAATGGATTCATAAGGCTGGAAGTCATCAAAAGACCATTTAGTCTAACCTACAACCTAAGGCATGACCATCCATGCATTATCCACAGCCAAACTACAAGCTTCAATAGAGATAACTCACTAGATTAATTCACAGATTTAAACCATATCACTAGAGCATATTAGCCATCTGAGATACCAGCAAACTAGAGCAACTCTATTCTGATATTAATCTAAATTTCACTTACAGGAATAAGGCATATGTATAAATTACATGTAGCTCAGAGCTATAAATGTTTTACCTGGAAAAAAGTTGCACTGAGTCCAATGGGATTCACAGTATAAATATATATATTTAAAAGTAAATCCCATACAATCAATATGGCTTCTTTTTTAGAGGGATGTTTACAATTGCAGTCTTGAGCTCAGATATATGTGTCTTAGAAACCACAACCAACTGTTTTTTCCTGCAGTATCTCTCCCACAGTCACCCACACACTTTGCTTTGCCTTGATTTGTTTAATTATTAGATATATAGATGCTTCTTTTGAAAATCAAGCCCATTACTTTCAGAAAACAAAGGTGGTTGTCATAATATCCAACATGAAATAGATATTAAGAGGGTAGGGTATATGACTTGCAGCACACTTTACCTCCTTAAGCAATGATGACAGAAAGTGGACAATTTGAAGTCTTGGAGGGGGAGTTCAATTGCATTCCAGTCTTTCTGTATATAACAGATTTATATTACAATACAGGCATAGCTCAATTAACAAAGCCTCTAACAAAAAAACTTCATCTTACAAAGCCATTTTACACTTGTCCAGCCCCCCTTTTCCTCCTCCTCCTCTCTCCAGTTAGGTGTTTTAGTAGCATCAGCATTGATAGGGTGGTAAAGGAGGGTTGAAGAAATACTGATGTTTCATGTCAGGTTGCAGCGGCATGTCTACAGTAAACAACAGATAATGCTTACGCGGGGAAAAATGGGATTCTGCTCTAGCTGATTCTACCATACCTGTGGGAGCCTGCCTAAAAAAGACACAGTAAGAAGCAGCTGCCTCCAGAATTCCTTATTGAGCATCCGTGAATATCAAAACAGAAAGAAAATGGGAAAGCAGGTAAGCCTGTAAACTTCTCATCAGCTACCCCCAGCTTATTTTAAAAAATCTTAGATCTATAGATTTGGCCACCCAAATGGAAATTATAAGAAAAGCAGAAGCTGGTAAAAGAAAAAGAAATAACAATTCTTGGGTGCATTTTGCAGGAAGCCATCAAGTGGTCTCCTGAAGATGCAGAAGTTTTACTTATGTAGGGCTTACCTGATTTCAAGCTGAATTCTAGATCACCTACTTAGTTTCCACCCTACTCCTGACAGTGATCTCTTGGGCAACAATCAGAAGCAATTCCTGTTGCAATTTCTCCTTGCACCAAAGATTGCTGGCAGCAAGAGGAGAGAAATTTATGATTAGGATTGGGAGAGAGAAAGGAGGAAAGGAAATTTACGATTAGGATTGGGCACACAGAATGCACATGAAGAGTGTTAACCATTTATACTTACAATGTGATTCTAATGAAATTGTACAGTTAAAATTGGTAAGAGGCCTAAATATCCTGAAGTCACCAGAGATTGTCTGATCTTGGAAACTAAGCAGGTTCAGCCCTGGTTAGTACTTGGATGGGAAACCACCAGAGAATATTGCTATATTTCATAAGAAGGCAATGGTAAGCCATCTATTACATTCATGGGGTTGCTATAAGTCATCAAGTGACTTGAATGTGCATGTGCGCAATCACACTGGCACACACACTGCTGATAACTAGAATGAAAGTATAAGAGAAACCTCCCAACTGAAGGTTCTCATAACTGTTTAAAGTTCTAAGATTCAGGCAACTAGAAGTGACACATGTAGATGCGCCACATGTATTTTTGACCTATATTTTTCTTCTATTATTTCTCAGGAGGCATTTTTGTCAAAGCTCTGATTAACTTCTGGAATGGGTAATGAAGAACACAGTGGACACAATAGCCCCTGAACATCCTCCTTCATGGAATGGAGCCAAAGTAGCAGCCCTGTTTAACAAGGAGTTGCTGGTGATGAAACAGTGAAGACCAATCAAATACAAGTTAGGAAGGTCTAGTCTGTAGCAGTGCTAGCAGCAAAAAAGAGAAAAAGAAAGAGAGAGAGAGGGAGAGGGAGAGAGAGAGAGAGAATTTCAATCGAGTCAGTTTTCCAGTGGAGCTTTCTCAAGAAATTAAGACTCTATTATATTCTGGCCCATGGAAGAAGGAGTCAGACTGTTCAAAATCATTCAGATCCTTTATGACTTGGACACTATCGTTGATACAATCCCTGTGGCTCTTTGTCCCCTTCCAGTCTAGCTATAATGGACACTTTCCAATTGGTACACCAAGGATGCAGACAGAATTCTTGGAAAAGTGATCACATCTGCACTAGGTCTTTGCCTTTTCTGGCTTACAAAATGGCTGAGCAGTGAGGAATTAGCTGCCTGGGTAAAAGGAGTAGTGAACACTTCTCTACAACAAGAAAGATTCCAGCATGCCTAAAAGAAGCAATGGTAAAACTGTTAGAAGGCCCTTCCTGAATCCCACTGTACTAGACAATTACCAGCCAATTTCTTATATTTCATTCTTAAATGTGCCTCTTAGTTCCAGGGATTTCTGGAGATGAATTATGTAAATCCATTTTAATTTGATTTCCAGACTAATCATAGAGCAGAGACAGCTTTAGTATCCTGTGCCAGAAAATGGATAGGAGGAACATGCCCCTGTTGGTTCTGTTGGACTTCTGCTAGACTTCTAAGAAGCTGTCTCTACCATCAACTATCAACTCCTGTGTCACTATCTGAGATGAGACTTACAGGTACTGTTTTGCAGCGACTTCAGTCTTTCCTGCAGTTATGGGTTCAAAAGTCAATGCTGGAAGATTCCTGTTTGATGACTTAGCTGTTAATCTGTGGAGTCCATGAAGACTCTGTCCCACAAGCTATTTAATATTGTATATAGATATTTGGATCTCAGTGCCACCAACACTATTTCTTATTTTCTTCCAATACCAAGGAAGACATCTGAGTTCTAAACACAAGTCTAATACCAGTAATGAATTAGTTAAAGGAAATAGACTGGAATAGCGAGAGATGTTTCAGTTCCGTTGACAGGCAAATCAGCAAACAGGGATTTAGTTTGTGGTACTCCTGGGTTCAACCTTTAATGTGAAATCCAGTGTGTCAACTGCATTCATTCCTGTTGATGACTGATATGGACACAGTGGCTCATGGCTTAGTTACATTTTCTTTGGACTGTGTGGGAACTGCATTGGAAAAATGTTCAGAAACTTCAGCTGATCGAAAAATCCCTAATAGAATTCTGGCCAATGTGACACCCTCCCACACACACTTTTCGTTTATCCCCCTTATTCTGTTTCCAGTTTGGTCTCAGCAGCCACTGGGGGCTTAGTATCAGTGGGGCAGTGAATTCATTTCAGGTTTTAGCCTGGTGTTCTCCAGGATGCTGAATCTTATCCTGAAAACAGGTTCAGCACAGTAGATCTGTTAAAATTCAATGTAAGCTCAGAGCACTTCCACAGCCCCCATAACTCTAGTGTTACACACTGCCACTGATGCTGTTTTGAGTCATGATTGAATCTGTTCCATCAAAGATGGCATGCAGATTCTCCACAACACACCCATGTGTGTTGCCTAATTTTCCCAGCTTGCTTCTTCCAATACCATTTTCAGTTATCCAACTATCTTTGCTTTTGCATGCTACCATGAGCTGGGAAAGAATACAGAACACCAGAACACCAGAAAGAATACTACTGGCAGCTTCATGATGGGTCAGCATGGTGCACAGGGAGGTTTTCTTACAATTGTTTGAAGTACTTTCCAAGCATCCAGCGTATATGGTGACTAAGGTCCCTATCACACTACACTGTTATAGCATTATTATTCCACTTTAACTTTCCTGGCTGCATCCTTTGGAATTCTGGAGTTTATAGATTAGTGAGTCACTGGAGCTCTCTGGCTGAGAATTCTAAATGCCTCTCCTTAAACTGCAAACCCTATGATTCCATGCAATATTGCCATGGCAGTTAACATGGAATAATATAGCGCTATAACAGATTAGTGTGATAAGGCCCTAAATATCAAAGAGATGAAACACCCCAAAAACTCATTCAAGTTGAATGGAAAGGTATTCATGTCTATCAGAACCATTCACACCTGTTCACATATTCCCTCACCACCAACAGATTAATTTGATTAGGAACAGAGGGAAAGGTGCATTATCAAGTGTGGTATTCTTGAGTTATTTTCTGTTTCAAATGTTTCATGTTAAATGTGGAAAGGCAAAAGGCAAACAACTCTGCTTTGTTGTAACTAATTTGGTTTCTCCCAAAGGGCTGAAAAAGAGAGAAGAAACAGTGAAACAAATATAGTAGAAAATTGCAGAAGCTTATCAGAAACTTAAGGGCATGTCACCGCTACTCTAGAAACATTTTTTTTATAATACAATTTGCTTTTTCGTGCCCAGACTGAGAACATTCAGTAACAATTCTGAGAATCCCCAAAAACATTAACTCACAGGTTCCTTGCATGAGACCGTGATAACTGCATTAGAATACAGCCAGCGACAGTTTGCACAGCAGTCAAGAGCTTTTCATTCTGCCAAGGTTTGTTGAATTTCTTAGGATGCCAATTTGTTTGAAACTGTGCACAGTCTCTGATTCACTCTCAATACATCAACAAGTTTGAAATTTTGTAAAATGAAAAAGTAATACAAACTGATATCTATGTATGTAAGAAGGAAATAAATGTTTGAATACATTCAGATCACATTAGCAAGTTCAAAGAAAAGGATATTGTCTCAGATTGTACAGAAGTTTTTATAGTTTTTTTCTTGTTCTAATTTCAGGGAAAGTACTGCTAAAGATAATCACAATTTCTTACTAGACAATGGCCATTTCCTCACTAGCCTTTTATAGCACTATGATTCCACTTGCAACATCCTATGGAATCCTGGGGTTTGCAGTTTTGGGAGGCGGCAGCCGGCCCCTCCCAAAACTGCAAATCCCAGGATTCCATAGGATGTTGCAAGTGGAATCATAGTGCTATAACAGGCTAGTGCGGAAATGGCCAATGTTTGCTGACAAGCTATTTCTGTGGCCACATTAGTAGCGCAAGGCCAAAAATGTGTGAATACAACTTTCACCTTTATAAAATATACAATTATAATAAGCACCAAAATAACACAACTTGATTTATATTTAAGTGCTCGATTCTGAATTCAGTGGGTTGGAAGACACTTGGCCTTCAGCCTTCCATGCTTCCTACATACAGAAGGCACATGATAATCCCCCCAGAAAAGTATTGCCTGTCACATTTTATTACTCAAATATTGAAAGCCAGATAAGTATCCTACTTAAAAGAGATGGCGCTTAATCTGTAATCACTTCAAAGACCTAATAACTTGGCTCTAACTCATCTCCCTTCAGTTTAAACTGCAGCTTTGATGTTTTTGCTAATCTTCATCTAACCCTCCACTCAGGAAAATATAATCACACCAGTTCTAAGACTATGGTAAGTATTGCTGACGTAGAATATATGAATTAAGTAGGTTGAACCTGGCACTTGAACATAACGTTGAAATCGAAGAAAGCTGCAAGAGTTGGGTGGTATCATTCGGAACCATGCTTTCACATCACTTGATTATTATTTGACAGGTCAGATTGTTGTTGTTAATTGCTGTTAAGTCAGCTTTGACATGATATCCCTGTGAATGGGAGAACTCCAAGGCATCTTTTCATCAACTGCCTTGCTCAAGACCTGCATACTCAGTCCCATGGCTTCCTTGATCACACCTGTAATGTTGTCTTCTTCTTTTCCTACTGCTTTCAACTTTTAACAAGTTTGAGTGTCCTTTCTAATGAGTCAAATAATCTCACATGTCCAAAGTATAATAGCCTCAGTTTAATCCTTTCAATATAAATTTCAAGTAAGTTGGGTCAATTCTAGACACAGACACTTTGGTCATCATACATTGCTGGCCTTGCTATTTGTGTCTCCATTTCCTACCAAACATTACTTTCATTGTCCTTGTAGGATATGGCTCACTGGTAATTTGGTATGCCTTAAACTGTGTTCACCAACTGGTGTTAAATCATACCAAAACTGCATTTCTTCTTCACAGACTGTTCTTGGCATTGTCTGACAAAAAGTCTGTCCAACAACATTACGACTATACAGATTTGAAGCATGGGTCAACAAGTTTTCTGTAGGCTGGCTTTAATATCTCACACATTTCATAATTAGCAGAATGCATATGAGAGAATGGAAGCACCAGTACTTAATAAGTATGTAAATAATTTACAGTAAACAAATTGTGATTATTTATTATTAAAATCATTTAATTGAATAATTTATCCTTATAATTAGGCAGAAGGAAGAAAAAAGATAATGGGATGTGTTTGCTAATTAACATTTCTAGTTAAAATGCCAAGGCTCTTTTGGCTATCACAAGGCTGCACTCACAGCACAAAACCCACACAGTTGCTATTCCAGAGGAAGAGGGGGATGGTAAGACAGCAATTGATGGACAGGAGAGAAAGAAAAATGTGCCTATTCTGTAGACAATGAAATACAGGACATTTATATAATCCACTCTTTGAGCTATGACACCTTTTCACAGTTTGATCATTCCAGAACTTGTTATTCTACTTTTTAAATACCAATTAGATACAGGCCCAAAAGGAGTTAGGTACAGTCAGCCCTCCACATTTGCTGGTTTCACTTTTGTGGATTTGATTATTCATGGATTATTTGCTGTCACCTCTGCTGCCTCCCTATGCCATTTTTAACAGGCACCGCAAGCCTCATGAGACTGAGAAACTGCAAATGAGGCTTGTAATTAATTAAAAATGGTGTGGGGCAGCAGTGGAGGTGGCAATAAGCCCCACCAGCCACCCACTTCTGAACCCTGAAGGAACCCTGATGCCTCAAAGGAATCCATGGTGGGTTGAATATGGTGATCATACTTTTTTGTGTGTTAAATATGGTTTGGGAGGTCCTAGAGTTATTCATGTTTTTTTTTTCACTTTTACAGGGGTCCTGTGCCCCTAACCCTAGCAAATGTGGAGGGATGACTGTATTACAGACACAGACTGGAATTCAGCATGGGACTTACATCTGCATGAAACAGAACTGAAAAGTTTCACAATAGCCATATTCAGCAAGGGGCTGTCGTGACATTGCTATGTTGGGGAAGGAGCAAAGTGACCACTCTTGCAGGCCTCCTAATTTGAACTAATTAATTCCCCACTGTCACATGGAGGTATTGGCATCATGGGTAGACACCTGAGTCACCCACATTTTGGGGTAACACAGACAATGTCTAGGGACTGCTGATGTGCATCGCTACAGCCTGAGGTGTATTGGGATACCAGCTGGGAGTGCCTGATGTGCCTTAAGTACTCTTGCTGATGCAATGATACACATCTTCTCGATTTATTAGGCAGGTCCTGAAGCACCTCTGCTATGTAGGTAAGTATACACAAAGTTATGCAATGCAGAGAGTGATATAGAATTGTGATCACAACTTTTAAAAATAGCTCTTTCTTTTCTCATTTCTCAAAAGTAACTAGACTAATGACTTCAAAAGAAAAATTCTACAAGCTGTAGACCTGTTAGACAAAATACACTCTCCTCTACTTCTATAACAAAGCCTAATGCAACAGCACAAGGCACAGTACATACCGACACTTGAATCATCCAAATAGCCCTCCTCCACCATTAAGTGAGGCTACACATTCCGTTTCCCCTTTCTTTTCCTCTTTCTTTTTCTTCCTTTCTTCTGCAACCATGCTTTTGAAAAGTGTTTTCACTTTTCACAATGCTTCATATTGTTTTCACAATGCTTCATATTGTTTTAAACTTGTGATTTTTACCTGAACTGTTTATTTTTTAAAACATTTGTACGAACGTTTTTTAAAAAAACTGTACTTTATCAAATGCTTGTAGACTGCCTTGCATCCTGTATAAGGAGAAAGCTAGGATATAAACAAACAAACAAATAAGCAATTAAAAAAAAGAGGTTACATACCCATAGCAAAAGTAATAACTTATGTCATCCCTTCTTAAGATACAAGTATAACACAGTTACTTTTGTTATTGTGTGAAGGAACGGATTTTAATTAATTTAATTATTTATAGTTAGTTACTACCAAGCTCTGGGTGGTTTGTTTGTCAAGGCAGTTGGTAATAAAAGGCACTTTGATTTCTGAAAGTGTTGTTTGCCATACTGGCAGAAGCACATTGCTTGCATGTTTGAGTTGCATTCCTGCATTAGGTTGCTTTGAACATGAACTTCCAAGGATAGAAAAGGAGTATCAGTTAGAATTGAAAAACCATATTTTCCCTGGGTGGGTGGAAAAGGGACATCAGCTCAGCTCCAATATTTTGTGGTGGAAGCATTTCAGGACTTGTCACACTACACAATTATAGTACAGTGAGTCCACTTTAACGACCACAATTCCATCCTATGAATCCTGAAATCTGAATTTCAGGGACGAGTTTCAGAATTCTCATCCAGACTCAACAGACGATCAGTCCTGGGATTCCACAAGATACAGACATGACGGTTAAAATGGAATTCTAATGCTCTAGTTGTATGGTGTGAAAGGACTCCTGACTGTGTGTGCACTGATCCTAAAGCCGCACTTCCCTAAATACTTACACAGAATCAATACTCAAAAATTCAGTAGAATTTACATGTATGTAAAACTGGGAATTTCAGATCACACAAGTACTTTTTCATATCTTGAATAAATGAAGCTGCAGCATACTGAATTAGCTCATCTATCCCGGATGCTTGCAACCACATAGAGCAGTTGGGTGCTGATTTGTTTTTCAGTTCTGTGCCCAGAAGCCCTTTTTAACTGTTGATGGTAAGGTCTGAAATTGGCACTTTCTACATTAAAATATGTTGTCTGATACAGAGCACTGGGTTCTCCTCATATATCCTGAAACTTTTTTTTTCAAATTCTTGAGTTGAGTTTGTGCACAATAGTATGATAGTTAAAATAATAGTAGAAAGAGTCTTCCAGTCAACTGAAATATGCATCCATCTGATGGCAATTGTTGCTAACTCACATCTTACAAGTTTGCCTAAGAAGATGTGTGTTTTATTTCTGTGCTTCAGAAGAATCCTCAGCTTTCCTCCAAATTGATTTGGGAAAAGTTTCAAAGAATCACTCATTAGGATTAAAAAAAATATTACTTGTTTCTGCTTATTTGCTTTTGAACTGTAGCCCACATACTTTACTTCAGTAAAACTCCAATTAAATAATTTTGCTATTTCCTAAAAGATGAAAGTTGCTAGAAATGCATTAACAATAATGCAAAGCTAATCTCAGTTCTAAATGCATTCTTTCAGCACTCTCCAGACAGATGGGACTATCAGACCCAGCTGCTCTAGGGGGAAACCTATAGACTTTAAAATGAGGGAGCAAACAAACATTGTTCTTATCATTATATCGGTAGAAGTTTACAAACTGGGAAAGAGTCTTTGGTTTTGATTAGAAGAATTATCTGCATATTATTACTGAGCTGAACTCCATACCTCAGGCTGCTTTCACAAGAGACACAAATTGTTTTCACATTTCTCTTGCATCTGCAGTACAGACTGGGCACATGTGTGGCCAAATATTACTATTTGCATGATTTCTGAAGTATTATATGCATACGGTCCATCTCTTTTTCCTTTCATATGAAAAATAGCAGTTGAATTCTGTGGAAGAAGGCAGCTGGCATCCTGTTGATGCTTTATGCCCACGTAAGTTCCCTTTCACATGTGATTCTCTTTTTTTCTCCACGGCAAAATGTCTGCATTCATTACACAAGAATAATGGTGTGTAACTACTCATCAGTGCTTTCAGTGTACCACTTGATTAACTGAGAACTGACGTCATTATTAATTGAGCCAGTCTCAGCATAACAGCTACCAGCCCATTCCAGCCTCAGAATTCAGCTTGACACGTATCAGTTTCAATCTATGGATTGATCTTCTTCTTTTTCTGTCTTTTTCTTTTTTCTTCCCTTCTTTCCCTTTCCTTTGTTTTTCTCCCTTCTATTTCCTCTTCTTGATTTTCTTTCATTTTTGTCTGCTTTGTTAATTTTATTAAATTCCATACATATACATTTTATTGCATTCCTTTATTTCAGTCCTTATTAGAGATCCATGCATTTTGTCTATTCCGATTTTTCTTTTTTCTCTTTCCTATTGAGGGTGTTCTGTGAGACAAATTAGTGGTGAGGGGGAGAGAGAACAGTGGAGCAGTGAATCACACTGCCTTCTCCAACTGGAAGACAATGGAGTTTCTTCCCCCCACCACCACTATCTTCACATTTTTTTGGTTTTTTATGTTTTTGGTTTTTGCATTCATTTAAGTGTTTTGGGAGAGATTTCACAAAAACTGGGTTGTTTCACAATGTTATTTCAGCTATCAAAGAAGAAGGCAGTAATTTATATAGATCACCTATAAATACAAATCTACGATTTTTGAAGTTTTACATGGATCTTTATACTTCTGGTAACAAAATTCACTAACAGAATGTGGAAACTCACATTGACTTTCCCTGTCTTAGCATATCACAGCAACAATTTCTTGTGGAACTTTTAGAGGAAATTATCAATGTTATAGAAAATATAAATGAAAATGAAAATATGAAATGAAAATATAAATGAAAAGTCTCCTGGCTCTAATGAGTTTCCAATCGAGTGGTGTGATTTTTCCAGTCAGTCAGCATGAAGATTGCTCTAAATCTGCAAACATATCTTAGAATTTGGCTCCCTCTCGTCATCATTAGACAATGTCTATATTATATTGATACCTAAACCTGGTTAGGGATCATACATCCTGCTCTAACTACTGCCTTACAGCCTTACTTTAATGCTGATATCAAAATATTGAGAGCTATTTTAGTTAATAAATTATAAAAAGTAATTTCATCTTTGGTATGTCCTGACCAGACAGGATTTATCAAAAATAGGCAGACAAGAGGGTAAAACTTGATTAGTTGTGGATCTCATTGTTTTAAACTTGCACAGAACTGATCAGCTAGCTGTTATTTCTCTAGAAGCTGACAAGGTCTTTGATTAAATTTACTGGCCATTTATTTTCATAGTATTGATTCATTCCAGGTTTCCTGAAATGTTTTTGAAATTGATTAAAAAAAATTATATTTAGTACCAAGAGCAAAGGTTATGACCAATTTTATTTTATTATCCTTTTTTACATCAATACAGGGTACAAGGCAGAGATATTCATTGTCTCCTTTAATATTCAATTTGTGGTTGGAATCCTTAACTTGTGCTATTAGACAAAATTCCAGGATCAATTGGTTTGTACATGTCAGTTCAGAATTTAAAAACATTCTTTTTTCAGATGATCTTTCATTGTTCATTTCAAAGCCATAGCAGTTGATCCCTGTGTTCATGCAACTGATTAATAATTTTGGTAAAATATCTGCATATCTGGTTCAAGTCACGAATAGTGCTATTGGGAGACAAGATGGACCTTAGTGTATCTAAAACATGGCAGTTTTGATATTGGCCAAATTCTATTACTGATCTGAGTATAATTATACCTAGGGACTTACAGGATCTCAGATTAATATAAGTAAACTGTTAAAAGATATGCAAGATTTAGAGAGATGGGTGGGCCTAAGTCTGTGGGGTAAGATAAACACAAATAAAACAAATGTTATACTCAGAATTGTTTAAGTTATTTGTAGAATTCCCCTACTTATAACTTACAAGTATTTTCAAAACCTCAAAGTCTTGTTCAGGACATTTTTTGGGAGCTTATTTCCTTCTAGAATTTCAATGAAAATTATGCAAATTCCAATAAAAGAGGGAGGATTTGTATAAATTTTGGGGCATATCTACTTGATGTAAGTAATCCACCATGGTCAGCCTTGGAGTCATAATTTCTGCCACCTCCATTCAAATGAACAGTACCTGGTTCTCATTTTATTTATTTTTTTATTTATTTTAAAGGGCAGTGTTTTCCCAACAATTTCAGCTGTTAAAACTGTGTGGCAACTATTGTCTTGTCAACTTAAATTTGATCTGTATGCTCATGCCAAATTGACTTTATGAGGGAATCCAGATTTAAAAATTGATAAGGAATTATTTTTATGGAAAATACGGGCCAATAAGGGGTTGTTACCTTAAATCAGATACTTGGTGTTGGCAATGAGTTTTCCCTTTTTCAGTTTTGCAAGAGCAGTTTAAAATGACAATATCTACAACTTTCAGATTTGGCACTGTAGCTTTAAGTGCAGTTGAGGTTCCTTTAGTATCAGAAACACTGAGACCAAGCAAGTATTGTTACCCTGTTCTCTGGGGGTCCCAGGAAGGGCGCCCAAATAACCAAAACACAAACACAATTTTGGGGGAAATTAGTTGAAGCACACACTAAAGCTAGCGAGAGGTAACTTAGCAGGATCTTGCAACCCAGCGTCTACGGGGTCAAGTCAGTCAAGCAGTCAGACGGGTTTAAAATAGCAAAAATGATGTTTTGTTGAAAGACAAACAGACAGAAAAGGCACCACAATCACACACACCTAATGGAAGAATTGGAAATAGGGGGTTTTCGGGGGAAATGGGGGATATGACATCTGTCTTGTAGTCCTGGAGAGATACGAAGATTGAGTTCGTGGATATGGAGTCTCAGTACGTGGGACTGAAGGGACAGCTTGCCAGGCACAGTGGCAGCAAGGCTGGATGGAACTCAAGAGCGATCCGAGGTGGTCTCGGAATTGGGGGTTTATATAGGGTGAATTGTGATTGCAGGCCATGCCTTACTCGGTGAGAACAATGCGAGTTTGGAATAAGACAAAGCTTTGGAAAAGGTCAAGTTTAACATGATCAGCTTAGCACTGGTTTAACAATAGTGTAGCCAGTATGCAAATGAAAGGTGCTTAGTTTGGCTTTGTAAGACTATCGGCTCAGAGCCGGGCGCCTTTGTTAGTGTTGCGCTTAAGCAAAAAGGTGTTTGCAGGAGAGGTCCCTGAAGCAACGGATTGGCTTTGTTCTGCCTGCCTGGGTGGAGAATGGAATGTCCAACAATTACCGGCCGCGCCTGTTTACATGCTTGTCTGGAGGCCTCGCAAACACGTGGAGCGGGGTGGCAGAGGAAGGCCGAATGGTTTTGATATCAAAAACAATATCTAGTGCTATCACCGGGTAGGCCTGGGCCGAAGTAACAGTATCCAAACCAACAATTTATATATAAAATTTTCTATTATCTATAAAAAAATATGACATGTTTACAGAAAAAAATGGAATAGAGAATCGGAATATCCCATTCTGGCTAATCAACTGCCATTGGTTTTAACATCTATAACTAGTATGGCTATAGATCTCCAATCATATCTTATACAGCAGAAATTCTCTTTCAGGTACATTGGTCCCCACAACAACTATACAAGAAAGGACTTTCTAAATCAGCAAATTGTTGGAGATATAATGCTCCTAATGTTTCCTTAATGCCTATGTTCTGGAGTTGTCCCATAACAGCTACATATTAGGAAGAAGTAATCACATGTGTAAATTTGGTTTTTTAAAGCTCCTTGATATTCCGGAATGTGCATTTTCTTTTGAATTATTCACCTATTTCTTAGAAATTAACAAATGGCCACATCCTTTGGTTTGGTAAAAGATTGCTGTTTCATCACTGGAAATATATTTTTTATCCACCTGTGATTCAATGGATGGATGATCTAACAATGCTTGCAAGACCTGAAAGAATGATGTATAGACAAAATTTACAAAGGGACTTATATTTGGATATTTGGCCAGCTTTGAAAGAAACTTACAAGAAATGTGGTTATTGTTCCTCCTTTCATGTTTTTATTTTCCTTCTTTTGTTATACTGAAATTTATGGTATGTAACTGAAATCCCTTTTGAATGTAAATAAATGTACTTAAAAGGGGAAAAAAAGATAAAAAGGAAAAACCCTGGGATCTTAGAAACAGCAAGCACATTTGTAGAAACAGAATTGTACAATGTTGGTATTCAACAGAAGGGTGGTATAGTACAACCACCATATAACTGTGTGTGAGTGTAGAGTTATGAGTGGCACAGCTTGAGCTGGCTTGAGAAAAAAAAGGAATATAAAACTAGGTCCAGAATGCTTGTGCCAAATTTGTTTCCAATAATTCATAGTTAAATGGAGTTATCACATTACAGAAGTAATGCCAAATGATCAAGTTAACCAAAGACCTCATTTCACTCATGCAGTGCCAGATGATTTTAATTCCTGCCATTAGTTATTTCTCACTGTTTTAAATTCAGATGATTCTAGAAACTTACAATGTACAAGTGGAATTTTGTGTATGCATCTCTTGGTCCAAGCCACAATAATCTGGCCTAGTTAGATTAAAGCATGAACACGTACAAAATGTAAGCAAAATTCCACTGACTTCACAAACAATTTTATGTTGGATCCAAAAGCTTTGCTGAGGGTATTAACAGCATAGTTTTATGCACTGAGCCCTGTTGGGCTTACTCCTAGGAAAAGGTCTATTGGTTGGCACACAGAGGTCAGTTCCACTGTGTTAAATGGGAATTAGTCCATGGCCACGACTAATTCCATGGCCATTTCCGCACTAGAGTGTTATAGCGCGATCATTCCACTTGCAACATCCTATGGAATCCTGGGGTTTGCAGTTTCCGAGGGGCCCCCAAAACTGCAAACCCCAGGATTCCATAGGATGTTGCAAGTGGAATGATCGTGCTATAACACTGTAGTGCAGAAATGGCCCATGTGAAGTATATACAGGATTGTCACCTGAATGTTTTAAATGTAATAATTATGAAATTAACGCTTAACCATATTTTTTTTTCTTCAGAAGTCTAAAGAGAGCTAAAGAATGAGCAAAGGAAAGGTCTCATTCCTCACAAATCAATTTGCTATGAAAAAAAAAAATTGGTTTTTAAACGGACAACCAGCCAGCCCAATCAGAAAAATTTCTTCAAGTAAAAGGGAGTCCCTTTTACCACATACACTAACAATTTGAGCACTCAATTTACTGCATATGAAGGAGATGTGACCCCCTACCAATTAAGCAGAGTTGTAGTTTTAGCAGAAGATTCTATGTTTATTTTCCAAGACTTGCATATAATCTAGCAAAAAGATTTTGCAGTTTTTTAATCTGCTTGCTCTTCCAGTTTATCTCTCTGACAATTTAGTATTCTTGAGGATGAAAGATTTTTGCTATTAACAGAAGGGATGAAGAAGGAAATAAGTGTGCTTTCCTTTCCATTACCTATCTAAAAAAATGAGCCAATTCTTCTGATAATTCCTGCCTAGTAACATTTTGCTTATGCAATTAAAATTCTCATTTTTAATAAGCCCTTCCCCTTCCTCTTCTCTTTCTATTTATTTGTATCCCACCTTTCTTCCAAAACTGGTACTCAAGGCAAGTTAGAATTTTAAAAAGTATAGCTAAAAACATACAATAATGCACATGAAAATGGCATTAAACTATTCATCTACTATATAAAAGTCAAAGTTTGTCTGTTTGTGAGTTTGTCTGTTTGTCTGTGTCAGGCAGGTAAAGACCTCATATGATTGGCTGTGTGAGGTGAGAAACCTCATACAATTGGCTGGCTGTGAAGATTCTATGGAATCCTGGGGTTGGAAGTTTATGGGGGGGCCTTTAGAATTCTTAGCCAGAGAGCTCTTGGGCCTCAGGCCAGTTGCTATGGAGACAAGGCCCAGTAGCAAAGAGAAAGCCATTGTATTCCCTCAGGAACCCAACCTGTGTATGTCAACAACTATGAATATAGACTGGATTGGGGAATATGGGGGAAAGTTACAGGTACGGGACAACGCAGTTTGGGGAATTAGAGACACAGGATCTCAAATCTGTGTATTTCAACTGCATCTAATTCCTAAGGTAAGGTAATTCCTAAGGTATTTCTAACAAGTGTTACCTATGAGAAAATAAAATCCCAGGCAATGCTGGGTAAATATGCCAGTAGTATTATAACAATTTGAGCCTACATTTAAACAAATGAAATGCAATTAAAAGCATAAAAAGCTATAAAAATGGCTCAGTTTAAAACAATAAAGCATACTTTAGCCCCTCCTCTACAAACTTTCCGTTTTAAAAAGCTGTTGGAAAAACAAAATTGCCTATCAATGGAAGGAGAGCAAGGAGGGGGCCATTCTAGCTTTTCTCAGAAAAGAGTTCCAGTGTATAGAGACAGCCATTGAAAATGCCCTCTCTTGTGTTTCCACCAGTTGTACTTGTGATGGTGGTGGGAGTGAAAGAAAGGCCTTGTTTGATGATCTCAGGGCCCAGGCAAGCTTATATGGGGAGATACAGTCTGCCAGAGAGCCTGGATTTGAGCCACATAGGGCTTTATAGGTCATGACCAGCACTTTAAAGAAATAGCCCAGTGGGACTATTGTAACAGAGGAGTAGTATGGTCCCTGTAACTCACCCCAGTTAACATAGCACTGCAGTTATTATGAGTACCAAAATCTTGGAATTAATTTTAACGATGGGACAAATAAAAGAACTATGTAATCTTTCAACTACCTGAAAAGCTAAACCAACAAAATTACTGGGAAATAACTAAGGGAAGAAAAAAAAAATAAGGAGCATTTTTATTTGTTACCCACTTCTCCCCAGGCTCATGGCAGAGAACAAAAAAGATACAATTAAAAAATTATATAAATGCACAAAACTATTTAAAATACAGATTTTCCTATTTAAAATAAACATAATCAAAAAGGAAAATTAAAGTACAAATACAATTAAAACTACAATTAGAATACAATTAGAAGTATACTTAAAAATAGACTGGTGGGCCCTGCTGGAAGAGAAGGTCTTCAGCACTTTTTTGAATCTGGACAATATTTTGCTGTCAGATCTCTTCCACAGGTCATTCCATAGTCTAGGGGCACCTGACAAAGGTCCGGGGGAACAGCCTCCTCCCCACATTCACCGCTTTCACTTTTGCAAATTTTATCATTTGCAAGCTGCTTGCTTGCCTCCCCTCCCATTCTCCCCTTTCCATTTTTGGCCTTTTGCCCAGGTTCAGGGAGGGTGAAAATCTTTTCTCCCCTGCACTCCCCTGCCTGTCACTCGTGCAATCATGCTGGCTGGAGGGGATTTTTTCTCCTTTGATTTCCCTACCATCACCTGCACAGGAACATGGAAGAAAGGAAGGGAGCATGAGCAGCAGGCAGGAGAGCACAAGGAAAAAAATTCCTTCTCCTTCACTCTCCTGCTTGTCGTCCATAAAAACAAGGCAGGGTACAGGGGCAACAGGCAGGACACTGGAAAGGGAAGGTTTTTCCCCTTGCACTCTTTCTTTTCCTGGGCAGCAGCAGCCAAAAGAATGAGGGGTGGGGAGTACTCACTGGAGGGGGGAGTGATTTGTGATTTTTGACATTGTGGGGGTTCTGTGCACCAAACCCTTGCAAATGTGGAGAGTCTACTGTACTTTATTACATATGGTGATATGCATTATCACATGTATTATCCATTATCTCTCCATCTGTTATACATGCACTTTGTAAACAACACTGTTGTATATGCACTTTGTAAAAACAACAGCCCCCACCCTAGTCAACAAGGCATTCGACAGTTCTAAAAAGAAGCGGCATTGTCGGGAGTCCTCCATGTTTTATTGTTTTAGGATAGCAGTAGACTGAGGAAATAGTGATAGTAGGCTGTTAGCTATTCCCAGGCGCCAACCATTCCTTCTGGCTGGAATTTCAAAGGAACCATTTGGATATGAGTTGTTCTTTTACAATATCTTAGGAGAAACTGTCTGTTAAAGTGTAAGGGGGGGAAAACTTTCCATTTCAGCTTTAACTTTGAAAACAGCATCCCTTACTATGTTACAATAAATCTTCTATTAAGTTTGTTGATCCGTGTAAGAGTGAATCTGTTTGACAGAAAGCTCGAGAATCCTTTCAAAAAATGCACCAATTGATGGACCAGTCGATTACGAAAAAGAAAGGATCTGCAGAATCTGATGGAGCTACAGAAACTGAAGTGCCCCTGGATACCAAGACAAAATTGCCCTACCGAGGCTATGGAAACCCCCACAAGCGGCCAAACCTGGGTCTGGGGAGAAAAGCCACATACGTCGTTGAGACAACGCAGAAGGGCTGCTAGAGGGGATACATCAGCAAAAGACCTATCCCTTTTGGAGGAGATAAAGCAAATGGAAACCGAACTGGAAAGAAAAGATGAGGAGATACTCAACTAAGACCATGCTACGCGAGATGCGCATCCGTCCCTCGCAGACAGGGAGATCACCAGGAGGAGAACCACGAGCGGCTGTCTCGGCGGCAGGCACCCCTGGGCCCCAAACCAACGGGGACACGCCAGCGCCACTGTTACTCAGAAATGTGGGAGACCTGAAAGCGACCTTCAACGGGAAGGGGGAAAATCCCCTTTTTTTTGACTATGGCAAACAATTTCATGATTGATCACGGCCATTATTTCGGGATAGGGCCCCGAATTCGATACCTAAGCCAGAGGATGAAAGGACGGCAGCAGACTGGGTAGCGAACCTATTATCCCCCCCCCCAAATAAAATCTGCAGCCTTCATGAACCATCTGCGGAACGCTTTGAAGACCCCCATTTATTGGAAAACACCAAATATCAACTGAAACGAATGAAACAAGGCGGGAACGATGGGGGGACGATTCCCGTAAATTTTAAAACCTGGCCACCAAAGTCCCTGGAGTGATGAAATTCTAATTGAGTTATACAAAGATGGACTAAATCCTAATTCTACAGGGTGCTTAATGAGGCCAATCCACAGACCCTGCTAGGTTGGGTCAGACTAGCTACTGAAATGGAAGGCATAACCCAGACTGTTCAGCTGAACCGACAAAGACAAGACGTGCCAAAACGAAAACCTCCGGCCCCACCGTCCTCAATGCTGAGGAACGGAACAAACGCCCCGTTTGGGCATGTGCTTTAACTGTGGAAAACCGGGCCACCTCGCCAACACCTGCCCGGAAACCAAGCTCCGACTGGGACTAAGGGAGCACGAGCAGCCCCAAAAGGATATAGAATTCACACATAGACAGCGGCCGCCAAACAACCACTTAGACGCACTTCTAAGGACCCTGCAGCGGCGACAGGAGACTCCGATCCCGATGATGAAACCACCTCTTCGTCCTCATCTGACATAGATGGATTTTTAAAACCGACGCATGACGGCAAGCGGGGGGAACACTGGTACCCTAAAATTCCCCTTTTCTACGACGGTTGCGATTAGTGGCAGCGATGGGACTTTGCATGTACATAGGGCATTAATTGACTCTGGCTGCTCCAGAAGTTTGTTACACCCCAAATTGGCCCAAACAATTGAAAACTCTTTATGAGCCCTTGGAATGCCCCATCAAATTAACGCAAATGGATGGGACCTCAATGACGGGGGGAGTAATTAGTAAAATCACTAAGCCCATCTCATTTCAAATGGACAAAAACAATTACAGACATTTTTAGTTCCCAAGGCGATGCAGTTCAAATTGGTCTTTGGGGAAACGATTGGCTTCGTAAATAACCCCCAGATAAACTGGACTGCTGGCACTATGTCCTCTTCAGATGAAAACTTTTCTATTCCCCATGAAGAATTGCAACAAATTCCTTCACACTACCGAGACTTCCAAAAGGCTTTACGAAAGGGAGGCTAAATTGCCTCCCCACACGGACTTTGACTGTAAACTGGAATTAGTTGACGGGGGACCCTGCCTAAACCGAAAAATTTTTCCCATGAGCCAAAAAGAACTCCTTGCTCTCAAGAAGTTCCTAAATAAAAACTTGGCTGGCTTTATCAAGCCCTCTACAGCCCCCACGGCGAGCCGTCTTTTTCCAAGAGAAAAGATCCCAGCGCATGAATATAGTTAACTACTCTGCTATTAACCAGGTTATTTCCTCCAATTGTTATCCCATACCTCTGATACGGACTGTTTTGGACCATCTTGTTCAAGGAAAATATTTCACCAAAATTGATCTTAAAGAGGGTTTTCATAGGATTAGAATGGACCCGGACTCTGAGTGGCTCACCACCTTTGCAACTCCTCTAGGTAACTTTAAAACGGTTTTCCCTTTGGCTTACAATCGGGGCCATCTGTGTTCCAAATGTTTTTGAACACCATTTTCCATGACTTGTTGTATCAGGGGGTTCTGATTTATCTGGATGACATTTTAATTTTCGAGATTCCATGGAAATTTTCATTGGTTCGTAAGTGTTACGAAGGCTTATAATAACAACCTCGTGGTTAATCTATCTAAATGCCAATTTGACACCCAAACTTTTGATTACTTGGGATATAGGATTCAAGATTGTTCACTTAAAATGGACCCTTCGAAGATTAACTCCATTTTGCTCCCCTCCCTAAAACTGTGAAGAAATGAGCAATTTTTTGGTTTTGCAACTTCTACCGGAACTTTATTGAGGATTTTGCTGCCATAACGCTTCCACTCACCAACCTTCTACGGAAACCTAAAGGATCCACTGCGGGGAAGGCGCATAGACTTTGTTGGTCGCCTAGTGTCAATGGCGTTTGACCATTTGAAATCTAAATTTACTCTGAGCCCTTACTCCTTTTTCCCGACAGTACGAAGCAATTCATTGTGCAAACGGATGCTTCGGACTTTGCCATGGCAGCCGTTCTTTTACAACATGACACCACAGGAGCACTCAGGCCTTGTGCTTTCATTTCAAAGAAATTTTCCCCTCAACAAGCTAATTGGCCTATTTGGGAGAAAGAAGCCAAGGCTATCCATTTTGCGCTGTCCTTTTGGCGTATTTTCTTGAAGGGGTACTCCCCTTTGAAGTTTGGACTGATCATAGGAATTTGCAAGCCTTACAGTCTGCTAAGAAACTCTCCCCTAAGCAGGCGAGAGGGGCTGAATTTTTCCAGAGATTCCGATTTAAAATTGTTTTCAAACCTGGCCGAACTAACCAACTGGCGGCCCCTTTTCCCACTTCCCTGTTTTGCGGAATCCCCTGCTACGTCCTCCCACTCCAATACCTTGTTTCCTGCCTCCTCTCTGGCTTCTCAAGTGACTACTCGTGCATTAGCAAAGACAAGGCTTTTGCCCCCTCTCTTTGTGACTCCGCTCTCCGCGATGCTATCATTCATGCAGCGCATGCAGACTCCTGGCTACCGGCAAACAAGGATAAAATAGAATGGGTTGACAATCTCCCCTTTTATGGCACCAAGGTCTACGTTCCCCCTGCTGCCCGCGAGCAGGTACTTCATCGTTATCATGATTCCAAACCCGCTGGACATTTTGGGTTTTTGAAGACATTGCATGCGATTCGCCGCCTTTTTTGGTGGCCTGGATTAAACCCCTCCGTGCAAACTTACATTAAGCAGTGTGCCACTTGCAACGTTTCTAAGTCGCCCACATCTAAACCTCAAGGGCTCCTGCAACCTCTGCCTGCGCCTGCTAGCCCCTGGTCGGTCATCGCATGGGATTTTATCGTGTCTCTTCCCTCTTCACACGGTTTTCATGTTATTTGGGTTGTTACTGATCACTTTTCCAAGCAATGTCATTTTGTGCCTCTAAAGAAACTACCCCGTGCTGACCAGCTGGCTGACCTGTTCGTTAATCATGTATGGAAACTTCACGGACTACCTTCGGTGATCATTTCGGACAGGGATCCAATTTTCACTTCCAAGTTTTGGACTTGTCTACTGAAAACCCTGGGAGTCACTCAGAAACTCAGCAGTGCTTATCACCCTCAAACAGATGGCCAATCTGAGCGTGTTAACAAATCTCTTGAACAATTTCTTAGGTGTTTTGTTTCTGAGAACCAGAATGATTGGGCTCCGCTCCTTCCGTTCGCTGAGTTTGCCATCAATTCTGCGGTTCATACCTCTACTGGAAACCCCCCTTTGAGTAGTTTACGGCTTCCTTCCTTCTCCTTTCCCCCCCTCTCCCTCTCTTCCTCCGCTCCTCCTTCTGTTTCTGCTTGGGTCTCTAAATTTTCTGGCATTTGGCAATCCGTCTCAGATGCTATAGCATCCGCTAAAGCTTCCCACAAACGTTTCGCTGACCGTAAACGGCAGCCTAATCCCCTTTACCAGCCCGGGGATTTGGTTTTCCTTTCTTCTAAGAACATTTCCTCTCCTTCTCCGTATAAAAAACTTTCCCCTCGTTTTCTCGGACCTTTTCCTGTGAAAAGGGCTATTAATGATGTCTCTTTTGAACTAGATCTCCCTTCTTCCTCAAGGCTATTCATCCTGTTTTTCATTCCAGTTTGCTGAAGAGGGCACCTTCGCTGACTTCTTCGCCGGCTGATGTTCCTCAACGCCCCGACTGACTTGCTACTGCATTCATATTACTATTTAGTTTTCTTGTCTTTCTACTGTTCCGTGATATTTTCTATATTTTGTGTATCTTTATGTATATATTTTTTTAAAAAAGTGGGGCAGGATGTCGGGAGTCCTCCATGTTTTATTGTTTTAGGATAGCAGTAGACTGAGGAAATAGTGATAGTAGGCTGTTAGCTATTCCCAGGCGCCAACCATTCCTTCTGGCTGGAATTTCAAAGGAACCATTTGGCATGATGACGTTCGTTCTTTTACAACTATCTTAGGAGAAACTGTCTGTTAAAGTGTAAGGTGGGGGAAAACGTTCCATTTCAGCTTTAACGTCTGAAGACAGCATCCCTTACTATGTTACAATAAATCTTCTATTAAGTTTGTTGATCCGTGTAAGAGTGAATCTGTTCCTGACAGGCATAGACTGTGTACAAGCCAAGTGTCACATGCACTGAAAAGCTGCCTGAGAACAATGCGATAATACATATTATTATAAGGTCATGCCTGAACCATTCCTACACTAAAAAGATTATTTCTTGAAATCATAACTATGTCACACATTTGTGTGATATAGTCCAGCACTTCACTGATGAAAATGGGGACACATGAATTTGTAAGGAATGTGGTCAACTAACATAAGGGTTTGGTCAAGAGGGTTTAGCCAAGCAACATGAAGGCATGGGCAAGTAACGGTCAAGGATGTGGACAGGAAACCCAAGGGCATGGTCAAATGCAAGTATTATGAGGAAGAACACAGTGAACGGAATTTATCATGAGTATCGAAATCTTGAATTTATGCTTCATATTTATGGAAGCTTGTGAAAAACAGAAAACCCCAAATCAATTAATACAACATTATATATATATATACTTCCAGTTCAGGAGGATAACATTAGTGGTTGCTATTTGAGATTAATGGGGAGGGCTCATTTTAAGAGGATGTGTTCTCCGCTAACTACCTTCTAGTCTACATTTTTAAACATTAATAATCTACATGTTTGAAGAATAATTCAAATCCTTTCTGTAGAGAGATTTATCCACTGCACTTCAGCATGTGTTAGAAAAGACTTTTATATGGGGAACACAAGCGGTGATGGTGGTTATATACCAAGTACATTCCCTAAGTATTAAAGGACCAAGTAAAAAATACTACTGCTATAGAAACAGACTATCAGTATAATCCAATCCTATCAGTCATCAGAAGCTGGCAGCTATTAGTACATCCTGTAGCAGTGAATTCCACAGTTTAACTATATGCTATGTGAAGAACTTCATTTTGCCACTCTTCAATCTGCCACCATCTGGAGAAGTAAAGAAACAGATTTGCATTGTGAAGGGTTTGTTGTTGTTGTTGTTGTTGTTTGTGCCTATTACATGAAACAGAAATACATGCAAGATCTCTCCTTTTGTGAAATTTAATTAACTTGCCAAAATGCATAACTAAAGCCTTGAAAGGCACCATTCTTATATATTATAAATCATGATTGACAAACAGAGCAGAACAATAGACACTCATACTGTTTCTAGTGTATTCCTTCATTCCAACTCTGTGATGATCCATGACTTGTCCAGTTAACATCATTGGGATGACTAAATAAAGCTGACTCAACATTTTCCCTGTAATTAGAAACTATGTTCCATCATCCACATTAGTCTTTTGGAAAGGATAGCTTCAGAAGCCTTCAGTGGATTTATGAAAGCAGTTTCACAAAAGTCTGAATTTTTTGCCAGCAGTACTCATAGTGATGTACAATGCAATTAGATGTGTCTCCCAAAACGCATGTGAGACCATTTTCAGTGTCACTACAATTTATAAAGAGCTGTTTTAGACAGACTGAAGTACTCTCTTTTTTCTGTTAGCAAGCATAAGATCATGGGAATAAATATGAAAACCTGTGAAAACAGAGTGCATTGCACTTCTTACACTTTTCACAGTTTCATAAAATTGCAAAACGAATGAAGTATCCAAATATAAAATTATATATTAGAAATACATGCACACACATTTTTGTTTTTTTACGTTTGGGGATCACTCCACTTCAAGCAGACTACTCTTGGACTCACCAAGGCTAAAAACTCAGACCACATTCTGCATGACTACTCTTTAGATTAATGAATCATATAGTGAACGCTGAGGAACATAGGAAGGTGGCATCTACCAGATCTATCCACTCTAGTACTATCTACCCTGACAGTTAGCAGGTCTACAAGATCTCAAGAAGAAGTCTAATCAGGAGCTGTATGGAGGCAGTGTGTTGGCTAGATCCAGAGGTAGGTGGAGCAACAAGTCCTTCAGAACTTGGAATATCCTCCTCCTCCTCCTCCTCCTCCTGCTGCTGCTGCCAGTTAGGGACTTAAGACAGCTTGCAACAGTTACAAAAGACATACTTTTAACTGTTACACATGGAGAAAGAGACTTTTAATGAAAAGTTACCTTTGTGGATTACACATCTTAGAAAACATGGAATACAGCTCACTAAACTGCTAAATGATTCTTCAAACTTTGTGGTTTCCTTTCTCTTAAGAAAGAACTCATGGAATCTGAAAGAATCTCAAAGAAAGAAAATATACAATGAAGAAGTGTCTGTGTGTGGTGAGGGACAGAGGGAATAGTGAATAGTGCTTACAAGTTCAGAGGAGACTCCTTGAGGGTAGTTTCCAAGTTACAGGATTGCCCACATAGGTTTTACATGGTAATGCTGGTGCCAGAACTTCGGCCATTTTACACAAAAAGCATGTACTCCATCTCCGAATAATGGTTCCCCTTGATCATTTCCAGTGCTCTTAATTATCCCAGTTATACTCACTCTCTCACACACACAATAACTGAAATGTATGCCATTCTTTCCTTAATTGGGCTTGTCAACCTATGACAACCATCTGATTTTTTTTATAGGGTTTTCTTAGCCAAGAAATACTCAGAAGTGTTTTTGCTACTTCCTTCCTCCCTAGCCTGGTATTCATTGTTGGTTTCCTACCCAAATACTAAGCAGGGCTGACCCTGCTTAGCTTCCAAGATCAATGGGAGCTGGTGCCTTTAGGTTATTTGGGTCCTTAACTACCATGAAAAAAACATGAAAATGACTTGCATTGTTCCACTTAAACTGCAAAGAAAATGTGGGGAAATACAATTAAACAGAAAAATGTACAAATTCTATTTAAAAAAAGGAGCACTTGTTGATCAGCTGTGATTATACGAGTCCACTCTAGTTAGGAATACCAACTGGATTTAGGCCAAAAGTCCAAAAATGAACAGCAGAACCAGTTTTTGTTTTTGTTTTTTAATATTGTAGATATCACACAACAGCCAGATCATTCCACATAGCACAGTTGTGTGGGGTCAGCCACACAGGTTCATTAAATGATTTTTCTAAAATGCCCTATCGTGGTTATGTGCTGAAAAATGACAAAGTCTACAGGGATCAAAGGAAGTTGCTTTAGATTGATTCAGACAATTGATTCTTCTACATAATGCTGTCTACACTGAACAATGGTGGGGCTAGAATCCTGTTGGTAACACAATGCTCCTGTAACCTGGTGTTATGTGACCACATGTGCTCCAACGTTCATTGTACAAGGAGGTATTCATTACCTTCTTACACAATGTTTCCACTAGTCAGCTTCAAAGCACTGGTACATGCCACCCCACTGCCATTTAGCAGCTGAAGGAAGTAAGTTTGGCCATTTCATGGCCAGCAGAGCGTGAAAGGTGCCAAGGCAATTTCCAGCTGTAGTTCAACAGCTGAGACAAAAGAGAGGCTATGCCCTCCTCAGTCCCCAGATCTCCAGGATACTTGTTAAAAATCCAAGAGGGTGACAGTTTCCCTTCCCCAGGTGCAAAAACACTAACAGATGCTGCCTAGATATTGCTCCCCTCCTCTGAGTATGAAATGGCCATGGAGACCTGATTCTGGGAAGCTACCTCTATGTGTGTGTGTGGGGGGGGTTGTTCTTGCAGCGCTGTGCAGCGCTTCCCTACTCCCACTCAATGTAGGATATGAGCCCAGGTCTCTAGGGTTTCAGAGAAAAGTCTTTGTAGTCATGTCTGCACCCAAATCAAGTCTTCTGTCACTGAATTATGTGCCCAACCCAATGGTAAGCTACTTTACATGAATGGCTCCTCGCAGAATCACACCCGTCAGCCATGACTAGCAGGAATACGCAAATAAGCTTTAAGGACTATATTTGTTTACATCAGAGGTGGGCAATATTTGATCTGTAGTCTTGCTACTGAACATATGGCCCTGACTCTGGATTTTACAGTAGCCACAACAGGTGAGGGTAGAGGGAACAAACCTTTTCTTTTAAATATGCTGCTGCAGTCTCAACAATATAAGATGTACACACACTGCAGAATTATAGCAGTTTGATACCTCTGTAACTGTTCAACATGGCTGAAGAATTTCTACAGAATTCTGGGATTCGTAATATGGTGAAGCACCAGAGCTTCACCAGTGAATTCTAAATGCCTCACAATAATAGAAATCCTTGGATTCAAAAGTATAGAGCCATGACAGTTAAGGTGGGATCAAACTGCTGTAATTATGCAGTGTAGATATGCTCATAGTGCCCAAAAGTTCTTAAAAACAATCACTTCTGGTTTTAAAACAAGACACAGAGAGAACACAGACTTTATTTTAAAGGCAAAGGAAGTAAAAGTGTTAGTTTTTGAAGGTGTTATTTTAGTAATATACATCATTGTATATATCACAGCAACTATCAGTAAAGCACGGTTGAACTTTTTGCCTCCACTACCTGACCTTTTCCCAAAAATGTATAAGAGGGAACTCAAGCTTTCCTCACTGTTGACTTTTCATTTCTGTGAATATGACCTCATTATATACATACATATACACTACACATTTCCCAACAGACAGCTAAGTGTTCATACACAAACCTCATGCCAGGATATCTTCCATTACTCATGCACTAGTCATCTTTAAATAGCTCAAGCAATTTACCAGCAAGATGCATTTGACTTTCTCATGAAAACTGCACAATAAATTTGGAACATGTCAATTATATCACAGAGGTATATAAATGTGGGATTATCCAATAAAGCTGTATGATAGGAGATTCAGCACCTACCAACAAACATAATTGGAATTCACTGCTAATTGGAATTCACTGCTATCATGTTTAGACACTGCTCTCACTTGTAAACAGCTTCATAAGAGAATAAGTGGTTGAAGAATCAGAATTATAGGACCATAGAGTTGAAAGGGGCCCTGTGGGCCATCAGATTCAAATTTCTGTTCATTGTAGGATCTCCAGCTACAGCATCCCCAGAAGGTAGCTGTACAGCCTCTTTTTGAGGATGTCCTGAGAGGGTGACCTCACCATCTCTTTAGGCAACTGGTTTCGTTGCTGAGATGCCTTCATTATCAAGGATTTCCTTCTAATGTTCAGTCAAAATCTACCCTCCTTAACTTAAACTTAAAACCATTAGACCAAGTTCTAGCCTCTGTGTCAGAGAACAAGCCCAGCTTCTTCAACTTTTCCTCATATGTTTTATTCTCCATATCATCCTTGTTGCTCTCCTCTGAAGCCATATGGCCTAAATACAGAATTTTGCATTTGTATCTGTTGAATTATGTTTTATTATGAGTTACATTTCATTAATTTCATCCCTATTTTCTAGCTTTTCTAGGGTCTTTTGAATTATGTTCCTATCTTCCAATGTGTTAGCTACTCTACCAGCTTTGTATCATCTGCAAATATAATAAGGACTCCTTCTACCCCATCATTAAAATGATTAATAAAAACATTAGCGTCAGCCCCAAGGAAGAACCTTACAGCACTCCACTTGAAACCTCCTTCCAATATGAAGCACAACCACTGATGACAACTCTTTGAGCATGGTTTTTCAACAAATTATGGATCCATCAGATGGTATTTTCATCTATCTCATGCTTTCATTTATCTCATTCCCATTCTTTCCCATCTATTTTTCATGAACAAATGATATCCTCCAATTGTTATATTCCAGTTATAGGAGTCATCCCACCAAGTTATATTCCAGTTATAAGAGTCATCCCATATTTACCTTCCTGCAATAGGACTTCTAGCTTGTCTTGTTTGTTTCCCAAGCTCTGTGTATCAGTATGTAGACACCCAAAGCATTCTTTGTTCTCATCTTTTATTGTACTGTGAGTTTTACTGTAGCTCTAATTCTCTCCCATAGCTTTTCCTTTAGAATTCACATCATTCTGTTTAGACCTTGCTTTTGGACAGATATTTAAGCTATCATCTCTAAACCTCTCCCCCTCCACCAGGATTTAGTTTAAAGGCCTATTGATCACATTTGCCATGCTTTTTCCAAAATGTTCTTCCCAGTCTTTGTGAGGTGTAGCCCATCTGTAGCCAGTAGTCCTTCATCTTAAAAGTGAAAATGAAGGTACCAGAAGCCCAAACTCTCACTGGTATAATTTGTGGAAACACCACCTGTGCCTGTAAACTCTTGATATTCATGCTTCAGTGGCTTCATAGTCCCGTGCTTCATAGTCCAGTGGCACAAAGGTGTTCTTTGAAGTGTTGGTGCCTACCTGAATCAAAAGAAAAGAGTACTGCTCTGCATTCTTGGTGAGCTTCAGCAACTTGTCAGTAACATCCTGGATATGCTTACCAGGAAAGCACCACACTTACCAATTCATCTTGTCTGCCTGTCATACAGTTCTCTCTATACCTCTGAGCAGTATCCCCTTCTTCTGGTGTAGAAGCAATTGCTTAAATGGAGTGGTTCTGAATCCCTTGTGCAAGGTCCACTACTGATGGTGATTGTCCTCCAGGTTGCTCCCTCAGTCTTATAACCCTCTTCGTTTTCTTGGGCAGTTTCTTCCTGTTAGTTCTATAGGATTAGTTCTCCCTCTGTTCTATCCAGGGGGATTTTGTTTTCCCTGATGTGTTGAAGAGTTTTGATATTTAGCTGCAGTGCCTCAACCTCCTCTTCTAAGAGAGCCACCAGTTTGCTCTTGCTGCAAGTGTAGGCAGGTATGCTGCAAGAGATGCACCACTGACACTCAGAGACTAAGTTACAAAGACTGAGTTAACAGTTATACAGAGTTAGTGGCTGCTAGCATTGACCCCACACAAGTCAGTGACTCAGCAGAAGCTTCACACGCTTAGACTATGTGCTCACAGAGAGCACATGGTCCAAAACAAACAAAATCCCATGTACAAGCCTTAAGAAAAAACCCTGAGGAGTTAAAGATGACCCCAAAATCTGGTCACCCTCTGCCTTCTCCTCAGAGACATCAGAGACAAGAGATTATCAATGGCTACTATCAGTGGCAATGAAGTACACTCAAGATCAGAGGCACCACGATTCTAAATGACTTGCTGGAAAATAGAAACAGGATAATACTGTGGCTTTCATATCAGAGGGACAATCTGCTTTGGGTTTTAGTCTGAACACTAAAGGAACTATACAAGGTGCTGAAGCCTATTTCCCAGATAAGTTTAGCACTCTGGATAGCTTCTTAAAATTTCTTAATAAAATGTAGAATATTAACATTTCTTAATAAAACTTAGAGTCATCCCATTAACATGGAAGCCATCAGCAGCCATTGCCTTGACGTCTTACCATGGGCATCCAGTTGGTCACTGTATACAACAGGATGCTGCACTCTATGAGTCCTTGATTCAGCAGGATTCTTTTTAAACATGACATGCCAATATTTATGTTAAAAAAATGACCTCAAGCATTTCTTCCAAGCACCTTTGAAGGAGTATCGGTTCTTCTGGGACTGAGAATGTGTGACAGGCCCAAGGTCACCCACTGAGTTTCCATGCCTAAGCAGGGAATAGAACTCTGGTCTCCTGGTTGTAGTCTAATGTTCTAACCACTATCCCATGCTGGCTCTTCTGATCACCACTACACTTCTTTTACTCCTCAAGCAGCCTTCCACCAGAAACCTCAGGCTTCAGATGTACTTTTATGACAGGAGAATTTAAAATATCAATTGGCTCCAACTAGAGCTTGCAAATAGTAAGTTACCAGTAATCAAGTTATCTGTAACAGGTTACTTATGTGATATTTTTCTTGTGCTTTGTTGTGTTTTGGTAACCAGAGATCAATGAAGCCCCATCAACGAAGTAGTATAATGAACGTGAATTACACTGGTATGGAAGGAGATTTAGAAGATGTTTTACTTGCTTTTTTCCAACTTGTTATAAGCTGCTTTATGTCCCATGCAAGAAGATAGGTATGATAAAAATAAAATAGAACAAAAGAATTTAAGTTTTATGCAGTCTCTTATAAATCCTAGTTCCTCCCTACCCACAAAAAAGTATCTGCTGTTTGGGGGAGTGTGGAGTAATGTTAACAACAACAAATGTACTTCTCTCACACACACTCTCAGTCTGCAATGAAGTATATGACAAATTAAATAGTTTTGTAGGGTATAAAACTCCTTGCCAATGAATTTTGTACCCATTTCCCTTAAGTACAGCCCCGTGGGATCTCCACGATTCTGTTGGCTGCCTCACCTGTACATGCTCATGCTTGGCCCAAACATATGTGCCAACAACAGCAAGGTGCAGGAGAAAAGTTACTACTCCCACTCTTAGTGAGGTATCACAATGTACTGCTTTTGCACAAAGTAAAAATAACATCACTACACACAGAAAACTAGCATGATGGGCCATTCTCTGGTTTTCTTCACATGCTGTTTTTCTAGATGTAGGAATGTTTATTTTTCCATGAGAGAGCATTCTGTTATTGTGCTTCTTCAGTGTGACATAATACAAGTCACAGCTAGTTGCTGAGAACTAATTCCGAGATTTGAAAAGAGTGTTAGTTACTGAAACCTTATTTCAATCAAGAACAATCACAAGCAAACTGGTAGATGCCCATCTGTTAGTAGATCTCAGCAAAGTTATTTTCAATCCAAAGGAAGGAAAAGTAATTTATTCCCTCTTTTCAAAACATTTATTTGAAAGAAACAGTTTCCACATTGCACTCATCTTAAAGATTACTGATGGAGCAGACCAATAAGCATCTTAGTGTGGCATCATTCCTTTCAGAAAGCAAAGCTACTGTGAAAGGTTTCAGCAAAGACAATGGTTTTTTTATATCAGACCTACCAGAGTACTCTGCAATTGTTTCATGTTCTGGTAGGAGAAGTGAATATCTATTCAGCAGGCACCTATTTTAAAAAAGAGAGGATTAGCATTATGCTACCTGTTTATAATCATCTCAGAGAAGTCCAGCTTCTATATTTTAGATTACAATACCAAACCTTTTAACAATCAGTGTTTTCTATGTGTTTTCTGTAAAGATATTTCTTGGTGCACAGGTAGACAGTGTCATCTATTTCCATGGCAGTGGAGTAAAATGTGTGCCAATTGAGAAAGAAGGTAGTTACAAACCAGAGTCAGATTAGTTGCTTATACCCTAAACTATAATATTCAAATCACTGGGCTTTCATTTATTATGGGAATTCATTTCAACTGCTTTGTTATTTACATATTTATAGAGTCATGACTTGTACAGAATTTTACTGGTCCAACTAGAATTTTACTTTTTTATCTGTTGCCTAAAACAGAAGCATTTTTTAAAAATCGAGCTGAGATAGTTTTACTTTCAGAATAGATGAGCTATCACAATGCACACCTTGTTGCCGAGGCATCATTTATGATATAGCTACATTTGTATGTATTGTTCTTGCTGTGAATGTGGGGGCCATACTAAACATTTTGCCACAAGGAGATCTGTTCTTTAAGGAGGAGGACGTGACAGTTAATACAAACATGGCTGTTGATATTCCAGCTACAGTAAAGGTAAAACCTAGATTTGGTCACTATCTTGTCACTATCACTTCAGTGCAATTTCATCCCTCCTGTTCTGAAAGTGAAATTCTCCAGCCATGTTTTACATTCCAGGAAAGGTCAGTCCTGCTATGTGACTAGTCCTATATAGACCTAAACAAACAAAAGGCATCAGATTCTGTCTGACCTTGGAGCTAAGCAGGGTGAGCCCTGGTTAGTATTTGGCACTAAGCAGGGTGAGCCCCAGTTAGTATTTGGATGAGAGACTGCCAACAAAGAAAGCCATGTGTCATTTGGCACTGAATGGAGTAGTATCTTGGAAATCTTATTTGAGTTTATATTGAAAGAAAATTAGAAAGATAGGTTTTCTCACTTACAGTACATGAGATTCTACAAGCTTTGTCACATGAGGTAGGTAAATCACAATTATAGTAGGATAATAGTATGTTGTTCCTTTTCAGTCTAGAAGCATTTCTTTTACAGAGGAGGTCATTAACAGATTAATCCATTATTGACCTCCCTGTAAAAGAAATACTTTCCAAATAGTGTCCCATAGTCTCCCACCAGGAGAACAACAGAAGAGAACGACAGTAATGTGGTAAGTCCCAGCCAAAATGCTATTACCCTGCTGTGATTGTGATTTACCTGCCTCATGTGATAAAGCCCTATGACTACACCAGAGGACAGAAAGTTGCCAGGGCACATATAGTAGGACTGAGAAGAAGTGATTCTAACATACATTTACAAGCTCTAGTTCAAGATACATACTGAAAATGGGATATGGGCCTATTAACTCTTATCAGTCACAGTCACATAGTTTGCAGCCTTCAGCAAATGTTGGACAGTGAAGATTGCTGACAGTGGGGCTCAGAAAACAGCATGTGTTTTAACTTTTATTTGGTTTTTTAAAGTACAATCAATCTGTTGACAATTGTCTTTGATCATGATGTATGAACCCTGAAGCATTCTGAGGAAGAAATAAAATGTTTAGTCCAATAATGTCAAGACATGGAGCTAGTTGAACTCTGTGTCATAGGGGAAAAAATGACACAAAGATGCCATTTTGGGTGATGGCCTATGTTGCTGATGTTGCTCTTAATATGCATCTAACAGTAAGGGGAAGCTCCCCCCTGAAACTCCAGAGGCATGTTCTAAAATAAGTTTAAGATATTGCATTAAGATACTGCATTATTGCAATATAGCATTAAGATATTGCTTTGTCAATATTATCTGTTAAAATATAATGTCTACTAAGAGAGATCAAAGTCAGATTTGTTCTTAGTTGTAGATTTTATTTTATAAGAAATATAATGTTTATTGCACATTGCACAAAATAACTGTCCACACTTTTGTATTAACAGCCAAAAACTCCTTGTTTGTTGCTACTGTGTGCCTTCAAGTCATTTCTCACTTATGGTGACCCTAAAGAGAGTGTACCATGGGTGATAGTGTGTGACATGCCCAAAGTCACCCAGTGGGTTCCCATGGCCAAGCAGGAAATCAAACCCTGGTCTCCAGGGCTGTAGTCCAATAGTCAAACCACTATACCATATGGGCTCTCTTTTACTTCATTGTCGTGATGTAAACTGATTGAAGTGAATTTAACATAAAAACATTTCAGTTATCACTGGGGATTAACATGAAAAGAACAGCAGGAAGCTTTGGCTTTTCTATTCAAGTCCTGTTTGGAAGTCTGCAGTGTTAAATAATATTTGTGGAAATGGTTCTGCAATACTTCCCTTGCCGGTGACCTTTACTGTTGCATGCTATATGGGTTGGCTAGTTATTCACAACTATCAAGGGATTTATGCGTTCGTACTTTTTCTTCAAGAACCAGTGGTGTTACAGGAAATTAAACTGGGAACCCTCTAATCTCAAAAAAGCTTTAAGTCAGTTGGGGATGGCACTCATGAATTTTTCATGGTGAGTCTGTAGTAGAGTTGTCAATCAAAGACCTGCTGAGCATGCTTCCCAGGAAATCTTGCAACAAAGATGCAAATAAACATATCAGATAGTTGCCTCCATTTCTAGAAAGTGAGAACTGGAAATAGGCTAGATTTGAAAAAATCTACTTTTGCTCTATATTGTGGTCAAAGCTGATAATAGCTGTCTAGAATAGGGGTCATTTTGATTAATTTATCAGTTCTTTTTCGCTGCCATTTTGTAAGTAACTTCAGCATGACACACACACACACAAATATTAATCACTGCACAGGTTAACTGAAATGTTTCCCTATTCATTTTGCCATCAGCCTACCTTTGAAAAACAACATTTTCTGTTTTTAAAATCACAGTTCTCTTTTCCCAGCACGTACTCTTTGTTTCACCCTTTTTGCACATTTTAAAACTTCAGTTGAAGGAAACTTATTTTCCTAATTCCAGATATTAAATGACACCAGCATTGACTTTTTTTTTTTTTTTTTTTTGGTGTCAGTGGAATAATTTGCTCTAGTTAAGCACCAAGGCTGGAATCTTACACACACTTACTTGGGATTAAGTTCTTCTGAACACAATGGAACTTAGTTTTGTGCAAACATCCATACAATTGCTCTGTAATTTCAAATAAATGTCTTAAGACAGCCCTTTATATAAAAAAAGAGACTTCAAAATGGAAGAGCCAGGATGGTATATTGGTTTGAGCGCTTGACCATTACCTTGGAGACCAGGGTTCGATTCCTCGCTTGGCCATGGAAACCCACTGGGTGACCTTGGTTGTGTCATACATGCTCAGTTCCAGAAAACCTTGTGATAGGTTCACCTTACGGTCGAAAATTACTTAAAGGCACACAACAACAACAACAACAACAACAACAACAACAACAATTCAGAGTGGAAGCTCTAAGCAATATCTTTCCTGGATCCCAGTGTCTTACAGATCAATTCCAGTTGCATTACTATTACACAAATCCTCACCATTGTAAGGAAATGCTTGCTGATGTGTCAGAACTCAACATTTTGGAACAATATTAGCCCTACAAATATTTGCTGTACAGATGGTTTCTTCATGCACACTGTCAGAATCTCTTCCTTCATACTATCAGTTCCATAAGGGTAGTTTTTAAAAGTTAACAGTTCTAATGAGCTGAAGCTCTCAAGTTCTACATATCTACAGGATATCTACAGGAATGTGATCTGATTTCAATTCCAGTGCTGTTGTAGCAGTTCTTGGATCAGCAGTCCCACAATGCTCTTGTGTAGACCAGAGATGCTATGAGCAGATATGATTGAAAAGACCATGGTCACTTGTGAAGGTGCACAAGGTGTATTAAAGGTGGTCAAGAACTTCAGCAAGAGTACTGACTGAGCCCTGTGTAGCATTCTTCATAACAAAGACCAAGGCCCTTTCTGCACGTGGGATGTGAATCTGGCAGAAATGGGCAGAAATTGGACTCACCAGATTTTTCCCGAGTCTGGGTGAGTCCGTCGTGAAGAACAGCAGCGCGAGTTTGGCGGTCCGCAGTTCTCCGGCGTCCAAAATGGTGGCTTCCAGTTGGTGGAGCCTCTCCACCAACCGGAGAAGCTCGCCAGCCGAAAGCCCACCCCCAGAAGATCTGCAGGCACGCACTTGCACTCACCTACAAATCTGCTCCGGAGCGCGGCGACGGAGCAGGACGGGGTTACCTGCTCCATGCTTTTTAAAAACCTCAAAAAAGAGGTTTTTAAAAAGCATGCTGCATGACCAGTTCCGGTCGCGCAGAACTGGACTGAGGTGTGGAACTACAAAAAGTAGTCCATCCCAGTCCACTCTATGGTGTAGAAGACCTCCGTCGGAGGTCACTCTGCACCATTTTAAATGCCTGGTGCGGAAATGGCCCAAGTGTCTATAAACTAAACTCATAATAAGGAGACATTGTCTATATTTTTGAATTGGAAGCTAATCTTTCCAAAACTCAAACATTGCAGTAAGGTCAGCCCTTTCTTCTTCTTCTTCAGAAAACAGCCAACAGTCAGTACATGAGCAGCATTTATATGTTAAACAGGTACAGAAAGGAAGAGTACAATTTTAAATAATTAGTAAATAATTGAGGGGAAAGTTTTATTACCCTTTGAAAGTGCTCCCGCTGCTATCCCTCCTCAGTTTCTGCTTTTCACTCTTCTGTGCATTCTTCCTGCATCCTCAGACATTGAGTGATGGGAGCTTATAAGCCCTCTAGTCCTTCTAAAGACAAGTCTAGTATCTTCTGTGCCAGGCCTATGCCCAACATTTGATTTGAAACAGAAGTAATCCTCCCCAGTTGCCTTCCTCAAGCAGGACGCAATAACATCCACATGGTTCTGGAGGAACTTAATAGCCACAATAATGCTATCCTGGCTTCCTGCTGCTTTTCCCAACCAATGGATATATACTGTTAGACTGGGGCCATATCTAGTGTTCAAAGGGCCTTTCCGTTATTTTCATGTGTGCTCTTTTAGCATGGCCACTAATCCAACAAAATGAGTCAATATGATTCCAGATGAATTGGGTAGACACAGATCCCAGATTGGCATCCTATAATCTGTTAAAATATTTATTTAAAACTATAGGACTTGTGTTTATTTAAATCCAGTCTATAGTTCTGGATTTTGACCTTCAGTGTGAAGCATGATCTTAAGTGGTTAATATGTGGTGAAAAGACAGTAACCAGTAGGTTAAATCATGACAAATGCTCATTGCTGAAAATCCGGAATGATTTTGAATAAAAATATTTTGCAGCATCTGTCAACTACACTGCATTATGTTCCTTTGATATACACATACTCCCCATTTTTTGATAGCCTGGCAAAGAATGAACCACTCATTTATCCCTATGATATTCATTGGGATAAGTTACCTGAACTAAAATTCTGTCTTTGTCACAATTTGAGAAACCAAAGTGGACAAGCTGAGTGTCATTACTCTAAAATGAATGTGGCAGAGAAGTCACTATTGAAATTCCATGACAGAGAGGGAAACATTGACTGTACCATAGTTGTCATGAGAAACCAAAACTGGGCAATTTAGCTACAAAACTGTGACATCTATCTACAATTTTCAAATCACTACATCTAGCATAAATGTCACATCTTCACTAAACAACATAAATTAGGATGCTTAAAGTGACATGCCGGCTGTGACTTGTTGATTCTAGTTCAAAGAAAACAGCATGCCTTAATGCAGCATTAAGATATTTTTCTCCTTTGAAAGGGTCCAATGAAGATATAATGTTGGTGTCCAATAAACAATGGTTTCCAAAGCCAGCCTTTGGGAAAATGAACTCATTCACGACAAACTCCTAATGTTGTTTTTCTTGTTGATATTAACATGATTAAGTGGTACACAGTGATGTTAAACCAACTGTGGTTAATGTTAACTAAGTTTACATACAGGATTTACATAAATACATTTTGGTTTTCAATTCAGCTATTGATTGATATCCTCTATTTAACCCTAGCTTTGCATCAGCCTACCAAGAAGTAAGTTTTTGTAACTACTGTGATCACAGTAAAGTTGAGCAATACTTCTATACTTCAAGCAGAACTTGAAAACATATCCTATTAACTGAAATTACAAATGTCTGAAAAATATTGCATTTATATTTTGTAAAATATTTGCATTTTATATTTTGTCAGCTAATTTTTAAGAAAACAAAAACTAGTTGTGCAATATCATCCTCTTTTTTGTTACTCCTTGAAATGATATCTGGTGTTAAGACAGCAACCCTAAACTTCTGGATACAGTAGCTTTGAGTTCAATGACACACTCCAATCTCCTGTCATTTGCTTCATTGACAGTGAAACATCACAGAAAAGCCAAGAAAGCAGACAGATCTGGAATACTTTAGATACACCTACTTTCTCTCTCATTAGTGTCAATGGGAGAAATTTTTTTAAAGTTGGGATTGAAAATACAGAGTTTAGAAATGTTATTTTATTGGATTACATCTCCTGGGATCCCCTGTTTAGCTCTGGTAAAATACCTACAAACATTCCAGCCAACACAGGCCAGACAGGCTTAGGAAAAGGTGGTCTCTTCACTGCAAAACCTGCTCCACTTGTATTGTTTCTTTCTACCTGCCCTCAAGAGCTTCCAAAATTGATCAGAATCTTTCCACTGACCTTTGATTGAACCTAAAGTATAATTTACATTAGCCGACCATATTGGACAGAACAAAGCTCAATATTCAATTATAAGAAACTCTTGTATCCAAAATGAAAACTGGCTAGATGTAAGTGAAATTACCGAATTGCTGTTGCAAACAATTGAATATTAATATTGTCCTCTTAGTTTAGTTTTTCCTGATGAAAAACCTGCTGGACTTTGTGAACATAGTCCAATGTACCTTTAAGCTATCTACATTCATTAGTTGCTTCTAATTTAATTGGAACTATTAGCCTGACTGAATCTTTTCATCTTGACTGTTTTAAGTATTTTCCAGCTCTTGCATTAAAGATGTTGGTACTGGAACATTAAAGATGACAGCGCTTTAGCTAAAGCTGTTGTCTTAAGGCTTCTGAGTCTACAACATATTGTTTCTTATTAGGAACACAAGCTACTCCTCATTGTCCTCATGACCTCTCATTGGAGCTAATACAGAAAGTAATGTCTTGGGCACAAATTCCTATTATTGATTTAAAACCACAGAGTTCCTTTCCTGTAGATACAAATGCATGCATAATTGTGATGTATTATAGAGAAAAATTGGAAATCAGCAACCAAAGAGCACAAAGTTAAATGGGATCAGCAAACTGATTCTTATTAAATCTAATACTCCTAAAGTTATGTTGCAAAGTCTCAAGAAACAGAGACTTTTTTTTGAGGAAGGAGGAAAAAATAAATGGTGAAAGTAAAAATAAACCATCAAGCATAGCAGCTGTTACTACTGTGAGGTGGATCGACTCTTCCTGTTTCCTTTGTGGGGTCTAGCATATGAAAATGCAGACCTCAGTCCTATTCCTGCACTGACTTTCTGTTTATATCTCAGACATGCTGTTCATTTCAAACAGACAAACTTATTTGTTATTCATAAAAACACTTTGGAAAAAAAATCTCTCTAATACCCCTTGTAGCATGACTATGAAGCAAGGAAAAAAATCCCTAAATGATTATCTTTCTACACAATACATTCTGCACTGACCTCAACCCAGCAGTCTTGTCAGAGGTCATTGGCTTTTATAAGACCTTTGGCTTCCCTCATCATGTCCAACAAACAACACTGAAATAAAATTGGGAAAGGAGAGCATGAGTCCCTTTGTCCCTTTCTGGGGAAAAATATTAATCAAATCTGCATACATTAATTGCGTCAGCTTGAGAATCTTAGCTCTATTCCTTCCTAAGAAGAAGGTCTCTTCAGAAAATGTGTTTTAATGCAAAAATCAATGATGCATGAGCACAGGATCAAATTTCAAAATGACCTTGACAGATTCAATACCTGGGCCAAAGCTAACAAAATGAATTTCAACAGAGACAAATGTAAGGTCCTACACTTAGGCAGAAAAAATGGCATGCACAAATATAGGACAGGGGACGCATGGCTGGATAACAGTACGTGTGAAAGGGCTCTAGGAGTCTTGGTAGATCACAAGCTGAACATGAGTCAGCACTGTGATGTGGCAGCCAAGAAAGCCAACGCGATTCTTGGTTGCATCAATAGGAGTATGGTGTCTAGATCAAGGGAGGTAATGGTACCACTTTATTCTGCTTTGGTTAGACCTCATCTGGAATACTGTGTCCAATTCTGTGTACCTCAGTTCAAGAAGGATATTGACAAGCTGGAATGTGTCCAGAGGAGGGTGACCAAAATGGTGAGGGGTCTGGAAGCCAAGCCCTATGAGGAACGGCTTAGGGAGCTGGGGATGTTTAGTCTGCAAAAGAGAAGGTTAAGCGGGAACATGATAGCCATGTTTAAATATTTGAAGGGATGTCATGTCAAAGAACCCATATATATCCATTTATTACAATCTCCCTTCAAACAAAGTACTTATGTAATTGAACACAAGAACAGGCATGCTTACAATATCAGTTCAGATAGGGATATGTATGGCTATGTAGACTTATGCCAATATTCATGGATTTTATTCACACGTAAGTGGGTATATCCAGCCTGAAAAAAACATGATGACATGTGTGGGAGATGACACCACTAAGGCCCAGCTACTTTGAGAAAGAGGGAAACTTTCTTAAGGAAAAGATAACAACCAACCAAATAAGCTTCAGAAATGTAAGTTGCCTAGCTCTAGTTTAGAGGAGCTACAAAACATGCAATATCATATACCTTCCATAAAACCCTTTACATCTAACATTTTCCATGCCTCTAACTCTGGCCAAGAGTAACATTCATTCAGGGAAAACCAATATGTCCACATATTTATGCAATGCAAACACATATTTCACTGTTGGAAAAATGTTTTTGATTTAGTTATAGTACCATTACAGCTGAAAAGTTATTAATCCTCAGTGTATGATTAACCACCACTTGAATAAACTGTGCTTTCAGTATTAGACACTGAGCTTGTCTGAACAGCTATAGCTGAAAAAATAAGTTGTTCCATCTTGCTAGTTTCCACTTAGGGGCTCCCTCACATTTCCCAGATGACCTCTATTCCTCATGACCGTGCCCAGTTTATGACTTCCTTTCCTCCTTTCACTACCCTAGTTGGTCTCTCTTCTTTCTATGACAACATGCTGGCAACATTACAGTCCAAATGGAAGCCCCCACCCTTTCCTTTATTTTGTAGCTTAAGAGCGAAAGGGAATTCCAAACAGGAAAGGCAACTTTCTGCAACTACCAGAAGCTGAAGCAAGTATCCCAAAGCGATTGTCCACAAGTATATCTAATAGCTGTGACTGCAGGGATTACGTTGAAGTTACTAGCAACACAAATAACATTTTTTTTCTTCCCTGGGAGCTGCAGAAAGGCAATTCCAATCACTATAAGGAATTTGAGTGCATTCCAACATACAGCTAGAAATGGATAGCTAATGTTTGGGCTGTCAAATGGTAATGCACACTGGAAGCCAGGCTATCTTATTAGCAGCTTGTTGGGCAAACTCCCTCAACGGATCCCCAGTACTGACTCTGTCTGCTGCCTGTCATTTTCTGCCTCCAGTTTTCTTTCAGGTGCCTCTCTCTAATATGTGCTATAGATGAAGTTTGTTTACTTCTTCTTGCCTTCTGTTCAGTTCTGGAGTCAGAGAGAAAGAAACTGGCTTTTTGTATCCTTCCTCGCATCTGCTGTCCAGCCTGCTGTGGTACTATTCGACTTTTCCATAAAGCCCTTTGCCAAAAAGGTCAGTCATTTTGCTGCTTGAGGAGGACCAGTTACTGGTACCCAAGGCCAACTGAATTATTTTGGAATTTGTGGCAGAAAAGCTCACAAATGTTTGTTATTCTTACTTGGTATGTTAATTTTTCTGAAAGATCATATCCTTTTTAACCACTTTTGTATTGAGACATTTTCTCATGTTTTCCATGCTTTAGCTATTATTAGTCTTGCAGCACTTCCCATAAATGCTATAAGGTCTTTATTTGGCAAGCTTTCTTTTTCACTTTCAAATACAGAAATTAGTAATAATGCCTGTCTGAAGTGGAATTTGACCTATCCGTCCAAATATATACTCCTAGAATCTACGAATTTTTTGGACACATTAGCCACATATGATTCCAAGCACCTATTTTGCCACATTAAAAATTGGCTGCATATTTAACATAAAAAAGACTTGTTTTTAAAATCAGAAGTAGATTTCTAACTTTTTCAGGTTGATTTTTTGGCATTTTTGGCTTTTCACAGAGGGCTGTGAGGCAGAAAATTGGATGCTAGAGCCACTGATTGTAAAGACAAGCAACTATCTTCATCTGCTCTCATTTATGCAGCCACTTGGTTTGTGAATTCTGATTGCATTGACATGTCAGGACTACTTCAATTTTGTTCCATTTTCCCCCTCCCACAAAGTTCACGAACACTTTTGAAGAAATGAGAATTCATATATAAACTAGAGGGAGGAATTAAACACCCAAGTTGCCACTGCAAGCTTCCAACCAGCTACATTTCCTTACACTACTGGCTGCTTCAAGAAGTCCAGAAGTAAGAAAAACCCAGACTCGGACTGCCTCTAGTTGGTGCTTTACTGCACAAGAATTACTGATTCAGTAAAGGCAATAAGAAGGTATTCCATAATGACATAATCTAATTGTTTCATTTTTCCCCCTCCCACAAAGTTCATGAACACTTTTGAAGAAATGAGAATTCATAAAAAACCCACTAGTAGATAAATAAATAGTTTATGTTTGTTTTTGTTAAGTGCCTTCAAATCAACTCTGACCTACAGTGACCTTCTGCTATGGCTTTCTTGGCAAGATTTATTCAGAATGTGATTTGCCCAAGGACACTCAGTGGGTTCCTGTGGCTTAGCAGGGATTCAACCTAAAGTCTCCTAAAGTCCCAGTTCACCACTGAAACTACTACACTATGATAATTTTTCCATAGATTTCATAGTTATAAATCAGAGCTCTTCAGTTTTATATATATATATATATATATATATATATATATTATTAATAAAAATTATTTGTATCCCGCCTCTCCACATGGATCGAGGCGGCAAACAACATAAAATACATTATACATTAAAAGACATTAAAAACATACCCAATCCTCCCCACCCACCAACCCACCTAAACCAACCCCTTAAAATACACAGCATAATGTATTATCATCATACAATTTTGTGTGGCATAAAAATTATGTCATTTGGCATATTTAAAAAGTTTTCTAAAAATTATTTTTTGTTACAAATGGAGCTAAAAGATCCTGAATTGTAGAGGTGGAAATCTACAGTATTTATTTTTATTATTTGTATTTATTTAATTTACCCCACCTTTTTCTCAGCAAGGGACAAAACAAAGTAAAGAATATTTTACTGTGATTATGTAGATTGATCTTGGAAACTATAGCTAACAATATTATGCATGTCTTGTAGGGAGCTCTTCGTACAACGTTCAGCTGGTGACGCAGTGGTTAAATGCCAGTACTGCAGCCAGAAGGTTGTGAGTTCGATCCTGCCGGGCTCCAGGTTGACTCAGCCTTCCATCCTTCTGCAGGTTGGTAAAATGAGTACCCAGCTTGTTGGGGGCAATTAGCTAAAAAAACACATTGTAAACCGCTTAGAGAGCACTTAGCTGATAACCGGTATAGAAATACATGCTATTTGTAATGTATAATGTATTTCATGTTGTTCACCGCCTCGATCCATGTGGAGAGGCAGGATACAAATAAATAAATATAAATATAATATATATATAAATATATATACTTCTAGCAGATGTTATAGCAGATGCTACATTGCATCAAAATGTTTCTATTAGTACCATTCAACTGTGTCTATTAGAAGCAGGAAACTGCAACTGCACTAGGTCTGGGGGTCAAAAGTAATCTATTTTACTGCTACTGTTGGATAAATATTTTTAGGAGGGTGGGCAGAAACAAGATGGTCTGGGCAGTCCATAGGAGTTAAAAGCTGTGAAAATATGTGGTCCTTACACTACATTTTGCCACCCTTATGTTAGTGGAATAGATCTGCACCCTTCACTTAGAGTTCACTCCTCTGTTCCTACCCTCCAAAAATCACTCCTTCTATTATAAAGATACAATATTATAGATAGAAAGATACAATATTATAGATAGAAAGATATAATATTATAGATAGAAAGAATGCTTTATGTATCAAATGCCTGCTTTATGTTTTTCCCCTTTTAGCAAACATCAAAACCCTCCTTTAACATACCCCCCAATTATTTGCTTACCAAACCCAAAAACCTAACAGCAACTCAGAAACATGATGCTTATCTTCAGCTTAGCAGCAGCTTAAAATTACATTTACCAAAATAAAATAAAATAAAATAAAATAAAAAAAATACAGCAGCAGCTGTAAAATTAAGACAGTAAGTACCTTACAAGTGATTGCAAGCATTTATTATGGCCTAAATATATGATCTATTGTTTATAGACATACATATATGAACAGTGGTATTCTCAACTCTTTATATTGCCAATGTAAGTACTGTTGTTAAATGGAATCCATCTTTCAGATAATAATTTGAAAGGCATACATAATATCTCTACATCTTTCTCAGATCTTGAACTTTAAAACAAGCTATCTCAATAACATTTATGAACAGAAAGTAATTTATAAAATTTTGCAAACTTTATCTAAAAATGCCAAAATTCTGTTTGGATTTAATGAAAAAGCCCAAGCTATCATAATATGCAAGATTTAACAAGAAATACAGGGTGTTTAACATTTTTGAAAAGCCAAAGTCTTCATATTTCCATCACTTGATCCAAGATAAAAATAGAACACAGAAATTAAATCAGGCCATGCCCCTGTATCTGTTTTTAACTTTTAATACATCTTCTGCAATGATTCCAAATAGGCCAGAAAGCCAATAGTTTAGACCTCCCTTCATACTTTTTTTTTAAAGCACATAATAACCTTTGACTCTAGCTCAATCTAAAGTAGATTTTTAAAGCCTACACTTGCAAATTACAACAGGACACCCATGGTTTTTTTTTTTTTCCAGGTGATTCTGAGAATTCTCTATATAGAAATGGTTGCTGGTCAACTAGAAGTCATTATCAGAATTCTGTGTACAGCAATACTTTATTCAGACAAGATGAAAAGGCATGTTTTGTCTTTGGATGTTTGCAAATCTTCTACCTGCCTTTGTTAGGGCTGCTTAAGATAGCTGCCAGGCAATGGACTCTAGCGCATAAAGCAATACCCTCCAACATTTAACAGATGAAAATTGGGACATGTGTGACCATGCAACATCAGAGTGTGGTAAAAATTGCAAATGTTGCCAACAAGGAAGAACACACAAGTTAAGAGAGGCAGCAGCAGCTTGCTTTTTCCTGAACTTATAGGTAACAACTTTGTATTTCCTCTTTCTCCTGCTGAGTTAACTGAGTGCAAGTTACCTTTGCACTTTGAACTCTGTTTCCAGCAATTGAAGTATCTGAAGATGAAGGGTGAAACTGAGAGGAGGTGAAATAAATTAAGGAATTTTACAGCTTAAAAATAGTGAGATGACAGAGGATTAATCAAGACTGTCCCTGCAGAATCAGGACAGTTGGAGAGTATATAAATTTGGCTTCGTTGTACATCTACATTTGTTCCCAGATGACTAATACTGGCACATTAGTGGCCAATAGATTCCAAACTTTGCTCTGAGCTTTGTTGTGAATCAGTTTGTTGCTATTTCTGAAGTGGGTATTCCGTCCTAATCCTACTTTCCCCCCATTATATCCCACATATCTCTATAAACTGGGATTCAGACTCGCTCACAACAAAACTGGTAATATAAAACGGATACAAATGAAAATTATAATGACAGTAGACAATTAAATTAATTAGAGTATAATATTAAAATACAACCAGTTCCAAAGGAATTCAAGAGCACGGTAATCAATTGCCCAAAATCCAAAAAGTATTTGCTGGTTGACAGAAGTATAACAGTACTATTCCTCTTTTCAACAATACTAGTGCAAATATTTGTGCATGTAACAAATCTAAATCTAATTATCCTAATTTGATGGCTTCATACTTTATAAGAAATATGCTTTTTAAAAAGAAGACAGCATCAGCTGGTTTTCACTAGCTTACTCTTTTCAGCTTTCCATAGTACAACCCAATGGATTTGTAGTCAGTGCTTTTTGGACCCTGAGACAAGGTTCTATTGAGTTATAGTTTTATATTTACATTAAAAGTTGAGGAAAGAGCTTCAGCAAATAAAGAAAGAAGTGGAATTCTATTACTAACACACAGGTCCTCTGGGAATTCAAGTTCTCAAAAAACTAGCACCAAGAATTTTATCAGACTACACTGTTGTAGGGCTGTATTCCACTTTAACAGTCATGGCAACCTCCTGTGGAATTCGGGAGTTTCTAATTTGGTGAAACCCTAGAATTCTCCATCTAAGACTTCTAAATGCTTCTCTAGAAACTGCAGATCCCAGGATTCCACAGGATACTGCCATGGCAGATAAAGTGGAATAGTACTACAACAGTGTGGTGTGATAAGGATTAAAGTTAGTAGATATTTTGATATTTCAAAACAAGAAAGTCAGAGTAAGAAAGCAAATGTTTCATTTCAGAATAGGAAGCCAGGGTTTATCACTTTGTGAGCAAGCTTACTTGAACCTTAGGCTTGCATGCTCCCTCTCTTATCTCTGATGCAGGTCACGGGAGAGTTTTGAAGCAGCTGTTGAATGGGAACTTGTTAGAGACACTTTAGCTTTAGATTCCTGCACTGACAGGATTTCAGATTAGATGGTCTTTGTAGTGCCTTCCAATTTTATGATCCTATTGTCTAGAACAGAGCAAAAGCATCAATTCTGATTTGAAGATAACTTCACTTCCCCTTGACATCTAAACATATGGACCTGTAGATCATTTAAACTGTGGTTTTAGAACAAGCCAAAATCTGAGACCTTAGCTTGTTCATGGCTTATTCTTACCAAACAGAGTATGAACAAACCACCTCCCTGAGATCAGACCCCACAAGAACTCTGTTAAAAATGACCTCCAATGGGATGCAGAAAGGGAGAGGGGAGCAGAAGAACAGAAGCCAGAGCCTGAAAAATATTTATTTGTATAGTGGAAAACTATGCTTTGCCATCATATCTGAACTAGAGCAATATCTTTATTTGGATTAATCAATGTTTTAAAAATATCATACTGAGTTCTCTATTAAGAGGTGTGAATTTATTGTAATTTAACTGCAACTCCCAGTTCCTCACTGTTGGCTATGCCAACCAAGGCTGCTGGGAGTTGCAGTCTAACAAAACCTCAGAGGCTGTACAATTCCCACCACAATGACTGTTGTTAGTTCAGATAGCTAAGAAGGAAACAGATGTTGCTAATCAATGATAATTATGGTGTTTCTTCAATTAATGTGAAATCATCATTTGAGAGAGATGATGTATGTTGAGACTTTCAGCAGGAGAAATAACTGGAATCATAGGCCATTTCCACACTAGACTGTTATAGTGCTATTATTCCACTTTCAACATCTTATGGAATCCTGGCGTTTGCAGGCCTTTCCCTAAACTGTAAACCCCAGGATTCCACATGATGTTGAAAGTGGAATAATAGCACTATAACAGTCTAATGCGCAAATGGCCATAGAATCACAAGGGCCATCTAGCCCAACTCACTGCCAGATTCTCCATTTTAAACTGTCCAACAAATTAGAATCTACACCTTCTGAGATAGCCTCTTCCACTGTCAAACAACTCATGCCATGAGAAAGTTCTTTTTAATGGTTAGTTAGAATCTCCTTTCTTCAACTTTGAAACCACTGGCTTGTGTCTTTTCATTTGGAACCGTATACAAAGTTTGCTCCATCTTCCACATGACAGCCCTTCAGACAGTTGAAGATTACCATATTGTCTCCAGTGTTCTCTCTCCCAGGCTAAATATATCCAGCTACCCTAACCATTCCTTATAGGCTCCAGACCCTTTGCCATTTTCATCCCACTCATCTTGACAAGTTCTAGTTGTGAAAATTCTTTCTAAAACTCTGATGCCCAGAAATGGACACAGTGCTCCAGGTGAGGCTTGACCAAAGCAGAATAAAATGATACTATTACTTCCCTTGATCTGGACATAATAGTTCTGTTGAAGCATCCCAAAACTTTTCTCTTTTCTCAAACCACTGCATTGTATTATTGACTCATATTAAGTCAGATATAAAACTAGTCATAATGGGTAGGTTCTCTTGAATGCATCCTGTTGAAACAAACCTATCCATGTTTTTCTTATATTTGAAAAATTAACCATTACTGAAAACAAAGCCATCATGTCCTTTCAAGTTCCTATTCATTCAAATAGATTTGGTACAGTACTTCTTACATGCGGTCTGGGCCCAGCAACTTTGCATTTTCCCGATGGATTGATTCATGAAAAATGAACTATTCTTAGCTATGTAAACACACTCAGGGTGAACACTTAGCCTTCTGGGCTACTGTGAAACAAGATTATATAAGAAAATCAAGTTCTGAGTATTAGCATAATCCTAGAAGTGATCCCCCAGTAGCTAAAATGGCAGATGCACAACTCATTATAATGGAAGCATTCACCAATTAATTCAAGTAAGCTATTTATGGCAACTGTGCATTCATTTTTAAATAAAATAATGTAAAGGCATATGAATTAATTTGTGCCATTATCAAAGACAAGTGGCACCCTGTGAGTGGAAAGACAAAGATTATCAAAGACAACAAAGATTTGCAAGGGCAGGACAAAATGACTGGAAGTACCAATTTTAATCTTCTCTTAACCCAGTGGGGTGATCCTTGTGACCAAAGTCAAAGGATGTTTGCTTCTTTTCCTCTGGCAGTGTTTTACATTTCTGTCCTTTAGCTTGGTGTTACCTAAATGTCTGGCACTGCTCTAATGGAGGCACCAGGCTACCATTAGAAAACAGAAACCATGAAAAAAATGGGGAAAAAAATTAAATGTTAAGAATTCCATTGAGATACTGTTGCTGTTTGCTGCTGTTGCTGTTAACATAAAGCCAACAAAGTGCATATCTGAGGAGAAACAACAGATTCAGTACACAATGTCTTCACCCTAAAAGGACTGGAAGAAGAGAGCTAGTTAATCCTACATCTTTAGAGATTTGCTTCCATCAAAATAGACCAGAAGGTGGAAAAATTACTGTATGGACTCCATCTCCCAGAGCTTCTCACACCAACATGGCTCTGGCTGGGAGATTCTGGGAATGGTAGTACAAAGTAACTTTTTTAAGCTCTAGATTAGAAAATACCAGAGGTCTGGCTCATTATTAGAAGGAGGCTTGGGTGAACTTCCCTGTCCAGGCTTATGTTGGACTTGTTTGAAAAAGATATTTCCCCCAAATCAGGAAATAGCTTGGGCCGTTTCCAAAACAATCTCAATTCACAAATTTTCCCCAGGTGCAGCCTTTGAAAGGAGCTCCTATCTAAACCTAGTCCAGCTTCCTGCTAGACTATAGATCAATTTCATACCCAGTAAGTATTGAGACTGTGCCAGGCAGCTGGTTCACTGTCTGCTTTAGTGAAAATTGTCAACAGTATACAGCCTCCCCTTAAAGCACCAGCAGTAACAAAGACATACAATGTAATTTTATAATAACAGAAGAACAGTATTGAGAGCCAAAGAATTAAGAGTGCCACAGTGTTGACCTCAGCAAGACACATGCTGATTGGCTATTCTTGCATTCAAACAATTGTGGGTGAAATACTATTAAGACTAAAAGCCTGTTACCTATTAAATTAACAGAGACCCTTATACATTTTCTGACTATCAGTTTCAATAGATCCTTTTGCTGTCTTTAGGGATAGATCCTTTTTCTATCTTTGTTTTGATTACAATGTCCCTATCGTAAAGACTCAATTATTTATATTCAGTGACCAAAAAAATAAAAAATAAAGTTAATGAATATCTTAGTTCTTCTCCTAGTACTTTTCTCATTCAAGGTAAGTTTTATTATCAATGTAGTAAAATTAAGTTGCACAAAGATCACTCAGAAGGTAATTTGCATATTAAACATTTTGATTAACTAATCTGGAGGAACACAAATTATATACACCATTAATTAACCTTGCTAGATGGGGCACTAGACACAAACTGAACTCCTCTGCATATCTATCTATAGTGCATACATTTTTAATTCCTATTTCTTTGCAAGCACAAAATATACAAGCACAAACAATAAATTCAAATTACATTATCTTAAGAACTACACTCGTTACTTTGAGAAACTTTCTTCTTCCATTACTGAAAAAAACTGTTTCAATTTCTCATCTGTTGTCTTTCAATGGTCAGTATGTAACTATTTAGATAGGTCCTATGCTAATTTAGATGACCAAGGATCATCTATCAAAAGAGTCAGAACTAGGAAAAATAAAGATATTTTCTGGACTAAATTTCCCATGCTGGCCTGAGAAAAATTACTTCTCTACCGGAAAAAAAATCCATCTTTTCCAAGTTCTACACCAAAGGATTCTGTGTAGGGGATGTACTAGACTTTACAAACAATATTTTATTGTTTATTTAAGAAATTTATACCCAATCGTTTTCTACCCTCCCTCCAAAAAGTCACACAAAATAGAAAAAGAACAACTCATTAAAACAGACTTAAAAGCAGTATGAAAGACAATAATACCAGAAAACCTCAAACTGCACTCAGCAAATGAAATTAAACAACAAAGGCAAATACTTATTTAAAGAGGAAGTGTTCAGAACACAAGTAAGGAGCAACAGCCCTGAGACACCTTATTACTAAAACATCCACTGTGGGCCCACAAAAATCAATGCCATAACAAAACGGGATAGGTGTTTCTTTTTATATTCCACACAACCCTTTGTTGTTTTTGCTGTGATACCGGAGTGGAAATTGTATGATTCACCATAAGTCGTTGGAATCCATCTCCCAGTAGCCTTAGCCACCATAGCCAATGGTGAGGAACGTTGAGTTACAATTCAACACTATCTGCATGACCCCTCAATGCCTATTCCAATGGTAGCAAACAAGCATGACTAACCAACCACTCAGAAAATGTTGACAAAAAAGGAGGAAGATCACCTAACTTTGGAGCAGAGAGATTTCCACTCACAGGGTGCCACCACTCTCCTTCCACATCTTTCTTCAAGTAGATCCATCTACTTCTGTATGGCTTCCGGGACTGCAGATATACTCCAGGGGTGGCAATTATATAGCTCTCCAGATGCTGTTGGACTGCAATTCTCAGCAGCCCTAGACAGCATAGACAATGGGAGAGATATCAGAACTTGCAGTTAAATAACATCTGGAGAGTCATAGAATTCCCACCTCTGCTTGAAACCTTGGTATACATATTTTTGAACACAAATCAACCCAGTCTAGTTCAAACATAATGGTTGGCAGACTGAACAGTTCCCATCACTGATGTTATAAGCTAGGCATAAGGAAACACAAACACTTGTATTATAAATTTGTGCTATTTTTTATGCTGCCATGGCAGTTGCCACCAAATTATGGTGGCAAATATTGCCAGCTTTTGGTTTATATTGTTCAAAAAAGGAGCAACAGGATATCTATCTCTGCTTTTTGGAACAGGAAGTGGGTCTGAATATGCCAATTCAGCAGCCACATTTAAGGTCACAGCACTTGGATATGAGTATTTCTTCTCACTTTAGAAATGTCATACTGAGTTCACATGAGGACTCTTGATATAGAAATATCATACTGAGAAGTTCCATGAGGGTAAACACAGTTGTGAATGAAGTACGGTACTCAATAAATCAAAGGGCATTAACATTCATGTAATTGATGCAGCTTTTGCTCTGAGCAAGGAGATGTTAAGTGTCAACAGATGCCCTCTTCCAGTCATTGATGCTTATTTTTTGAAGAAATGATGAATGCTCCAGATTTGCTGAAATCACACTTCAAGAAAAGGAAAGAATATGGCAACCAAAACAAAGACTAAACCATTCTCTCATCGTTCAGAAATGAAGGCATCTTTCAACTCAGGGTGGCCTTAAAAATGCATAAACAGATGTAGAGATACAGCCAATGTTCTACACAGATTAGATCATTATGTCACCAACAAAACCACTGAAGAATCAAACCTATCTGACCTTGTTAGTGATAAATGCAATATGAAGAATGCATTTCCAGACTGCTTCGAACAAAAGTTTGGTAATGCTAGTGCATTTTGATTTGGAAGTGGTCCTAAATAAGTATGGTTGAAACAGGTTGGACTTCTTCATCCAACTGGCATTTCTAATTGGCTGGAGGGCATAATCCTCCTCTTTCTTCAACACATTTGTACAGAAACCTATACCATGTGGCTAGATAGTGCAAGATTTTTAAGTTAATGGTTGCAAAGAAACATAACTGTAACACAAGGAACTGTACATTTGATATTAATCATGCAACTACAGACTTGTTCAGAGAGAAGCAAAGATTGTTAGCCACACTTTTCATTCACTTGAATTACTTAGGGAGACGTTCGGTCTGTTCAAGTTACGGGATACTTGGGACATATATTTTGGATGCAGTTAGCTCAATACTTTATCTTAAAGAGGTGGCTGGGATGAAATGAAGAAATATTCTGATGACTGAGTGTCCACAGAGAAGATCTAGTACCTACTTCTGATCAACTTCTCTCCACTAGCATGGTATGTAACTGGAAAAAAAAAATCACAAATGGACTGATCAGATCTCCATAATGATTATCAATGAATCTTAGAATACAAACATGACTCAGTTGGATGATAACTCAGTTTGGATTATTTCATTCTAAGAAAATACTTTCTTTATTCCACTCCTAATATAGGAGCTCTACTCTAAGCTGGATGATCTAACTAGCATTCATACTGAACAGTGGTTATAGTTGAGAATGACTTTATGAAAAAGCATTGTTTCAGAAAAGACGTAAAACTACACAAGATTAACTCCCTACATTTATAAAGGAAGGCAAGTCTCATCTTTACTCACTATGAATATCCTGGTGAGGAATAAAGATGAAGAGGTGTGTTATTCTGGGCATTTTGTTCACACAAGGGACTCCCTCAGGCATTCTTTGTTCTTTCTGCTTCTGTAGCTGTGAGCTGATTAGTGGCCACAGGCTAGTAGATGCTGATTCCTATTTATTTTTCTGAAATTTATTACTAAATCTATTATATGCCTTGAGGAAACCTCAGGCACAGTACACCTTACACAGTCCTATTCTCTGCTTGCTCACATTTGCCAATTTTTGTCAGCTGGAAAACAAAAAGAATAAGCAAGTTTGACAAAGATGTTCTTTAGACTGGTCAAAAAAGAAGTTGAATAAATAACCTACTTTAATTAGAAGCACCTCTTTCTAAAAGAAATGGTAAAGCTCAGTGGTAGAACACACAAAAAAGCTCCCTGTTCCATCTACAGCCTTTTCAGGTAGTGAAAGACTCCCATCTGAAACTCTGGAGATCAATTGCCATTCAGTGCAGATGAGGGGGAAGGAGACCTGTAAATCTGAAGCCAAAGTGGTTCCAGGCAAACACATCAAAAGTCAAAACCTGAAATGAATTGAGCCAAGAGGAGCATGGCTATCCCACAACTGAAATGTGGTCTCCTGGCATTCATAACCAAGCCCTGTTCATATATACATATGCATAAACACAGCACCCATACCCTCCCTCCCACCCATTCATTCATTCTCTCTGTTTCTGTCTCTGTCTCTGTCTCTCTCTCTCTCTCTCACACACACACACACATCAGAGCTTTTTTAGGAACTGATTATTTTTACAAGTAACTGGCCCTTGTATTGTCCTGTACTACTTTTATACTTTGTTTTAGAGTAATATTTTAATTTTCACTCAGGCTGGAATCTACTGAATAGTTATGAATGCATAAGTGGTAGTTGTACATTTATAACTGTTTCATATTCACAATCCCTACATATCTTCATTTAGAGAATAAATAATGGAACACAAAAATCTTCCTATCCTCCCTTACCAAGCAGTACCTGCTGTGATCAACTGGAATCTGTTCCCCTATTGCTTGGGAAGAGATTTACAGATGCTCTTACCACACCTGGACTCATGGAAGCTATCTCTGCTGTGAGGGGGGATTGTGACAGGGACATGGTTTCTAACTGTCATAGGCCCTTTCCGCAGGAGGCCTGCATCCTGGCATGGGGACAGGAGAGGAGAAGGACTGCAACAACGCTTCTGCATGATGTCATTGTGGTCCTGTCCTTCTCCTGTCATCAGCTGGTGCAATCTTGGAACAGTTGAACAATCAAGGGTCGTTGATACAATTTCCCCATCAATGACTCTTGACTGTTCAACCTCCCACACTTATTTGGCCTGCAGAAGCACCAGAAATGTGATGGATGCACTTCCTGACCCAGTGCCGGGAAAGCGCCCAGCTGCACTGCGGAAGGAAGAGGCGTGTCCATTATGCTTCCTTCGACAGGGAGACAGCTAGTGCAGAGGAGAGCATTCGCGTCTGTGTTCTCATCCCAGCAAAGCTGCTGCTCAGATGATGCTGGGACGATGTTAGTGTGATAGATGATGGCTCTGAGGTTCATAAGCAACTGATTGTGCCAGGAACAGAGCCCGTGATTGACCAAACCAGCTTGCAAACATTCCCATCAGTTGAAAGACAAGTGGAGGCAGTGTTGCCCCAGCCAGATCCAGAAGGAGAGGGAACCAGCAGTGATCTGGAGGAAATACAGTCACCTGTGCCCCTCAGCTCCCAATCATGGAGGAGGCTGAAACTGACAATGATAAGTAACACCTGTTTTCAGTGGCTATTTAAGCCTGGCAGCATGGCTTGCTGTTACCTTGTAGCAAATTACTATGCAAGCCTCTCAACCCTTGTGCTCCAGCTCCCTTGACCCGTCTGGATGGGCTTTCAGCTTCTTGAATTTTTGGGATTAGACGTTAACTTGGCTCGGCTCAGTGTTTCCATTAGTTGTTTGTGTTGGACACTCCCTGCTGCCTCCTCTTCCTTCTAGGGCAAGTACCTTCACCTCCCCTTCTTTGCTGGCAGAGAGGCACAGGTAAGGAGTTGGATTCTGACAGTTAGTGACAGTAAGCTGTGAAAAGAGCCACAAGGAACAGACCCCTGTTGACTGCAGGGGTTGCTGACCAGTAAATATGGATGGGGAGGGTTGGGCCAGGATTCACTCATAACTATGTAATGACCATGGTTGCATACCAACATAATACATAGAGGGTTCCAGGATTAATTAACATTGTTTTAATCTCAACCTTTTGTATATTTTAACTATTATGGGTTTTTACTGTAATCCTATTTAGTAAGTCCCCTTAAGTCTCAGTTTGGGGAAAGAGCAGAGTATAAATAATGCAATGAATGGACAGATGGATTTCCAGGCAGAGGACACACATACATAGAGCATACATAACACTTATTCCTTCTCCATTAAATGTCTCTAACCTCCAGCTGATAATTAGCTTGATTTCAGAATATGAGCTGGGATTTTTTTTTTTACAGAAGTTTCAGCATTTGATGAAGTGTTTAGTCTGTCCATCCCCAGCAGGCTTACTTCCTGAAAATGATCCTCACACAGTAATTAGGCTTTCACTTAAGAAAAGGCTCTTATCTCCAATCAATTGTTGATTGGAGATGAACAGAGTTATCTTTCCTTCTGCTTTGCTCTGAAATCAGCCATTAGAGAGGTTCGGGAGGAGATCAAAGGGGAAAGAAATTTGAGACAATTCAATTGCATTTTTGGTGATTTCTGGGTGGAAAATCATGGTGCTGTAGGGAACTAGAAATTTATATCATATGCAGCCCATAGGTTAGACATTCCCCCATCCAAAAGTAACATTACTGCCCCATCTACAGTAGAAAAAATGCCAGGGTACTGCAGCTGGTCAATTAAGATCTTAGGATCTACAAGATGACAGATGCACATTGAATACCTGCAGTGGGAAACTGAGACAAATAGCTGCACAAAAGGGGAGAATAACAGGGCTGGCTGTACAATTAGAGAAACGGCCTTTTTCATACTACACAACTATTGTCCTGTTTCAAAGTGGCAAGTGTCCAGAAGAGTCCATCTCTCGTTAAAGAACCAAAGCCAGTCCAGGGTCATAAACAGAGGATGAAGGAGGAAAAGAGTGATTGAAGCAGTCTAGAATCTGTGCCCAAGAAGCAGTGCAAGTGTGTCAGATGCTAATCAGGGAGTAACTATAGAAAAGAATCCAAAAAGCAAGACAAAGTTCAGGAAACTAGAAAGAAGGGAATGCCAAAAATAGTGGAGCTGTTATTTGGCAGTACAGAAACAGTCTTGGCTGTGCTAATTTACACCTAGCTGTAACTCAGCACAGCAGGTCTCATTATTCCAACATTTTCCTTTTAAGGCAGACCGTGCCCTTTCCCATGCTTTTGCTGCTGCCATTTTGGTGTATGGTAGTCTGAAGTACTTCTTACTTCAATGTCCTCTCTGCAAAGTCAACATTTAACAGCCTAGCTTCTGCTTCCAAACAGAGCTGCCAGCATCATCTGTCTCTGACTGGAACCTGTTATCTGGGCTCATCTCTTCCCCATCATCACTTGAGGAGGCCTCTTCCACACAGAACAACTACAGCACTATGATCCTACTTTAACTGCATAGTAACATCCTATAGAATCTTGTGATTTGGGAATAATTCTTACGAAGAAAACCCTCTGGGTAGGACCATCATAAATCAGTGCAAACGTGAAAGCACATAACAATAATTCAAAAACTTAGAAAGTTCCAGTGCCTTACCAAATTACAAACCCTAGGATTCTATAGGATTTTGCCATGGCAGTTAAAGCTGCATATAGCAGTGTAACTGTGAAGTGTGAAAGGGCTGAGAGTGAGGCAGTTGCTCCAAGTGGCAGGTGGTGAGAGTCACAGCAAGCTGTATGCCAAGTAGCCTGGTCTATACTATCTAAATGCTTGCAGGTCTAGGGGTGGATTCTGTCCTACCATGAGTGCTGAAGAAAGATTTTGCTGCCACTGTTGATATTTGGGCATGTCATCTTGTATCAATCAATGTAATAGATCAATGTAATAATCAGACAAAAAGTAAATTCTAGCCAGGTATTTATGTCTCTTGTTTTTAATATTTTAATACATAACTTCTTTCTGACTTAAGAGATATCACACTGAGATGTGAAAGGCTGATGCTAAAAAGTCATGTAGCTTCATTTACATCAGATTTTACTGAAGTCAAACCAATTGCCAAGGCTTCAAGTTAATTATGGGTGCCGGGAGTTGGCAGGAAGAATCGCTTTTATTCAACATTAAGGTGTCTTCTTTTTTAAAATAGGAATTATCATTCTCATTTGGTTTTTCATGTCAATAAAAGCTCTAGTTCAGAGGGGAACTACCAGGAGGGGGGCCTTATCAGTGTATTTCAGACCATTTTAGGGTCAAAAATATGTTATAATGAACTTCAAAGACATTGACATAAATATTTCTTTCTTCTTTTCATGCTCCTTACAATACTATGCTGTTATTTATAGAAATCTACTAAAAAGATGAGTTTTATCATTTCAATATAAAGATTCTTATAGGAGACTGACGTTTATTTTGAAACTCTGTAGGAACTGTAAACAAAGAAGGGGATTTTGCTGTGTTCTTTAAAATGAGATATTCTTGAATAATATTATTATGTCCTATGAATTTCAAGTATCTTTGAGAAGTGGTATTCTGGGAAAACAGAGTATTTTCCAAACTCACTCAGTGATCCATTTTTCAATCATAAGCCATGGAGACCACTGCCCAAGAATCTAGGTATTTTCTCAGGTGAGGTTAAAATCAATGCACTTGGTCCCAAATTCAAGTGTGCCTGGAGGCATGTACAGAATTCACTCATGTGGACTTCATTTTTTGACTAGTGCATCCTTTCTGGCTTGATGTAATTTGTGTTTCACAATCTACAAGTAGACAGATGTAGAACAAGTACATACGTTTGAAAAATGTAAGTAAAAAAATAGGCACATTTCAAATGTACCATAATACTCTGAGTATGGCTTCAACTGCCTCTTTCTTTCCTTCTTTCTATCCTTTTTTAACCTAGCAAACCAACTAAATTTAATCTAATTCTTTGCTGATGTGGAGATTGCCCTACTACTTGGTGTACCCACTCCAAGGGGATACAGAACTCACTGTGATTTGTTTAAGGCAACAGACAGATAGCTAAGTTTCTGCTAGCCTTTTGTGTGCAGAACAGCCACCGTTAACTATGGTCCTCAACAACATTAGCCATAAACTGATAATTTTCTAGCTCTCTTTTCTACTAAATCTTCATCCTCCATCTGGCTGGATACACAACAGCCAATACCTCAGACTAGATTTTGGGATGTATTGTTTCTTCTTCCATTACCTAACCATGTATCATCCAGCCTGAAGAAAACTTCAGAGGAACTGAAAAACACACACCACAACCGTACTTCTTAATAAACCCAACTTGATCTTTGTTTTTCAGAATGTCATTATTCAGTGAATTTTCCCATTACATATGTATTTGTTAGCATGGCCTGTACTCCACCTTTTGTGCAAAAACACACTGATTCCACATTTCCAGTGGTTCATACATTTTTCAGATTCTCTTTTTGCACTTGACTAGTTGTCATGACTAATTGTGGTACATCAATCTTCTTCTGCAAGTATGACTTCTCTTCTACCCCTTTAATTTTTAAAAGGTTCCCATTTATAGCTTTCCAAATTAAAGGACGACTGAGGGCACCACTGCCATCTGTTCTGGACAATGAAATATTCATTACTATCCAAACCGTGAAGAGATATATCAAAGCCACACATTTAAGAGTAACTAAGAGAAATCTGAACTAATGAAAAGTAGACTGATCCTGGCTCAGAGGCAAATCTGTACAATTTTTCAAGAACAGAAGCCTCATTGTATCTCTTTTGCAACCTACGTTATATCTTCATATGTTACTCACTAAGGAAAAAACTTCCAGAACTGAATCTAACAATATACAATCATACACCACTTTTACTTTGATTTAAGACTCAGTAGATTTAGGAACTTCAAAGCTGGTGTGGTTGGTAAGAATTACAGTAATAGACCAATGAAGAGCTTCATCGCAGTAGCAAGTTTATTTTATTAACTTACCTCACAGGAAACAGCAATTTATTCTTGACCTCTTATCTTATACAGAACCTATTAACCATGCTAGAGAAGATAACCTTGGGATGTATGTTCCCTTAGGATGTACATTCTTATGGACCACATTCTCCCATATAAGCCTGCCGGTGTTTTAAGATCTACTTCAGGTGCCATTTTGTGAGTTCCCTCCCATTGGGGGTGAAGGACCTGTTCATTAATAACAAGATCAATGACATCAAAGTTCTGGAATCATCTCATCAAGAAGTTCTGCCTGGTGCAAATATTGATGTCTTTTTGGCACTGGGTAAAAAGAGCATGGAGTAGTGGTTTGAGCATTGGATTATGACCCTGGAGACCAGGGTTAATTCAATTTCCGAGTCAGACATGGAAGCTCAAAGGGTGATCTTGAGCACATCACACATTCTCAGCCCCAGAAAACCCCATGATAGAGTCACCTTAGGGTTGCTGTAAGTTGGAAACAACTTGAAGGCACACAGCAACAACAACAACAAAAAAGAACCATCTTCTTCTCGCTGTCAGGAATCTCTCCCTGCTGAGCCGCAGCCAGCAAGGGAAGAGATTGGTCAGGAACACTTGGGGAGTCCGAATATACCAAACACCAGGAAAACACAAGCTGGGCCAAGTCAAGGTCCAGTCCAAAGGTTCAGGAGGCGGAGATCTCTCCAGAGGGTTTAAGGGAGCAGGAGACACAAAGGTTGTAAGGGCTTGCTAATAATTTGCTGCAAGCAAGGAGCAGCCACACCGGCAGACTTAAATAGGGCTGATGGGCAGCTCCTCTGCATCACTGCTGGTTCCCTCTCCATCATGAGCTGAGTGGGGCAACTCAGTCTCTGTTTGACCTTCCAGTGCAGGGGATGTTTGCAAGTTGACTTGCTCAGTCACTGGCTTGGCTCCCTGTACAATCAGTTGCTCCTCAGTCACAGCATCATTATCTATCATACTCACAGATCTTTAAGACACATTGGCCTTTTCCGCATTTTGTTTTTAAAATGGGGCAGCGCGTTCTCCAGCGAGGACGTTTGCACTTGGGGGCGAACTGGGTCCGGACTACTTTCTGTAGTTTCGGACTTCAGCCTGCTCCAGAACGACCAGAACTGGTGGTTCGCCGTGCTATTGAAAGACCGCTTAAAACAGGTCTTTCAATAGCCTGGCGCGCCCCAGTCCGTCGCTGCACTCCTGTGTAGATCTGCAGCCTCACACCAGTGTGAGGCTGCAGATCTTCTGGGGGCGGGCTTCCGGCTGGTGAGCTTCTCCGGTTGGTGGAGAGCCTCCACCAACTGGAAGCCTCCATTTTCGTCCCCGGAGCAGTGTGTAGTGCGGGCACGCACTGCTCCGGATCAGCATGGATCGTCGGAGGGAGCGTGCCAGCCCAGTGAGTAACAGACTGCCCCTTTTCTTCCCAAAGTGTGAAAAAGCCCATTGATTTCAACTCTGCTTGGCTCAGTTTTGCTGTTGTGTTTTAGCTTATGTTGTTTTTATTCATTGTTTGCATTCTCCAGTTAAAATTATTTTAAATGTTTGCAAGCCATCTTGAAGTCTTTGGGTGGGAAATGTCCTATACATTCAAAGATAAAGTTTTGCAAGCTAAGTGAAACTGTTATTTATTTCCTTTCCCTTTTGACTGTTGACAAAAACAGAGCCATCACTTGTAAAGTTACACCATGATCACCAACCTCTCTGTATCTTCTAGACTTGCTATTTACTCATCGCCAAAAAAAAAAAAAAAGACCAAAAGAGGGCACAGACAGCACAACATTTATACATGGTAATTTATATGCAAATACACAAACAGAAAAAGAATTAGTATAATTTAAATGCAAGAGAACACTGTGAAAGCCTGATAGAACTAATCTAAACACAGTACATCTCAACATGATGGAGACAGCTGTGATCAGGTGACCTGTGCACCTGCTAAGTCTGCTATTGAGATTTTAACTCTTGATGAGCAACTTCAAGGCCCCAGTTAACCTTTCTTAATATACTTTATCTTAGACCAGACTGACATTTCTAGCCTTTCCAAGAGAGGAAATCTTTAAGCAGAGGATTGTCCTTTGACAACACTAGGGCCCTTCCCACAACCCACCTTTTCTTGGCGCTGGGGTGCAGGGATCACGTGAGCAGCCTCCAGCAAGAGGCTCTCGCGTCTCAGTTCCTTCAGCTCTGCAGCTGCTGGCTGCTTGCGCAAGAGCCTTGCCTCTTCCTTCCGCAGTGCAGCCTGGGAGTTTCCCAGGCTGCGCTGGGGCAAGAAGCACGAGTGCCGCAGCTCCAGAGCTCTGCACATGTGGCAAGTGCGCGCGGGCCCCCGGAGCGATTCGCAATCACGCACCATTTTCGGCTGACAGCTGAAAATGAAAAAGTGCACGAGCGGCACCTGTCAGACCCTGGAGTGTCACGCAATTGTGAGTGCATCGTGTGGACCACTCCTCACATTCACACAACGCTTGAGGGGCCCTTTCACATGGCAAATCCTGTGTGAAAAGGGCCTAGGACACAAGGCCACCATATTGCTTTCTCTTCTGCCAGTTCATTGAATCTGATTGAATCACGATAGTGGCAGTGTTAGCCTCTTACGTGACAGACATAATTGGTAGTTGATAAAATATTTAAACAAAATAGATGGCTAGTGGTTTCAAGATATATATAAAAATAATATATAATATCACCTTTACATATAAATATGGAAGTGTACCTCATCACAGTTGCAAAAAGCTCATTCAGGTTTCATAGAGATGATTACTATGTATTCATTAATCTGGAATGCACTATCTGGTTTTTTTTCCCCCATTTTTATTTTTTCTGTCCTTACGGGCATGCAAAGTTACACAATGTCTTAATGATGTAAAGTTTCCTAAAAGTTTTGAAGCCATGGAACAAAACTTGGGTTTTACTCATTTTTGGGGGGAGGGGGGGGGAATAAATTTTCAGAAAAATTGGAAGAATATTACATAAATACCCTTTTCAGATTGACAGTCACTGTGTTGCTTTTGGAACATAAAATGAATTATGTCTAATTTGCTTTGGTGCAAAATTACAATGTTTAGAATATTAGAAGTACAGTTTATGCAGGCACTAATTAAAAGTGAAATTTACTTTTTTAGAAATGGAGCAACAAGGTCTTGATAAGTTTCAGGAATACCTGAATTCCAAATTCCTGAATTCTTTTTTCCCAACAAGAATTGCAGATAGGTAAAGCAGAAAAAAGGGAATACGGGACATATTTGTTTCTGCCAGTTCCATTTCTTTCCCTTCCTTGGTGATTGTTACTAGTGGAAGGGAGATGAACTTTCCTTTCTCTTGTTACTAGTAGAAGGGAAATGAACTATATTTTCCTCAGGGTTGGCATAATTCTCTGTTTATGAGGTTTTGGTTTACTATCTGTGGAACACTTTTCCTATACACTAAGGCCCTTTCCACATGTGGGGGAGGGAAACGCCTGAAAACGGAGCTTACCGGCTTTGTTTTCCAGCCGGCTGAGTCCGTCACCATGAGGAGCAGCGCGAGTTCGCTGCTCCACAGTCCTCCGGTGTCCCAAATGGTGGCTTCCGGTTGGTAGAGGCTCTCCACCAACCAGAGAAGCTCACCAGCTGAAAGCCTGCCCCCGGAAGATCTGCAGGCACGCACTTGAGCGCCTGCAAATCTGCTCCGTAGCCGGGCAACGGAGCTACATGGCTTCGCTCGCTCCGTGATTTTTAAAAACCTCAAAAAAGAGGTTTTTAAAAACCACACTGCGCAACCAGTTCTGGTCACGCAGAACCAGACTGAGGTGTGGATCTACAGAAAGTAGTCCACCCCAGTCCACTCTACGGTGCAGAAGACCTCCGTCACTCTGCACCATTTTAAATTCCCAGTGTGGAAATGGCCTAAAAGAACACAACCAGTATATCTCCCCTCTGTAACACTGGAACTCAACACCAAAATTTTGTGGCGGTTTCTGTGGAAGCTGGGAAGTGGATTTGAGATTGAATCTCCAACCAATGGTATAGGATCTAGCTCATGATTTCTGGAACACTATTCCATGGATCACTAGATTTTCTTTCATCGACTAGTTTTATACATAACTCAATAAATGGAAACTTTAAAAGATACAAAGAGACAGAGAGAGCCAGACAGAGACAGACGAACAGAGATCTAGGTTGTTTGAACACAGACATGGTTTTTGGACAAACAGTCCAATAAAGAGGTACATCAAGTCAGATACACAGCTATTTTGTCCCCACATCCCCATTTCTTTTTTTCTTTTCACTTCCTTTTTAAAAAAATACTTTTTATTAAAAGCAACAAATACAATTAGATCAATAACAAGTAATATATATATAAATCTATTGCAATAAATACAAGTTTTACATTAGAATTATTATTATCATAATTTGGCACAATATAGATGAGGATCTGTTTGCTTTCAGCTTATAACCCTTTGATAAATATTATCATTGTACAGCTCTTATCACAACCTATACAAAATAGTCATCTTATATAATTTAAGATAAATTTAGCATTTAGAATCCTCTATCCATATTCTTAAAGCACATTTAACTATTTCCTACTTTCCCTTGCTTGGTTTATAACTTAGGCTTTACATGCTTCCTCTATCTACCCAAGATAGAACAGCCATATTCCAGAAATAGAAGAGTGTTTATATAAACTTCTTGAATTTAATACATTAGATAATCTAACTTTAGCATTAAGAGGAAAAACACATTCCCATTTCAGTGCTCATGTAGGTCCTGTTCAACTAGCTCTATCTTTTGATGCACATGACTGTTATGCACATCTTCATGTATATTAGAGCTGAACCGGCGCACATACTAGAATGATTTCTTGCTTCTTGACTACAAAATCTATTACTATTTCACTCAGTTTTCATGCAAAAGTTGTTCTGCTGTATCATTCTGAAAACATTTTGAGGCACCAGAGTATAAAATCAAGTATTTTCCTAAGGTGTTTCTTTTTTGGGGAGGTGGGGTAAATTACCAGTGCCCTGCAGTGGTGGGATGAGGCATCCCCTTCCACTTGGATCACAGGCTGACAGCGGTCAGTCATATAATCTTGCACTGTTATAAGCAGTTCCATCTTGCAGTGCTAAGATGAAATGTACAAACGATAACAGCAGGAAGGGTACAGCCCAGCTGTGATGGGTTAAGCGAAACTCATGCAAAAGATTCAGTCATATTTTTTGTTTTGTTTTAATCGAGTTACACAATGTGTATGTCTGCTTTTCATAATATCATAACTTACATAAAACTCAGACTATCATGCTGCTTTTTCCTTGAATAAAACCTTATCCAAGTCTGCAGAGCTAGCCATCTTAGAAAACAACATTTTGCTCTGGACATAAGCTTTAGTGTCATTCCCTCTTCCAGATTTAAATATATACAAGATATAATGTTATAGTGTCATCTCCCTTTCATTTCCCCCCTCTTTTCCTTCAGATTCAAACTAGTCAAATGATGCTCTTCCATTCTGTTTGGAGCAATGAGACTTCCTTCTCCTATTACACAGAACGAACAAAAAGCAGAGGGAGGCAGAAGTGATTTTCACATCTGCTTTCTAGTTCTGAAAAATGCTCAAAGGAGTATTTGTACATCTCTCCCATGACACAAAAGCAGAAGATTCAAATATATGTGAAACTCCATGCACCTCACCGTAGGGGAGATGCACTTAATTTTCCATCTGAATGTTACTGCTGAAGTGGGAAAAGAGATCAAGAGTCTCTCAAGGGTCTGCCTTTCTTTTTTTAGCTACCAGAACCATGAGGAACAGCAGCAAATATTTTCACTCTTGGCTCATGGCTAAGGCATGGACTCTACAAAAACATGTGACACTCCCCAGAATTATGCTTTTCTGCCTGCAAGAGCCAATCCTTGAGATGCTTCTGGGCTCAGCAAGACATTCACTCCATTGTGTTGCTATACATCCAGCACTCCTTTGAAATGATTGACAAGTAGACATCCTGAAGCACACTCATATCGATTTCCAAGCTCCCTGTTCCTAATTTGTTTCAGCTGGAAAGTGAATGAGGAGGCTGTGATGAGCTTATAATGAAACACTAATGTAGAGAGTACATAGACAGAATGCAAGAGTCATACAGGGAGCCATTTCCTTTGTGGCATTTTGAATGCCTAGAAAACTTGTGGTGCAATTTGCTGGTCAGAAATATAATGCCCATAACACACATCCTTCTTGGGTCAAGAAGTGTTGTGGGGGAGGGGAAGGAGAGGGGGGAAAAGGAGCCTAACATTAGATATATTGATTCAACAATTATTAGTTGCATGGAGCCATACTATCACAAAACCCAGCTTGCCCTAAAACTGCTGAATAACCTATGCACAAGGCAAGTGGAGCAAATCTGCAAATGCTGAAATGCTCTACAAGTCCCAAGTGTAGCATTATAGCAAGGCAGCAGTTTGGGCAAGTACAGGGGTAAGAAACTGGCACTGTGGGGTACATTTGCTACCTAGGAGTTCTTTGATGAAGACCTCTATCCCCCATCCATATTTTTTTTGCAAAAAAAAAAAAAAAAAACTGGCCTAAATTGCCCACAACAACCTGCATGGAACATGGGGGCAATTTTACCATGTTCTTAGAGCCCTACACCACTTTAGACCTGGAGAGGACTTTTAAAATAATAGACAGTGACCCCACAAGCTGTACTTTCCCCACTCCTGATCTACTTGGAGGAATAAGAGCTAGAAGCAAAATGATGAAGGTCTAGGTACTGCTTCCCTATCTGGTAAGCCCCAGAATCTATAGTTTGGAATATATTCTCCATTAGAAAGTATCCTAGCCATTATTCTGCCCACCTGGATTAGCTTTCCACACCAGAAAATCTGGAGGAGTGGCATATGGTGAAAATCAGCCTGTATCATAGCACTCTAGCCCTGTTCAGGTAACTGTGAGAGGCCTTTACCATTAAAAAAAAGGAAAGGGGTATTCAGGCCACAACAACACTGTGTTGGGGCCACATTTCATCAGCTTCTGCCATACTGGGAAGACTGTGGCTAGGTTATATCATTGCTTGCTCAGTGTGTTTGTCAGTTTCTAACTATTTATAAGTAATATCAAGGCCCTTGCTCTTCCTTCTTAAGGTTCTTTATATTTCAGCTAGTCATGTTTTATATAAATATAAAGCAATTCGAAATAGAGGACTGTCTTCAGTAAAAGGAGGCATGTGCTCATCATACCCACTAACCATTACATGGTAACATACAGGCAGTGAGGTATAAGTCTCAAATCTCTACCTTCAAGCCTCAAGTCAAGTCTCAAGTCCTCGAAGATACTTTCAAGTCAAGTCTCATGTCTGGGAGCTAACTTTACATCCCAACCTATATTCCAGAATTTCTGGACATAGTTGAATACAGTCAGTTTTAACAATTTAAGCAGAGTCAGCCCTCCACATTTGCAATTTTGCCATCTGCAGCTTTGGAAGTGGGGAATAAGATCCTTCTTACTCATTCCCAAAGCTAGAGGCTTTTGTGCCAATGGGCATAAAAGAGACTACAGCTTTAGAAGTAGGGAACAGGATCCTTCTTACTCCCCATTACTGAAGCTTCAAAAGCTTGAGAAGGAAGACTCCTGCCTCCTCAAGCCTGTTGCCTAACACATTTGCTGTTCCTCTCTGAGAAATGCACTCTGCACTCTCCAGGAGAGTCTTGTCTTCAACTCTTAGGGAAAGTTTTAGAAGGCTCCTCCGATATGCAGCAAGGACAGGCTGCTGAGCAGACCTCAACTCTGTCTCAAGCCCATTGTCTAACTCATTTGCTGTTCCCCTCCCAGAAATGTGCCCACACTTTGGGCTTGAGACAGATTGTCATTGACCAGCAGGCAAAAAGAGATGGAAGCATTGTTCAAAGTTGAAAGGTTTCTGGATGAATGTGTTATGTGACTGAACCAAGGACAGCAAGTAAGTCAGTAAAAATATACAAGTCTCAAGTCGAGTCATGTCATGCATCATTCCTTGGCCAGTCGAGTCCAAGTTGAGTCACTGAAGCAACTTAAGTCCGACTTGAGTCTGAGTTAGTCAACTTGAGTCTACATCACCGCATATAGGAGGTAGGATAAACTCCTTCTTTTACAGCCTACCTAACAAAAACAGGGGACAAGATTTTTAAGCCCCCAAAAGACCACAATTTATGGGCTATACTGGACCAATGGGTCACCAGGGCAGACCTGCTTTGTAGGCTTTGGCTGGACTTTGCCCTTAGCAGTTAATATTTCTTACAGAAATATTAACTGCTTACTCAGCTTACTCTTGAGTTACAACTCTTGAGAATTCCCAAAACCTTAGGCTCTTCTCTTAACTCCTGGCAATTAACCAAGTGCCCATGTCTTCTGATTTGCATTTCTTGACTCTCACTCAACAGGTACCTGTGACTCAGCTGTGACCTGACAGTTCCACCCTTCCTTTGCTCCTGATCTGTAGCAATTTCTATTCATCTGAAGAAGCCCATTGCACAGCACTGTTAAGCCACACAAGGGATGAGAATGAGGTTTTCTGAAAAACCACAGATGGCTTCCACTATTTCAGTGCTGGTGCTATCTGTCTGTACAATGAGATTTGTTTTCAGCCCAGGTGGAATAATGCCAAGACATCTGTGTTACCACCAAAAGCTATTTTATGTGTGTGTGTGTGTGTGTGTGTAAATGGATACTTTCAGCTGGATAATTATCTGTCTATATTTTCTGCATTCAATTTCTTTCTGATCTGACTGTTTACAACCCAACATTAATCAACAGTGTTTTCAGACAGGCAGACAGAGATAGAGATTCAGATGATATAGATATGCAGTATATAGAACTTATGACACTTCATGAATCAGATGAAATGACCCGAAATCCATGCAAGTATGCACTACAATAAATTTAGGTGCCATAAGACTCTCCTTTTTTTTTTTTTTTAATTTGAAATTGTAGCTACCAACAAAACGTAGAATTCTGGGCTGGCTTTCTGCTAATGAGTTATGATAGCATACGTCCAACTTACATCATCATAATCTAATTTTGGGATCATGGCAGAAGTCAGAATTTTTTACCAACCTGTGCAATGACAAAAATCCCCCCAAAATTCCACCTTTTAAACAATGAAGCTTTCACAATAAGGTTATTTTTGTCCTGTTAGACAATGCAGAGAACCAGCAGAGATGCATCTAGCTAGTTACCACTGCTGGATGAACTGCAAAGATGTCATCTCATAGGGACCTCCCAAGGATATCCAGAGGTCCCTGCAGATGCCTATTGGAGCATGCCCAGGTACAAGAAAATACTTGGACACATCTCTGCTGATCCCTCCACTCTCAATGACATGGGAATGGCCATGTTGGGGGGATCCCTCATTTAAAAAGTGGGTTTGTAGATCTGGAACAAAGATGTGTACCTATGGAGATGTAGCTAAGTGCCAGACATATGTCTTCCAATGCAAAATTCTAGCCACTAATTTACACTTATTAAGGACAATAACAATGTAGCTTGACAAATAAAAAAGTAACAATATGACCATAAGAAAAAAGAACATGTAGATTAAGACAAGAGCACAGTCAGTGGAATCTGCCTTTCAGAAGTTGCCAGAAAGCTCTTAAAGTGGTTAAATGGTCCCCCTCAATATCTGAGTTGTGAAGAAGGTGGGTAATAGGGAGAGGAATCTTTATAAGTTAATGAAATAAGAGGTCACCAAATTGCCTCAAATGTATCTTCTTCCTTGTGTCCACGTGCTTTTTAAAATCAGGAACTCATTTTTTTCTAATAGACCAACATTCCAAATTCTGTCTGTTCATCTTCTGATAGATAGGTTTTTCACATCTTTCCACCTTTTAGAAACTTCCAATCTAGTAGTCTCTAAGAGCAACGTAATTAGTCTTTTTTCCTCATTTTGACCCTCAAAGATCAATGACACCAATGCTACCGAAGAGTGAAGACTCTGATGTGTTGACTCAATATTGTCCTTACACCCTCACCAGCAATTGCAGGAAAGCTTTCATTTATTTTATTTAGTTTGGCTGGGTAAATGTGCCATTGATAAATTACTTTGAAGGTATTTTCCCTGTATCGTGCTGATATGGACCTATAAGATCAGAAATTCCAAGTTCTCTTCCACTGCAGTCCAATGAATAATTTTGATAGTTCCAGTTCCCATGCTGTCTTAAATACACTTGTATCTCCATCTGAAGAGTTTATTAACTCTGATCTTATACAACTGGCATCATTGGCATTTGATTATTTTTTTCAGTTCCATGCAAAACGTTCCAAAGACCATTAGAGACCTTTGTGGTCCCCCTTTCTTACAAAGATTATTGACAAAAGTCATTGTCTGAAACTTTTGGAACCACAACACTTTGATGCCTTCAACTAGAAGTTCATTCATTATAAATTTGCCACAAGGACAAAATCTCATTCTGTACAGTCCTTTTCCCATCCATCCTTTGTACTTTTATCTCCAAACTGAAGTGAGGGGTGGGATAGTAATCAACAGAGAGCAAAAACCGCTGGGGCAAGTAGTTTTCCATTTTTCCAATTGGATTTTCAATTATTTACTTACTATTTATTTATTTATTTATTTTATTCTAGATTTATTTTTCATTCCTCACTCTATTTTTACCCATAATGTGGGTAAATTGTTGCGAAGACTCTTTGTTTTTGACAACAGTGGTGGTGGTGGTGGTGGTGGTGATGATGATGATGATGATGATGGTGACTATAATGAAGATGAAATACTTGGCAGCTGAAAGCCTCAGACTGAATGAACAAAGCTTTCTAGACTACGAGTTCATGGTTGAAGCAAGATAAGAAGTGGGTGAATCCCAGCTTATTGTCTCAACTACTATACATTAGCCAAAAATAAGAAGGAACTTGAGTCATCTTAAGATAAACATGAAACTATTCAGTTGACAAAATAATGGTGGCTTATATATATCTAGAGTGTTACCTAGTGCAAACGATTGAAAGGAACTTTAAAACTGTTTTATCATTTCTTCCTTACAGTTGGAAGCAATTGTGAGAAAACAATCAGTGGAGTCCCATGCCAGGATAAGGCTGAGGTGTACATTAACTAAATAAAAATATAAGAGGACTACAAACATTGGGAGCCCCATACATTTCCATGAATGGGGTAGTGCCATTGCACAATAAAAGCCTTCTCTGGAAGCATCTTCAGATGACACCTTTTGTTGCAGATTGTCCTTCTTGAGGATTAGTTTTTATTTCTTTTGCACACCAAGCGACTGAGTTATGTCGATAACACACAACACACATTCACTATTGGCAACCACTCTAAATGCAGAATGCACTCTCTCCAAATAACTCTGCATTTCAATTGCAGAAGCTGTCAGCTCTGCAAAACTGACAAATGCAGGCTGAAAAGACAACAAGCTGAAATAAAAGCACTGAACCATGTCAGCCTGAGAAGAGATGAAAGGGTGAAGTTTCAAACTGATTTACTTAATAAACCCAAATGCTGATAAGCCATGAACCTGAAGAAGCTCAATAAATGTTACATGCAGACCACAGACAATTTCTTTTACAGTTTAGGATAAAAATATGAATAGCTTTTAGGAAAACCATTATTCCATAACAGGGAGCTCAGCACTCTAGATCCCAGGATAAAGTAAACCAAACTGAAGAATGTGTCATCTTCAGTAGACATTTTCATAGGGGGTTTATTTTTCCTCCTTTTTCACTCAGATTGAGCTGATCATAGTTCTTTTTTAAAAAAATAAACATAACATGACAACCAACAGGAAGAAACACCAGTGTATTTCAGAAAACAATGCACTAAAAAAATGTAAACTTTTTGAAAGAGCTTTCAAAATCACATAAAGTGACGAGAGCCAGCAAGATAAACTGTTTTGCTGAAATTATTTTTCTACAAGTTGACATGGGTGGTTAGAGTGGTATTTGACACCAGAGAGACTTGCAAAGATAGATAAAGATATGAAGAATAAATGTTGGAAATGTCAAGATGAGTTTGGATTTTTCTACCATATAAGGTGGACTTGTGAAAAAACTAAACAATTCTGGTTCAAGATACAAAATGCAATGCAAAAGATTTTGAAACTCCAAATACCAAAAAGATCCTGAATTACATCTACTAGAAATTTGGGCAGAAGATACAACTATTGATAAGAAACAACACAAATTGGTGCTACACGTAATTGGTGGTGAGATTAGTACATGCAAAGTACTGGGGAAAAAATGGAAATCCCATCAATGGAGCAATGGCTTAACAGATTGATGGGAATACTTGAAATGGAAACTCTTACATATAGGTTAAAGGGTTGAACAAAAGATGAATGATCTTCTAAATGGAAATGTTTGATTGATTATTTAAATTAAAATGAGGATGAATTGATGATAATCAGTTTTTGAACTTGTGTACATTTTTAAGCTCTTTCTTTTACTAGTACATGAGAAGTGTTATATGAAAATATTAGATGATTCTAATTTGTTGCTATTTTAGGATATTTGCAATATTTACAATATACAGTTTTAGTAATAATGTATAAGACTTATTAACAATTTATAAAAATTAACCATTATTCTACTTACACCATTGTTATTTTTTGTTTAAATACTATGATTTTAATATTTAGATTATAAAGGTATAATATTAATGTTCAAAATCAATTTAATTTAAAATAACACAATAATGACAATAATTGTGTATTATTCATAATAATCATTTTTTATTAACTAAGTAAATTATTTTATGAGTAGATGGATAAGATTATAAGTACTATTAGCAACAAAGTTAACTACGATTTTAAGCGATGATTTAATAGTTAAGTGCAACAAGGGCAAGGGATTTAGTTATTTGTAGTTTTGTAGTTGTTTTGTAGCTTTGTTTAATATTTATTTGTTTTTTTCTTTGATAATGTATTGTTGTATAGTTTAATTTTTTGTGTATTGTCTTGTATTGTTTTAGTGTTATTGTATTCTTTATTGTTTTTTGTCTAATAAAAAAGGAGTGGTCAGAATGGATGTGTTTATTTTGCAGTTTGTCTGTTTTGGTTCACATATGCCATAGAGGGAATGCAAAGCTTAAATGAAAGAGTTGTCTAACTGAATATTCCTTCCTGCCCTTTTCTGAGTTAGTCTCTCTATTAATGCCAGGTTCCATAACCTATTCCACCAATACTTAATTCTAATTTTTTTTAATAGTCTTCCATGCAAGAGCTATTTCCAATCAAGCTGCCACACAGAGCAAAAATAATTAGAGTTTTGTGAAGCAGGCCTACATTTTCCCCTGAAAATGTTAATAGCATATCAATTCAGGGAACTTTGAAATGCAATGATCATAAGTTCTTCCTTCTGATCAAACATCTCCTCCCAGAACTATTAACCAATATCACCATATTGTAAGCAAAGAAAGCTATAACTTTGTAAAATCTCCATCAGTTACATCTTTAACACTAGTTAAATGACCTAATATAAAATACCACATAAAACCATTTTAACAATATGTTTCGTAATGTTGAAAGACATTGGTTTCAAGAGGGCTAAGCACCATTAGGCAATCCAAACTCAACTTTAATAATAAGGTCTTGTTCCTAAGCACGATTAGCTCCTACTGTGTTTCTGAGCCTGACACTGTGTTGAATATGGTAGATTTTAAAGTTGATTCATTGATCCAAGTGTGGGCTTACATGGGAGACAGGAGCTGGCTGTAGCCATTTTGATTCTAAGCGCTAAAGAAAAATCAGAGGAAGAAAGGCCTATTTCTGCATGGTGATTCAGAGCCATTCTTGAATGAGTAACATCAGCAAAGTATATCCTTTTTATAATTTTCATTTCCACTATTCATATGCTCTGAGCCTATATTCTCTCAGTACTTTAGGGGTCTGCCACTCTTTATAGACTCAGATGTGACACAGAATAATAGAGCTGGAAGGAATGTCAAGGGTTCTCTAGTCCAACTTCCTGCCGGCACAGGAATTTAACCTCTACTTAGATATCTCCAATGAAGTGAAGTCCACCATCCTTCAAAAGCAATTCTCTGAATGACTTTGTTTTGCATTATACAGGCAGAAGAAGACTGTAATTAAACCTTCGTATGTTATGCAAAAGCCCAGTCTCTATAATTGAATTGAATTTAATGGGAATAAAGAGTGGACAGTGATCTCTATACAGCAGGACAGATTGCTATCCTACACCATTTCTGAATGACAAAGCTCTCCCATGTCGTCCCATTACAATCCCAGCAGCACCTTGGCCAGGAAGGGAACATGACAGGAATGCTCCCCTCTGTACCCAGCTAGCTCTCTGTGGAAGGGAGCGCAGGCAACACATGTCTGCCTTCTGCAGCACAACTGGGCTCTTTCCCATGCTGTGCTGGGGATGGAAGCATCTCCATTGTGCTTTCTGCCCTTCCGCATGACAGGTAAGGACAGAGACCAACAGAGATTTGGTAGTTGATATCAGGCCTGGTGTGAACATGAGAAAGAGAACAAAAAAACAAAACAAAACAAAAAGCAAGCAGTGCTGTCATTTTTTTATGCTCTCGTGCTGTTTCCTATATCTGCAATGGACAATATATATTTTTAGGTAGACTTGTAAAACTTGCTTTCCTAAGGGGGGGAGCAGAATCTCAACTGTGCAACCATGCTTAAAACCTGTGCCTTTAATATCACTCTATCAAGGCATCAGAAGGAGTGGATTGATATTCCATACCCTCCAACCATCCCAGTTTGACAGGAACAATCCTAATTCATCCTCTGTCATCTTTTCCAGCTGCTTTTAAAATGTCCCAGTTTCTTTCTCATTATGCCGTCTTTCACCTTTGCCTCTCACTTACTTCCACTAATGCAAACTGAGTTTAAAGTACAAAAGTAGTTTGCAGTCAGTTAACTTGGGAGGGGGAAGAGAAGAGGAAGAATTTTGCCTTTCCTAGTAGGATCAGGAAAAAGTAAACTGTTGCAGGCTCTCCTAACTCCTCATTAATAACTCTTGCCATCTTGATCACACTTGGATGATGCTTGGCCACATGTACCCCAGTTTTCATCTCTGAAATTTTGCAGAGTATGATATGCCTGAAACCTTTCACTTAAATAGACCAGTAAGTCTTAAAGCTGCTGCTAGACTCTTCTCTCCACTGTTTTTTCCTCCCTTTCATACTGTGATAGGCTAACGCAGTTGTTTCTATAAAAGCTGTCATATATGATGTTATATAGAAAATGTGTCCTGAATCTCTTAAGGTAGCTGCTTGGCATATAGATTACTTCTGACTGTGGAATAATAGTTATGTGGATTGATTTGTAGGGGCCTGCTAAATAGTGGGAACCTGTAAGCATATAGAAGAGCTGTACAAATCGTCTCCCACCAAATACTATCTTGAAAGGACAAAATCAAACCACTAAAGACTAAAGCTAGACTACTTACAGTAATCAGTTACTGGTAATTCATTCATTCTTTTTCAACAATTAAAGCTTCCTGTAAATCATTAGATTATGTCACAACTGTATCTTAACATCTACTTTCACTCCTTCTGAAGTGTAACACTAACAATTGGGTACATTTATTGTTGTGGAGCCATGGCCCCAGTAAACAGTGAAAGAAACCTGGAGTTCATGTGCTGGTTTTTACTGTGTCTTGTTCTCTGTTACAGGTGTTGACATAAGACCCTATTGTCAGTTGAAACTAGAGTAGACCCACTGACTCAGTGGAGTTTAGCTACATGTTGACTCACAATTCAACAATTCAATGTTGAATCAAATCTGCTCTACTGTAGACCGTGCTAATAGGACTCAGGCCCCTGGCTTGTAACATTTGTATCTTTTCAAGGTAACTAAAAAGTAAACATTTCTAGGTTTCTGAGAAACATGAATATAATGAGTTCCTATTAAAAAAAAAACATTAACTATAATAGCAATGAACTTTTCTGAGTCTTAGAATTACAGCTACAGGTGGATATCTACATACAGAAACAGATATACATATATTTTATAAAATGAATTTGAGGCTTTAATGTAGAAGACCAAGTGTATATACTGTGCCAGTATAAGAAAGTAGGAAATTATCTCAGTAGGAAATTTTCTATGGACACTGCCTCTTGACTGGACAGGTCCTGCATGTCTATTTTTCAACCTGCTAGTGATGCCAATGTATCACAACAGAGTCCTCAATTTAACTCTGTACAAGCCTATAGATAAATGAACTTGCCAAACAATTTCCTTTGAGAAAGGTAGTTTCATAGCTTTGAAGAAGCTTCCTGGATTTTTCCGTATTTCCGTGCATGTATATTCTTTTGGTTTCCTCTGCAAGTGTGGGTGAGCATGTGTGTTTTAAATCTCCGTCTGCCCCTCCAAAGATCTTCAGCCCTTTGCAAAATTGTTTGTAGCAGCAATTTCTCTCTTCTCTGAAAGAAACAGAGGGCTAGTGAAAGCAACATAGGAAGTGATTGGTTAATCACCAGTGCTTAAGAGGCAATTACCAGGCCTGAAAGCATTTGCACTAGTCCATCAATCTGCCACCAGCTGTGATAAGCTGCATGAATGCGAAGACGTCCACATTCTTCTTCCTAAACAATATTCCCACAGACACCCAGCACAGCTCTGATTTTGAAGGCTTCATGTGCATGATTGTTCAGGTTAAGAGATGAATGAATTACTTCTCTTGAATGCAGCATTACAGCCATTCAGGGAGGTTAGAACAACTCCACTGATTTTTTTTTCCTCCAGTCTTCCCAGCTACATCAGCAGCTGCTTAAAACATGTTGAAAATGGAAGGATGGTGAAATGATAGATTTCAGGCTGCTTTGATTATATGCATCTTTGGAGAGACAGATATTTATAATCATCTAGGCAAAGTATGTCATTTCTTCTTAATTCTTACTATTATTACTTACATTTTTTATGAAAAAATATCAGCTATAAATGAAGCATCCATAGCCACAATCTCAGTTCCTTTGAGATGGGAATGAAAAATAGATGAGTATGTCAAGATGTTTTATTTATATTCTTGATTTAGGTCAGAAAATAAGCAAGTGACACACACCACTTTTCTCCTTATTCTGTAGATGTTAGATGTGATACTTTCTGTCCAATTTCTAAGAAACAGTTTCTATTCAAAACAATTAGGCAATACACCAGCTCAGTTAATAAATCAAAGAAAAAGTGGGATAGCTGATCAATTATGCAAATTAAACTAACAGAGGTGAATTTATCACATACAATGATAATCAAACTGATTGTCAATGTAAGCTCCACATTTTTATTTGTTTGTTTATATTTTAACTTATTACAACATCTGTAAGGTGCTAAGCTATCCATTGGCTAAATTCAACTTTTAGTGTTCACTGGATAAAACTCACTCTATTTTCCTACAGCATATAAATTTCATTGATTCAGTGCGTCTGCTTTGTTTGGGACTAGCAATTGGATTTGGGATTGAGGTTCAAGTTCCCAATTGTTAACGCTGTACACTTGGCAAAATAAGATGATAGCCCCACTTCTTTCTTTCTTTCTTTCTTTCTCTCTCTCTCTTTCTTTCTTTGAATTGGTTTCAGAAAACCATGTTTTAACTCAGAATTTTTATGCTCCAACAAAAAGAGAAAAAACAGCCATAAAGACCCAGAAGAGGGCCCATATTGTTGTGGAAATCACTGATGAAATTATTTAAAATTATTGGATAAGAAGCAACATAAACTGGTACAACATGTGTTGTTAGCAGCAAGATTAGTGTATGTAAAGTATTGGAAAAAATCAGAATTACCAACAATGGACTAATGGTTAAACAGACTGATGAGAATTGTTAAAATGGACAATCTTATGCACATGATAAAAGGCAGAACACAAAATGAATTTTTGTCTGAATGAAAGTAGTTGGTTGATTTTTTAAAAAAGAATGAAGGCGATCTGATGACAATAGGTTTTGAACTTAACATTTATACTACCATGTAAGTATAAAAGTAGATTTAGAAGATTGTTTTAAAATGTTATTTTTATATAGATGATTATTATCTTTTGATGATTGATCATTAGTATAAAGTAATCTAGAATAAGTAAACAATGCTTTATGAACTTGAGAAATTAAGTAAGTAAATAACTAAAATGATAAATGACTAGCAACAATTAATAATTCTGGGATAAATACAATGATTCATAATTAGGTATAAATGCCTGAACAATATGAACTGTTTACAACAAGGGTGGGAACTATTTTTTTTAATTACGTTGGTAGTCTTTGTTCTAGACATACCAATAGCAACAGCAGTAGCAGTTACATTTCTATACTGCTTACCAGCGCAAAGCACTCTCTAAACTGTTTACAATATTGTAAGCTAATTGCCCCCAACAAGCTGGATACTCATTTTACTGACCTACAGAAGGATGGAAGGCTGAGTCAACCTGGAGCCCTGCAGGATCAAACTCATAACGTTATGGCTGCAGTACCAGCTGCACCACTGGGGCTCTTTACATGTGTAGGTTAGGATGTTTGTTGATGTTTGCATGGTTGTATTTTTGTTGTTTCTTACGTTTGATTTGTGTTGGGGTTTTCTCCCTCTTTTTACTTAATAAAAAAATTAAAAGACAAAAAAGGACATATTGTTTATAAAGTACAAAAGGAAAAGAAAATTATTGATGTGTTACCGCTACAAAATTTCATTGCTCTTAGGTTTTAATCTTATATACGTGGGCCTGGATCCTATTAGTTGTCTTGTTGTTGTGTGCCTTCAAGTTGTTTCCAACTTATGGTGACCCTAAGGCTAACCTATCATGGGTTTTGGGGGGCTAAGAGTGTGATACATCCAAGGTTACCCAGTGGGTTTTCATGGCCGAGCAAGGAATCAAGCCACCACACTACGTTGGCTCTCAGATCCTACTAGCTGTCACATCTAAAGCAGACTTATTGAATCAGTGGAATCTGCATAAGAAATGAATCAATGGGTCTGCTTTATTTGAGATTACCTTTAGGATTCATGACATTATCAACAGCATCATAAGCCAGTACCCCTTTTAAAAAGCACATAGGTCCTGAGTGCTTAGGTAACTTGACACTTAAGAAATCAGTCTGTGCACAGCTGTGATCATTTATCTCCCAGCAAAAAAAAATATGCTTCCCCTATCTACATTAAACACAAATTCAATACTTCCAAAAGCTGAAATGTTTCTAAATGCATTGTGGCATTTCAAAATGAAAAATACACTATATTATTTCACCAAAGATCTATTGTGAAAGTACAGCAATGTCGTTACAAAGCAGTTCTAATCTCTGGGTCTGCCAGTTGGTTGTGGTTAAAATAGAGCAAAAAAGCCCCAGTTTACAAGAAAAGAGGTGAACTGTCAGGAGTAAAGGGAATCCCAGAGGCCACACAACACTCTATGCTTACAAGGCTGGAATCAACGGTGAAGTCCCTCAAATCAGTGATGTAAACTTGATGTAGACCTGAGTCAATTGACTCAGATTCAAGTCGGACTCAAGTTAGTCCAACGACTCGACTTGAACTCAACTTGGGAATAAATGATAGACTGAATCTGCTTGACTCATGACTTACATATTTTTAGTGACCATCTTGCCACTCCAATTCAGTAACACAACACATTCATCCAGAAACCTTACAACTTAAAACAATGCTTCCTTCTCTTTTTGCTTACTATCAAGTGATGATCTGTCTCAAACCCGAAGTGCAGACACATTTCTCAGAGGGGAATAGCAAACATGTTAGGCAAGGGGCCCAAAGCCTGCTTGGCAGCCTGTTACTGCTGCACATAGGAAGAGCCTTCTAAAATTTCTCCTAACAGAAGAAAGCAAGCCTTGTCCCCAGAATGCAGGGTTTGTTTCTCAGAGGGGAACAGCAAAGTTGTTAGACAATGGGCAACAGACCTTCCCACAGTAAGCTGGGAGCCAATCTCGTGTAAAGAATTAGTTTTTTTCTAAAATGCAATCTTTTTCAATTTGATTAGCAGTACAGCTTTGTATAAATAAAGCCTTGTTGAACTTGCCGATGATAATTTTAACCTAACTTTGTGCATGTCTTCTTGATTTTCTTGTTATTGAAACTTCACCGCTTATCCACACAAACATATTCCATCACTACCTCCTCTTTTCTGTTAAAGTTGGCTCCCAGACTTGAGACTTGACTTGAAAGTATGTTGCAAGGACTTCAAACTTCACTTGAGACTTGAAAGTAGACACTTGAGACTTGAAGTAAGACTTGGAGTAAAAGACTTAAATGCATCACTGTGTGACATCCACAATATATCAGTGTCACGTATTTTAGATATGTCTGCCTGGATGGCCATTGTGGTCTCTTCCAACTCTATGATTCTATATTCATTGGTTTACATATTTAAAGAACTGCCTACTCCTGGTATCATCACCAACTCTCCCATCTCTTGAACTGACACAGGTAGAAACCCAGGATAGAGCACATATAGTAGTAAGATCTAGATATTCTCTAGAATTCTCTCTTTACATGTTCTCCTGGTACAATGTAGATATCATACCTTGCCTTGGAGATCCTGATAGTGAGGAGGAGAGTTCTGAGTCAGAGGCAGAATATAGCTCAGAAGGTGACGACAACCAGCAGTAGGGTCCAGAGCAAGGGGAACTGAAGGACCAGCAGCAGCAGAAGAGTCAGAGGAAGAAGCAACACAAACACCTATCTCGGCAGAATGACGGCAAGAAAAGGAAAGACTCAGGCATTCAAACAAATGAGCCTTAATGAGGAAATACCTGTGTCAACATCATTAGCCTATAAAAGACAAACAGCTGGCTTATCTCCCCAGGGTTAAGAACTAATCTTTCTAGTGGTCAAAACCCTGTGCTGGTACCTTGCTTCCTGAACTCTGACTCTTCTTGGACCTTTGCCTGTCCTGACTATGCTTTTGGTTTTCCCCTTTGGATTTGGATACTCTGGAACCCTGGACTTTGGGCTTGAATTTGGATTTGCTTTGGACTGTTCTCTCTTTCTTTCCTTGCCGTTATAACTCTCTTCCTTCAGCCTGCTAGTTGCTGCCCAGCCTGTCTGAGATATGACAAAATGACTTTTTTGGTTCCATGTAAAAATGTGGGCTGAAATTCAGTGAGGAACTTGCATCTTTGTAACTGGGTTTATGTCTGTGGCAAATAGAATTGCTCAGTTTTGCAACATCCATATTCAGTGAAGGTCTGCTGTGATGGCAGCAAAGTGACTTATGTCCATCCAGACAGGTACGCAAATGGGACTAATGCACAATGGGACTAATGAGCTTTGGGACACCGGGACTGCCAATGCTCTTTTCAGAACTTTTAAACTCAACAAATTATAGTGCTCTGTTTCCGATTTAACTGTCATGGTTCCATCCCACAGAATCCTAGTATTTGCTGTTTAGGGAGGATCATTTAGAATTCTTAGCTAATGAACTTTAGTGCCTCACCGGACTCCCATCTCTAGGATCCCACAGGATGCAACCATGGCAGTTGAAGTGGAATTATAGCACTATAATTGGGTAGTGTGGATGAAATCTTGGAGTGGATGAATATTCCAGTAACTAGTATGGATGAATGGTAAAAGAAAGACTATATTCATAGCCTTTGTAAGCATAACATGAATAAGATTGTAATCATGAGGACACCTCTCCAGGCTCAGTTTAAGGCAGGCAAAAATCACATGCCACTGTCTTTATAGTTACTAACCAAGGATCAACCCTTACTCATATCTAGCTATACATGTCTTAATACTCACTTAATACTGGGTTGCCATTGTGTTCAAATCTTCTGGACTACAGTCACCCTGCTCACTCTCTGAACAAAGAGCAATTAAATCCTAGCCACACTACTAGTTATAAAGATCCCTCAGTGAGCTTGACTGGCTAAACCTCTGTGTTAATTAACTTCATGACCACTGGACAACCACCACATGATCTTAAGCACTTCTTCACACTGAACCAAGTTTGCATTGAAGTACAATGATGACATTGAAGGTGTTCACCTGCCACTATGCAAACTAAGACTTCAGTTAATCATGACTAACTTGTACCATTAACTTAAATGAGACTAAAGTGTGGTGACTAGCTTAGTCCAGCTCTCCAATCTATGTATTAGGATTGCAACAGATTCAGCTGGGCTTAATACAGCTCATTTGCAAAACTAGCCAGGAGGGAAAGGGATAAAGATCCCCAGCAAGCCTGGTGAAAATGTCACAGCATCACTGGCCAAGAAAAGGGCAGCACATCAGCCAAAGGAAGGTGGCTTACACCAGATCAAACCACTGTTCCATGTAGTACAGTACTGTCTACACCAGCCTCTGGATATATGAATGACAAATGTTGAATAGCCCTGCCTGCATGTCCAATGCCCAGAGATTTACTATAGGTTAAAACACACAGAGGCTACCAAGTTAAGGAAGGCTCATCTATGGCAGCAGCTCAGTAGTCGCCCAGTCCCACCTGGAAACACTGGGTGCTGACGCAGGAACGTTCTGCATGCAAAGCAGATGCTGTGTTACTGAACACTGGCATTCGCCAACGCACAGCAACGTCTGTCACTGTTTACACAGCTGCACGTGGAGCAGCAGCACAGCAGCAGCCTGTACATAACTTAGTTGATTTATAGTATTAATCCAAACTATTTCTCCTCCTTGATTTTGACATTTTAAAAAAGAAAACAAACCAGGCAAGCATAAATATCTACAAAGGCCACAGGAAAAATATTATAAAAGCGTGCGCTTTTGATCTGATCTGAATAGATAACATGGTTTGTACTCTAAACTATGGATAAGAAACGCTGTCCTGAATTGCTTTAAGAGACTCGCTGACAGATTCTCTGCTGTAGCCTTCAGCATCTTAAAACAATCTGTTTTCCAAACTATGTTTTCACCTGCTTTCTTAAAATGACTAAGAATAAGTCAGCAGGCAACACGTAGGTACATACACACTGAAACTAGCATTATGAAGCCTGTAAAATGTTACTCTGTACTATACTGTACAGCAATAAAGTTGAACCATGTATACTGAGAACAGAAGCGTTTATTTAATCATATGTGGCATTTCAACCTACAAATTCCTTCGGGAAGGGGAGGAAAGACAGAATTGTTTTCGTTATTCAGTTTATATTCCACTTTTTGGCTAAGACAAATATATACAAAATGCACTTACTGTGAAAACTCAGTGGATACAAACATCATTATAGAATCATAGAATCACAGAAATGTAGAGTTGGAAGAGACCACACGGGCCATCCACTCCAACCCCCTGCCATGCAGGAACACCCTCAAAGCATTCCCGACAGATGGCCATCTAGCCTCTGCTTAAAAACCTCCAAGGAAGGAGACTCCACTACACTCCGAGGCAGCATATTCCATTGCCGGACAGCACTGACTGTCAGGAAGTTCTTTCTGAGGTTCAGGTGGAATCTCCTTTCTTGCAGCTTGAATCCATTGCTCCTTGTCCTGGTCTCTGGAGCAGCAGAAAACAAGCCCTCTCCCTCCTCTACATGGCATCCCTTCAAATATTTAAACATGGCTATCATGTCCCCTCTTAACTTTCTCTTCTGCAGACTAAACATACCCAGCTCTCTAAGTCATTGTCATTCCTATAACGGATGCATAATTTGGGAGACAGATCTTTTCACTATATTCTATCCAAATAAAAAACATCAGTGCACACGCTTGATCACAAAGATTTTTTATAAAAAAGTCAGAAATCTTCAGGGAAGGTTAAGTGAATATATTCACTTCTTCTAGTAAATAGTATTAAAATGTCTTCAAAAACATTCATTTCCATTTCTGACCCATCTATGTGTGCACCAACACAGGCAAGTTTAAAATCACAAACAAAATAATAAAACCTGTAATGCTTTTGCTTGTGCAAGTACTGGGCAAAAATTGCACAAAACTCTTGCTTCTCTGTTATTCTGGCTGACTGGGATTCCTCCATGCCAGAAACCTCTTTTTCAACTGGGAAGTTAATCTGTAACTATTCTTCCCAACTCTAGGGAGGTCCAACTCTTCACCTACCCAATTTACTTGCCTGCAACAGACTCAGCTCTATGCCAAAACATATTGTGGCACAGACTATAATAGATTTAACTCTTTTCAGCACTTTAAAAAATGCATTGCACCTAACTTTCTTTCGTCCACCTTCTGCCAATCAACAACATCAGACTTGAGACTTCAAAGGGAGAGGGTAACCATGTTACTCTGTTGCAGCAGTAGCAATGAAGAATTTTTTGGCACTTTGAAAACTAACACACCTTACTCTGCTTATGTTTTCATGGATTCCAGCCCATGAATGAAGAGCATCTGATAAAGTGAGCAGAAGCCACAAAAGCTTATGCTACATAAAACTTGCTGGCATTTAAGATACTGCAGGAGTCACTGTTATTGTTATTGCTGTTATAAAAGAGGGAACTTCTCTATAACTATGGTCTGTACTTTATGCATAGTTTTAATAAGAGTGCAAGAAAGAAGCTGTCAGCAGCCTAACTATCTTAAAGGCACTGGATCCCATCTGATCTTGAAAACTAAGCAGCATCAGCCCTGATTAGTACTTGGATGGGGAACTACCAATGAATACCAGGTGCCGTAGGCCATATTTCAGAGAGAGTAATTGGCGAAACCACCTCTAAGTAACCCTGGCTTAAGAAAACTCTATGAAATTCATGGCATCTCCATAAGTCAACAGGCAACTTGACAGCTAATACACTTACAAGGAGAAAGCTGCCAGAACAACAGAGAAGATCTATCAATTCCACCTTGTTTCTTTGCATTTCTCCCATAACTGGGACCCAAAAGGGTTCACAACAAGACTGAAGGATGTACAGGTAAAAGCAGGAAAAATAAAAAAATAAAATAAAAAAGTTATAAATATGTTATAATGCTATAATATAAATAAAGAAGTTACAGTATTAAACAGTTTATAGAATTAAGGCTTTAAAGCATCTTTAAGCATAATATTCAATCAAACTCTTAAAAGCTCCTTTCTCAGCAGCTAATCAAAGGCCTGAATAAAAATGGACAGGGAAGAAGAAGGAAGGAGGCCACCTTATCCTCGTTCTTGAGACAGAATTCCAGAAGCTAAGAGAAACCACTGAGAAAGTTCTCCATCCCACTCCCATCAAATGTGTACCACTTCCAAGGGTGCTGAAACAAATACTTCTAGGAAGCCTACAAGTACAGTTGGAAGGCATTCTTCTTCTTCTGTTGCTATGCAGTCATGGATTTTCAGTGGCATAGCACATCTCAACATGGAAGGAGATCCCTCATGACTAACAAACATGACTAACAAACAATTTCTTCACTACTTTCTTAAAAAGTCAAATATCTGCATGTCCATTACTATATCTTGTATATGCCTGAAGAAAAAAAAATGTATCATTTGAAACTTTCAGTAGAGTTGAGTGGGTAAAATAAAGAATATACCTACTTTCATGTAATAAACAAAAATATAATATATGACCATCATTGCAGATATGCCACAAATCAATTTTTTTTGCAAATGTTTGTTCAGCTGAAAGTTGTGGCTGTTGCATAACTCTTTACTAAGAGGTTATACTCCAAACATTAATCTCTACTCCCTACAGATAATCCTAAATTAACCAATCTGGAATTACTTCTTGCTGAAAATGAACTCGCATTCCCCTGCAATGATAAAGGAAGAAAACAAGATATAGTGGCACAGTTTGCCTCTGAAGGAAACAATAGTGATTTCTGGACATTGGCCCAGTCATACTTTTCTCCTGGGAACAGGAAGGGCAAAATGGTTCATAAGATTACACCTGTCCTGAAAAGCTAAAACATCTGTTCAGCTCATTAGTTATTGGATTAGTTGTGCAATGGGAAGCCAGTGAATGGAACCCATCATAATAAAATGTAACTGTTCGTTGTTAAGACTAGTACTGAAGTAATTGCAATTTGCCAATTGGATCTTTCTTGTAAAGTGTTCAGCCGGCTATAAGTGACCTGTGATTAGGTCCTGAACATATGTGGCCCTGCTATGTGCCAGCAAAGTCTGTTTACACTTTCAACAGATGATGAACTTTTGAGGGGTCTACAGGGTAATCATACTAGCGTTTGAAGTGGCGAACATGACCTAAAGCCAGTTATGAGCCCCGACTAGAGGAGACCCATTGAATATAAATCAACACTTATGTAAATCCAGTTGCTTTAATGATCCTACTAGCAACTAGATTTAGGCTCACATGTCTATAAACTCCTGAGAAGCAGACACGGGAAGCTATATGCACCAGCAACTCACACAATGTACACCCTTAATTCCAAAGTAGGGCCCTGAAATCAGTTCAAGCAGGGGGATAAACCATTTTGGGCTGGAACAGAACAAGAGCTAGTCTGAGCTGAAATTTAAGAAAAGCAGGCAGAAGTTATTTATTTGTTGATCAAGTTATGTTAAGAATATCAGGTTCCTGGTTGTTAACAGCACTTTGCTCTTCTCCAAGACCTTTTCAGATTAGAACTTCCATAACACTTTTTTATACCAGCACAGTCTCCTAACTTTAAATTAGTTCCTAAGTACTCAGCCATTTCAAAAATCATTAGTAATGATACATATATTTTAAAGCAGTTGTTTGCATTAAGCAATCTAAGTGTGGCACTGCAAGGGTTTGTTTCAACATAATCTACCATTTGCTTCCACTGTTAGAACTGCAACCATTTTACAACAGTATATTAGATGAGATTATTTCAACAAGGAAAGCAGCTGTTTCCTCAGGAAATCTTTCTAATTCAAAGTTATGACAAACCTGATTGCAGATAAGTCACAGCACAGTTTTAATGTAGAATCCATCTGTGGCAGAACATATGTACAACTGAGATTTTACAAACATCCCTCTAGTATTTACAGCTAAGGACAATTTTATAGCTATTTATAAAACTAGGACTAGTGAAGATATATTCAAACACAATCTTTATACAGCAAGCTGGATCATAAATCTTCTGCCAAGACTTCTTGAAGTCCCAAAGCTTAACATCTACAGTGAGCTGTTAGAAGGCTATGGAAAATTGAAAATCCCAAACACTCATTGTTTTACCCAAGTTTATATTTAAAAACTTTGAGTGCTGTAACAGACTATAGTAGATTTATATATACAAAAATCCACTGAAAGTTTCAAATGAAGAATTTATGGGGAATAAGATTCAATCAAATCAATGGCAAGTGTCCAATGGATAACCTTGAGCCACCACTCCTGAAATGTCTGTCTAGAAGTTAGGGCCATAATTCACTAAATAGATGCATTCCTTTAGAAATGCATTAAGATATTTTGTGATACTTGGAGAGGAGGTGTTATTTTGATCAAATGTAAACATAGTAATTTGGATCCAGAGTTCCCAGAGTGGAACTCATTGGAGACTAACATAGATAGAAGGACAGGGAGACTATTTTCAGGCACTGTTCTTTCACTTTTTCTTCTTTTAAATCCTTATCCTCCTGCTGTTCAAGATTATGGAGAGCCTCCATAATTGCAGGGGCATTTCTCCAGCAGATTACCAATCTTGCAACTATGGATCCAACACTTTATGATATTTTGAATATAACTGATGTAGTACTGAGTTGAAGTTCTCAATCTAAGATTTTTCAGTAATTTTGCAGCAACTGAAGTTGTGCAACTCTGTTCTCCTGATGATACTGAGTATGGCAGCAAAAACTGAAATGGATATTCATTACGTCAACAAAGGAAGATGTTTCTTCTCTCTTTTTTCTCTTTGAAAACATCTGCCTCCACTTCCATTGCTCAGAAAGTCAGGCAGCATCCTCTACTCCATTTTAACAGAATGTCTCATTCTGAAAAGATTTTAGGAAGTGCTTCCATACCCACACAGACTAGGCTATGAAAGTGGGAAGCATTTTCAGAATGCTGGCATATGGAGGTCAGATCATCAAACATGGTAGATACCACTCAAGGAATATCAAATACCAAACACTTGCAATTGCAACAAAATTCTGAGCTGGCCTAAGCTGGAAAACATGGATAAGTCGAATTTTTCAGTCTGTGGGAAACTCATAATATTTTGAATAGCTGTTTAAAGCAACATCTTTTTCCCAAGGTCTTCAATGAAACAAAAGTTATATTTTCACAAAAATCTTCTATTCTGCAGGCTTTCCTTTGGAGTGTTAATCAATCTTGCTGATGCTAGCATTTCCAGTGCAATCATGCAGCTTGCAATTTTAAAAATTAATGAATACACCTCTCATTATCTAGGTCACAATGACAAAAGCAGCTCAGTCCTATAGTGATTCTAAACCTGTTGACCCAGAATGAGCATGGTCATCTTTATTTCTCATGTGAGTTTACTGTTTTCTGAAATCAGCGTGATGCATATGTGGAAACCCCAACCTACAAACCATTGATGAGAGCAGGCAATAACAGTCAGAAACTGCATCAAATGAAGAAGCCTGCTATTGGACTAGCTAAACAATCAATTGCCAAAGGATGAGCTATCATCTCTCTCTTGTAGTCCCCGTGTATTTTACAATACTGCTCCAGAGAGCTGGGAAACCTTCTGGAATAGCTTTCAGGGGTTATGGAAGGCCGCAACAGAAAGGAGAGCGGGAAAAAGTCCTAAGATTTGAATATAACCATTTGTCCCAAATATAGTTGACCCAATGAATTTTAAAAAATTATATAAATACTGACTTATTTATTTCTATTATTTATGCCTGACATCTTGAATTGCAGTTACAGATTTGAAACCTAGAAGTACAGATCCATAACTGCCCCATACTGAGTAATACTATGTATTCACAATTGTGGCACTGTTGCTATGATCATAAATGCACCTGCAAAACTACCTTAATAGCCAGCAGTCATGCTGAGTGGTTGTTCAGCAGGTGATCAGGGCTCAGGAGGATATTTCCAGCTCTCTCACACAAGTGAGCAAGGCGCAACAATCAGAAGCAGGACCTCTGTCCTAATTGCTCATCAAAGCTTTGCCTGCTAGCAAGAGGAGGCTGTGCTGTGATGCTCAACCTGCACAACATGGATGTACACATGCATAAGTCCTCTAATGACTGGCTGATGGGCATCTGAGAGCAGGGATATAGCTAGACACTCCCCCTCACAAGCAGGTGGCCGGCACCCATGACTGTCTCAGGGCATGCAAGGCACGCAATGCCTTCCTCTAAGCCAGACTTGCTGGACTAGAGAAGGAGCTCAAGAAGGACGTGCTGTGGGCTGGCAAGCAGGAGAAGTCACCCTTCTCACACCTCTCCACCATCCAGCTTGATCTCCAGCTGATGGCATTGCACTACCAGAAGAAATTCACCAAGTACAGTGCCCACCATGACTCCCTCAGTCACAGCCTGGCTGCCTCCTTGGCCAGTAAGTTGAATGAGACCAACGGGCAGGTCAGAGCCAAACACTTTCTCAGCAACCTCCCTCCCTCTCTTTCTTTTCCCACAACCCCCTTCTGAAGTTGCTTGCCTTCCTCTTCATTGGAAATGTGACAAAGAGCCTTACAACTTCTTAAAGACAACATTGGTTTTCAGTGGTGTTTGCTTTAAGTGTGGCATCATCTGCACTACAGTTATAGCATTTCTACGTTGGTGTCATGCCCTGTTTCCAGAGCATGGAGTCTGAAGCAGAGGGCACACCAGAGGCTGAAACAGAAGGCATGCCAGGGCCTGCTGTACAGAGGAGAGGTTACAGTGCCAGAAACAGAACGGGGGTTGGTGCCAGCTCTGACAGAGAGTCCTGCCTCTTCAGATACAGAAGAACATTTACCTAGACCCAGCTTCGCACAGCATAGGCAGAAAACAGACACCCAGCACTCTCTCAGAATTTATAATCAATCAAGGCACAGCTGCCCTAAGCTTTGGGTCTATCCTTCCCCTCCAGGAGTTGTCAGAACTTATCTGACCTGCTACCTTGCTAGACGCCTTGACAAATGCTTGGATTGACCTTGGACACTCCCTTGCCCTGAAATTCTGCCGGACTTGTTTACGTTGGACTTTATTTATGACTCCTTGTTTACTGCCTGGAAGTAAGTAACAAGCTGAGAGATATTCAGTTTGTTTTGTTTGATTTATCAGCTGTGCCGGGACTGAGATAGGACAATAGTTTGAACTGCCATGGCTCCATCCTACAGAATCCTGAGATATGTACTTTGGTGAGGGATTTAGAATTCCCTGCTAGAAAGTTCTAGTGCTATACTTTACAGCTGACTTGGAGATCTCTCATTCATAGCATCGTCATAAGTCAAAGTCAACTTGACGGCAACTAACAACAAAAGATGTCAATATTGGCTATTCCTCAGTTTTATTTATTAATTTGTTTAAATGGATGTGTATATTCTTGCATGCTCAATTAAATTATGTTTTAGATAGTTTTGTATAGATGTGGTCATTGACTCATTTGCCTAAGACGCAGTACTGACAAGATCACAAAATCTCTTAGAGGGGTATGTACTTAGAACATCTATAACTGCATGTGCTCTGAAAGTGTACCTGGTAATACCATGATTCAATGGGTCTATTCTAGTTGGGACTAACAACTGTATTTAGGCTTGCTTCCATTGCAACACTGAATCTTTACCAATGTGTTCTTCAGTGTTCACTCGACTCAGCAGCTGCCAGGGGCACCCTGGAGTGAGCTCTGGAACAGTTAAGACAAGAACAGCAGCAAGTTCCTTGTTAGTTGTGCCATATATCCAAAAAAATCCCAGTATCAAGGATGTTATCTAACCCTTGCTTGACATACAGATATATTTTATTATGTGTATATTCAAGATGCTAAAGGAAACTTGAAATATCACTCATTTTTAACATTATGCTGTGTTTGATTATTAACACCAAGTACACACAGACCTCTTCATTCAACAAAAAAGTGTGTATTCAATCACCTTTTAGAAAGATGCAAACAGCAATCCAATTCTTGATCATTGCTTATGAATATTTTGAGGGGACAAATGCTAAATCTTGCACAAGCAGTCCCTTTCTTGCTCGATTAAAAGAAGAAGAAATAAAGTGAGAATTGGCCATTCATTACTGAAGAATTCAGCAACTAGAATGGATTTATTGGCAGGGAAGCTAGTTTTACACTCAGTTTGCAACTGTCACCTCTTTGCCTTAATGACAATTTTTAAGAACCTCCAGCAAACCCTAGAGGCAGCAAATCAATATTGTTAAAAAAAAACATCTTGACTTCTGAGGCTAGAAGTTGTAAAGTGAATAAGGAAATAAAGAAAAGGTACTTTAACTTAGGGAACTGGTAAGATTTCCCTGAGGTTTTAAAGTCACTCAGATGCTTTGACATAATCTTCTATAAAGCAGATAGTGCAACTACAATATGTCCCACCTAAAACATATCCTTATAATCACTCTTCTCCATCCTCCACAGATGGCTAGCATGAAGTCAATTTTCCATGAAGCCCTCAGGAACACACTGGTATTGTCAGAGCCTGAAAGTAACACAATATAATGGATTACTTACAACTAGCTCTTCTTTGGTGCTAAGCAAATCCAGCAACATTCCTTTCTTGCCTAACATTATAAGGCCTTCAGACATCACCCCATAAACAAAAACTGATCTTCCCTTTCATCTTTAAGAAATACCTTCTCCCAAAAACCCCTACGGAGCACCCTATGGAAAACTACATCATTAGTGTTTTTGGAAGGCTAACTGTAGCACTTGTACCTTTTCAAAGAAGTCATATGTGTCCCATGCAGCTTATCTGAAACAGAAATAGGAAAGAAGGAAAAAGAAACGTTTAAGAATGTAGAAAAAAAATCATGGGGCTCAGTCAGGTTCTGAGAAAACCCTTTAGGGGAGATTTCAAACCTTTTTCTTACAAAGAAGACACATGCACTTGGTAATGTCAATACTAACACATTAATAACATGTAATGTAAAGAGCACAGCTGTTATAAAAATAAGAACAAAGACAACAAATTAGTTTTTGTTACAAACAGGAACAGAACAAATTGCTTTTCATGAGTACCATCACAAGCTCTGAGTAGTATATGATGTACCCAGTAAAAAAGACTGTGGTAGCTCTCCTAGACAGTGGACTAGTATATCAATTGCATCTCTGCAGACATAAACTTAATACACACTAGAATCTTTCTAAATATGGATACAGCTTGTACTATGCACATCTGCTCTCTGCCCATCTGTCTCGCTGAGCCATATAGACAAGGATGGGTCATCAGGACACTGGAATGTTGAAGTCTCCTGACAGCAATCTGATGCCAAAGACATACACTAGAATAAGGAGTCAAGGGATGTGAGTACCAGATGCTGGCTGCCTCAAACTTCCAATCATCAGGGAATAAAATTGGTGGTGGGGGGGGCATTTTGTTCCTGCTATTGTTAAAAAAAGTGTAGGTCAGATCTACTGCAGATCACCCTGAGATCTAATATGTAAAAGTCAAAGTTTGTCTATTTGTCCATGTCAGGCGAAGACCTCATATGATTGGCCTTTAGAATTGTCAGCCAGAGAATAGGCCAGTTGCTATGGAGATGAGGCCTAGCAGCAAGGAGTGTATTCTCTCAGGAACCCAACCTTTATATGTTAATAAGTCTGAATACAGATTGTATTGGGGAATATGGGGAAAAGTTACAGGTACTGGACAAGACAGTATGGGGAATTAGAGACACAGGATCTCAAATCCTTCTAACAAGTATTACCTATGAGAAAATAAAATCCTGGGCAACACCAGATAGATATGCTAGTTTATCAGTAAATCCAAAATCTGCAATCTGTTCCTTCATGACATAAAACACAAATGTGTGATACCGTATGTCTTACTATAAGAACCGAACTAGATGTGACGTTGTGTGAATATAGTTAATACGTGATTGTTTTTTAAGAACCATCCTCCTCCATATGGAAAGAGGTAGAAGTTGGAGTTTATGGCTGACATAGCTGTCCTCTTATACCAAAGCTTGGAAGTTTTAAATAAATTATCACTGATAGCCAAACTGTCTCAGGCAGAGATGTCAAACATGCCACATAAACACATTTAGCTAGTACCCCTTCCATGCCTCCTTCTATTAAGTTCTTGTTATTTTCCTTGGAACAGGCCAGATCTACAGAGAAATTTCACTCCAGTGCTCCCCATTCCAAATTATATTTTTGAAATTCCACATCTTGCAGGGCTCTGGCAACTGTAGCAATGGCTTAGCCCATGAATGGGTAACTTCAAGAGGTCAGAGGATTACCGACATTACCTACTTCAGAGGTAATCCACATTGCCCTGATTGCCCCATTTAAAATACACACAGAGAGAAAGCTCCTTGTTCTCTTTAGGGGACATGGGTAGCAATTTCGATGTTTTCAGGGGGAACCCCTGACAGATTTAAGTCCTTGAAGAACATTCTTAACAAAACCGGAAGTCAACAGAAGTCATCTCCAGTTTTGAAAAATCTCCCTCCCAGCCTGACACAGCTCAGGAGAGCCAAAATTTAGCAAATTTGACCCAACTCTCTGCATAGTAAAGGTGGGAAACTGCGAAGCAGGCAGAGGCCACTTTTTGACATCATTCTGGCCCCAGGCTGCACCAGAGCATCCAGGGGCACAGGAAGTGATATCATATCACCTCCAGTACCATCTTGGGCCACTTTCTGACTAGAAAAAACAGCTTTGAAAGAGGGGGTTCTGAAAAATAGGGAAGGCAAACTACCATGTCTGTATGCAGTTTGGGACAGTACAGCAGCTGAAAATCACCCCAAATCACTCTAAGTTTTTAAAATGGGAGGGAGTTTGAAGGAATGTTGGGGCAGCAGAAGTGAAGCTCAAGGGCTACACTTTCTTCATCTCTGCCCTTAGAGGGTTGCCATTCCAGGGGTGTTTGTGTGAATTTTTCTCTAACCCAGTCGGTAGGGAGGGGTGCAGAGACATGAAACAGCCATGGATAGTGCACATTCCTTCATTTGGTCTCTCCATCATAACCTACAAAGAGGTATCCAAACATTTCAGGTTGCCTCGATACAGCTAGCTTTGTGGGACTGGAGACATGCGCTGTTGCCTTGAAGTGATTACCCTGTGGTAAATCTATTAGTTCCACTGCTGATGTAGCCTATACCTTATTAATGAAATTCAAAGCTTCTCCTCCTGCTCCATGTTTCAGCTCTAAGAAAACTCAAAAGCTAGTGTGCTTCAGCCATGCCAAAATATATTTATTTATTTATTTATTTTATTTTATTTATATCATCCTTTCCTCCCAAATGTGACTCAAAGCAGCTCATAGTATAAATTAAAACAGAACAGTTAAAACAATATGAAGTACAAAAATTAAAAAAGCATTAAATAAATTAAATTCAATTAAAACACCACCTTAAAAACATTAAAGCTTAAAAAAAACACAAGGCATACTGAACTGCACAACCAGTTACATTTCACTCCACACTGGTCAGCATAGGCTGAAGGCCTGTTGAAACAAAATGGCCTGCAGCCAAAAAGACAATAGAGAGGGGGCAAACTGAACCTCCCCTGGGACAAGTTCCAAAGCTAGCAATAGCTTATGTATTTCTATACTACTTATCACTAAGTGCTCCCCAAGTGGTTTACAATGTGTTAACTAACTGCCCCCAACCAGCTGGGTACTCATTTTACTGACCTGCAGAAAGATGGAAGGCTGAGTCAACCTGGAACACGGCAGGATCAAACTCACAACCTTGTGGCTGCAGTACCAGCATTAAACTACTGCACCACAAGAGTTCCTAGCTAGGAGCAGCTAGGAGATGGCTCTCTTCTGTGTCTCCACTAACCAAGGCTCAGAGGGTGGTGGAATGGAGAGAAAGCCATCCCCAAATGATTATAAGGCTTGGGCAAGCTCATATGAGGAGACACAAGCTTTCAAATAATCTGGACCTAAGCAATATAAAATTTTATAGGTCAGAAGCTGCACTCTGAAACTAACCAGTAGCCGATACAGCTGTTTCAGCAAGAAAGTTATATGTTCCCTATAACCAGGCCTAGTCAGCAGTTTAGCTGTTGCACTTTGAACTTTCTAAAGTTTCTAAACAGTTTTCAAAGGCAGCCCCATGTAGAATGTGTTACATTATCCAACCGGGGATGTAATTAAGGTATGTGTTAACATGGCTAGATCTAGCTTCTTAAGAAATAATAGTAGCTGGGACACTAGTTTTATTGTGCAAACGTACACCTGGCAACCACTGAAATCTGGCCAGCCATGTGCAGGGATGAATGCTAGGCCATTTCCACTCTACACTGTTATAGTGCTATTATTCCATTTTCAACATCCTATGGAATCCTGGGGCTTGCAGTTTAGGGAGGGGCATTTAGGGAGGGGAATTCTCAGCCAGAGAGCTCTTTGGCCTCAATAAACTACAAACCCCAGAATTCCACAGGATGTTGAAAGTGGAATAAAAGCACTACAACAGCGTAGCGCAAAAACGGTGCAAGAGTATGCCCAAACTGGTTGAATCCCTATTTCTTGATTAGCCTTCCAACTAACCAGGAGCACTTCTGTTTTGGCTGGATTAAGCATCCATTTGTTTGCCCTCACCCAGTCCATTACTGACAGGCATTATCTTGGAAGCTAATCTAACTACAGCCATAAGAGTCAAAGAAACTAGAGGTTTGAAGAAAATTCACAAAATTTCTTATTCACAATGAGAGGTTGCCTCAGAACCTCAAGACAACCTGCCATGAAACTACAAGCCTCCACAAGAATTCTTGCCTCCAGCTTGAGAACAAGACATTGAGTATGTTGCTTTTTGTTGAGATTTCTGTAATTCCTGCAAAAATGTCTCTCTGCAAAACGACTAGTCTTTTCCCTTTGTGAAGCAAAGCATTCACACACATAGATCAAGCACAGAAGGGAAGGCTAACTGGATGCAGCTAACGCTTCTAATTTTTGAAAACTGATGCAATAACACAACAGCTATTGTAGCTGAGCTCTGCAATATATACAATTTGGGCAAAAAAACTCTGTTTGTACAAATGCAGCAACTCACTTGACACTCTATAAATCTGAATATTTGGCTCACTATTTTTTTCCCTCTCTGCACAGAGAGCACTCTTCACACTTCCTTACTCAAGATGAAATTTCATGCTCAACTGCTCTCCAATTCTCCCTGTTACATAGTTACCCATGACAATCCTGGAGGCCCATCGGGTTTTTTTGGCTGTCCACAGATGGCAAAGAAAACAACGCACACTAGATCATTCTGTGGGATGTTTCCCTTCTTGGAGAAAAGGAGAAGAGTGAAAGTATTCCCTCATAACTGTCTTCAGGCTGTGGTTAGTTTACAAATCACTGAGTTGTTATTCACTGAGTTTCTAAAGTAGCAGATGTTACTAAATAGCAGCTTAATTAAGGAAATTTAGGTACTCACAGAAGAAGCACAAAAGACAAACTTCAATATTACCAAACAGTTGCTGTTCTTATTTCGAAGCAGGTAAATTAAAATACTGAACAAAGGATGCATCCATATCTACAGTTTTTTTTAAAAAATCATGTAAAGAGCTGGTACCCCTCAAGAGACAGAACCCTGCCAGCAGCTGTTGCTAAAATTGGGTTGCTATGTAAAGCAATAAAGATGAAGCTCTGACTTCTGAATTTGTTTGCGGAAGAAATATTTTTGTATTTTAAATATAACATTTCTGTAAGTAGTTGACATGCTTTTGACATGAACCAGTGCACATTACAATAAATAACTATCTATCCAGTCATGTGTTTAATTTATCTTTGCATCTCTAATGTACAGCATACTGAAAATAATAAAAATAATGAAATATAATAAAATATAATAAAATATAAAATAATAAAAGGCTACATAATAAACACTGATGACTTCAGAGGTTTTTTTTTATTATTTCATGTTATTACAGTATGTCTCTTGTATCTGTATGACAGGTATTCATAATTTCACTTACCCATGCTGAAATTGGGTCTCATTTTTTTGACCACATGTAGTTGTTAATTTTTGTTTTTATCTCCTGTGCATTAGCTTTGCACTGCAAATAATGGCTACAAAGCCTTCTTTCTCTAAGATTCTAAAGTCCTCTCCAGTTTCACAGCCTTCTCTCTAAGCTGCACAGTCATCTCCATACTTACATCACTCATCTCATTGAACAAAATAGTGTTTGCTATTCTCTGCATTTTTTATTACATGTGGTAAGTCTGGGAACATATCTCTCATGGATAAGAGGGATGTACTTGTGATAATAGGGCTTCCCATTATCTAGACTTAGCTGAAGGGGGATACTTCCCACTTCAGGTAAACCAAGGGTTAATGGGGTGTTGGGGTTAGGTTACACTTTTTATTGTGGGTCAGCCTCACAGGTCATGGGGAGCGAACTGCCCAATCAAGGAGGAAAATGTGAGCATCTTCAAGATGCTTGAATGGAGAAGTTATAAAAATCCTTGAAAGACCATGTGGGAGGGAGACAAGAAAGAAGTATCCTGGAGATTAGATCTGTGCCAGTAGTAGGCTGCAGGCCCTAGGCCTCGCCTCCTGGCCTCACTCTTCTCTTAGACCATCTAAGCCCATGAACCCCAATGTGAGTAGCTAGAATATTAGACAGTCAGTTGTGTTAGGGCTTTTTGTTATTTTGGAAGTTGACTGATCTTAAGAATGTATCTGGATTTTTATAACTACTGTAACTTAAGCGTACCTGAGAGGGGGGAGCCTCTCATGAGTATTATTGTCTTGTTTACTTGCATGCCTTAAAATAAGTACTTTTCTGTAGGGCCTCTGTTTCCTCTCCATTCCACACCATTCATCAGCACACGCTTAGATAGGACTTCTCTCGCTTAGAAGGGGGAGATGAGGGAAGGGAAAGGTCCTTAGGCATAGAGATTGGCAATTCACTGACCAGGGTCCCACTGTACTGTTTAGTTAATTCAGAATTCAGTGGGTGGTAGCAGTATGAGGAATTAATAAACGCTAGGGAACTTTCTGCTCCTATTCAAGGGCAGAAGTCAGTCTTGGGGGACTAGGGAGTTAACCTGTATGACAGCACTGTATTTTTAAATCAGTTTTTGTCATCCTTACTTTCATCCATAGAATACCGACCATGTACAAGATGATTATAATTTACACCAATTATATGAACATAAAAGTATATTTTTATTCATAACTAAATGCACAAAAACATTCCTCCTGCAAGATGCTTACATTATAGGCAGAGATGTTGGGGACGATCTGTAAGATATGTAAGATATTGGAGAGAGAGAACTACTTTGTGCAGTCCTACTCCTACTCAACTCTTAGCAATCACTACTTTGAAGCATACCTAAATAGTTCTAAAAAGCTTTGGAAATAAATCACGGTTGGCATTCTATATTGCAGTTACAGATTCATAATCTTAAGTTACAGATCTGTAACTGCTCCTTAAGACTCAGTATAAGGCAATATTGCCATAACTGTAAATGCTTCCCAAATATATCTTAAGTGTGATAGATGACAGTTCTGAGGTCAATGAGCAACTGATTGTGCCAGGAACAGACCCAGTGATTGACCAAACTAGCTTGCAAATATCTCCATCAGTTGAAAGACAAGTGGAGGCAGCGTTGCCCTAGCAAGAGCCAGAGGGATAGAGAACCAGCAGTGATTTGGAGGAATTACAGTCAACCGTGCCCTAAGCCCCCAATCATGGAGGAGGGTGAAACGGACAGCTCAGAGGGAAGCTGTGTTGGCTAGATTAAGGAAACAATGACAAGTAATACCCTTTTTCAGTGGCTATTTAAGTCTGTCAGTGTGGCTTGCTGTTTGCTTGTAGCAAATTACTATGCAAGCCTCTTGACCTTTGTGCTCTGGCTCCGTCGACCCCTCTGGACGAACTTTCAGCTTCCTGGACCTTTTGGATTAGACCTTGGGTTGGGTCGGCTCAGCTTGGCATTTCCATTAGTTGTTTGTGTTGGACACTCCCTGCTGCCTCCTCTTCCTTCTAGGGCAAGTACCTTCACCTCTCCTTTGCTGGCAGAGAGGCACAGGCAGGGAGTTAGACTCTGACACTTAAGTCAACAGCTTCACTATTTGATGGAAGTCTGTTCTGCTGCCAACAGGGTGCAGGAGGATAAAGCTTCTAGCCCCCTCCCACCAGCCTGTGAGGTAGAACAATCAGAAGCAGGACCCTGTCACTATTCTTCATTGCAAGGTGCAGGAAATGTCATTCTCCTGCACCTTGATCACCAACTGAACAAACCACCATTACTCATTGCTGCTGTTGATTGTTACAGTAGATTTGAGTGAGAGATATTACATAGTTATGAATGGGTTAAAAAAAAAGACAGGCTTAATTCACTTACAAGTTATGTCAGAATAGTGATACTTTGTATGAACAATATCCAGGAAAGTTCTGTGGTTTTACTGAACAGTTGCACTTGAATGGCAGCTCATTATGGAGAGAAGGAGTTTGAACATCAAGGTGGAAAGGAAGTGGAATGGAACGCAATTGGTTATCAACTTGCCTTTTCATTCTGATTTCACTCTAGAAATGTTATTCAGTCTAGAATTTACAGTCTAATGAATTCTGAACAGTCCAGTTAGAATCAAGGAGGTTTTTCCCCAGAAGGCCTGGCTTTCTTCTCTGCCTTTTAAAAAAATATATACTGGTACTTACTGAACTTTTAAAAATACAAACACACACACACACAAAAAGGAAAATAAAAGGAAAAGAGGGAGAAAAGAAGAAGAAAAGGGAGAGAAGTTTTTAAAAAACATTTTTACTTAAAATCAACATCTGTACTCATCCCACATGGTTAGATCAGTATGATCAACTTACATTGGGATAATGGATAGGTGATGAATATTGGACTTTCCAGCCTCGTAGTACAAGCCTTTAGCTACAGTGAAAGCATACAAGATCCAATATTTAAGTTCCAAGTCATAGAAATACAGTTTAAAAGCACATGCATGTCTACAAATATCAAAAGATTTTTCTAAGATAGAAAATACAGCCAGGCAGAAGGACTCAACAATGGAGAGGCCCACATTATATGCCACAAGGAGTATCTTCCATCATTAGCCTAAGTAGCCAGTTTCTTTCAAAAAAGATAGTGGTGTCTAATATGCTTGAAATATTTTTTGCTCAAACAAGCATAGGCTGGCCTTCTTTTAAGTAGTGATAAGATCATAAGCTGGACTGAGGATCTCGTAACTGCTGAGGATACATGTTTATGATCATTAACGTGATCCCATAAACACACTTTTTCAATCTGGCAGTGCCCCAAACCAAAGGGCTTCCGAGGTGCTGCAGACTAGGGCACTGAGAAATGACATATGCACCGTGTTCCCAATTGCATGGCACCTTGAGAAAAGTGATTGTGGCAGGAACTCTTGGTCTCTCTAGCTGCTGATTTCAACCCACCCCATAACTGGGAGAGTGCTACATATCTCATTTCCCAGCAACCTGATCTGCAGTACCACAGGAATCCTTCAGCTAGGGCACTGCCAAACTGAAAAATTGGGTTTGGGAGGGTGGCATTGTCAGGCATAACTATGACAACAAAACTCCATCATTAGCATTACGTGCGACATTGCAGGATTTTGGCCATAGTTCTCAGAATCTAAAGAAATGTTAGCTATTGAAACTAGTACAATATTCCACCGGCTGTCCTACACACACCAATCCAACTCTGTATTCCATTCAGTTCTAACTTAACTGAAATGAAATTTAATGCTTTGCAATAAACATTTATGAATTACAGTGGTAAATTTCCATTTCTCCAAGGATGCAATTAAGCTAACAAAACAGGAATGGCTAAGGCACTCACAGCTGATGGACATTAAAAAGGGAGTGTAATTGTAGGTACTGCCATTTCACTTCAGATACATCTTTCTCTCACAACCATCCCCTTTCCATTGTTTCATGTCTTTTTAAATACTAAGTTTAAGGGCAGGGAATTGTCAAATTGACAACTTGTAAGCCAATCTGGAAGACTTTTTGGCTGACAGACAGAATAGAAATGCTCAAATAAATAAATAAATAAACTGAGAATGACAAAAATTGTTGATCTGGCCCTATCACACTGACATATATATCCCACAAGAAATTTATTTCTTCCACCGTGCAAACCTCACAATTTTCAAATTGTGATCACCCAGTAAAGTAAACTTGCTATGAGTACAAACTCTAATGGACAAGAATAATATATCAGTTCACAATAAGCATATATTTTACAGACAAAGTAAAATATCACATAGGGAACATCTTTCCATAAATTCACATGAAAATGAGAGAGGGGAGAATCAATGTTATTTCATTTAATCTAAGAAATAAATGGAGACCAGATTTCAAAGAATATATTTCCCTGATTCAAGACACAATTTTGGACCCTAATCTGTGCTGTAAGCTTCTCTATAAGGACGAAAGTCTAAAATTTCTGTCTCCATTGACTTAAGGACAATTTTTAAAAAAAATCTTTTCCCAATCTTGCACAATCTCTTATCTCGCTGCCCAACATAGGAATTAATTCTCTGGACAAGGAAGATCTATTTGTTCCAGAGAAAATAGTTAGAAGAACTTATTCTGGTACACCAGGAGCCCTGGTGACACAGTGCTTAAATCCTGGTACTGCAGCCACAAGGTTGAGAGTTTGATCCTGCTGGGCTCCAGATTGACTCAGCCTTCCATCCTTCTGCAGGTTGGTAAAATGAGCATCCAGCTTGTTGGGGGCAATTAGCTAACACATTGTAAACCACTTAGAGAGCACTTAGCTGATAAGCAGTATAGAAACACACATGCTATTGCTACTGCTACTAAATTTATATTTTGTTCAGTAATTACATCAGTCTTCTGGAAGACAAGTTCCCAAAAGTTAAGAGACTGAGGGTAACAGGTGAAAATATGTCCCTGACTGAAAATATGTTCAGTCTCTCCAACATATTTTTCTCATATTATGATGTATATGTTCTAAATGCACTGGAATATGATACCAGTGATGCAAAAGATTGAGCACATGTTGTTTAATATTCACAGAGAGGGCCTACTTTGGAATTTCATTCCATTGTTTTCCCCAAATTTCCTCATCAGTAGTTACACTCAAATCCCTTTCCCGAGTCAATTTAAGATCAGACAAATTAGAGAATTTACCAGATATAACTATTGCATAAATTCTGGAGGCTCATGAATCCTCTGCTACTTGTGTCAGAGGAATCCAAGGAAGACAAGAGGGCAAGAGCCTTGATCTTTCACACAAGTGTGAAGCTATTCAAGTTGTCTGTCTATGAAATGAGCAGTGCTGATTTCAAAAAAGCTTAGTATAAAATCTGTGTTTAGAAACAGGATGGCATCTTCACAAACATGGTATCTACTGTACATACTCATGTTTAAGTATAGAAATTTTAGTCAAAAAATTGACCCCAAAAACCTGGCTCAACTTATCTATGCGTCAATGAAAGTACTGTACCTTAACACTCTCTCTCACTCTCTCTCTCAATATATATATATATATAAAATCCCTTCCCTGAGTAGAGTGGACAAAGGTGAGAGCTTAGTTCATCCTGCAAGATCCTAAAACAAGCACCAACCCCATCTACTCTCTCTGCCACCACATCATTTCTTCCCTTTTTGAATGCTCAGGAAGGAAAATGTCAGTGGAAGATCTTTGATGCTTCTTTTCAAAGGAGCACTGAGAGAGTAGAGGGGTTGAGGCCTCTTTTAGGTTCTCCCAGGAGACTAAGTCCTCACCTTTTGCCACTCTACTCAGAGAAGGGGATGACATGAGGTCAGCTTATACATGAGTATATATGGTATATACTATAATACCCACCATTCTTCACTTGGTTAAGGCTGATGGGAGTTAAAGTCCAACAACAGCTGCAACAATCCAAAAATAGGGCTACACATTCCCCATCCCTAATCTATTTCCTGACATAATTTATATGCAAAGTTTGTTACATCACATCTGCCATCATTGCTTTTTAATCTTCTCTTACACCAAAAAACATCAGCTTCATTAGAACTAAATTACTGGGACAGAATGTTTAGAATGTACATCAATAAATTTACATCTATAACTTGCTTTCTTCTCAGTGGCCAGATGTAGGGAATCTTATCTGCAACACCACATCTACATATCCAAACCAGAAAAAAAATAGCAAAACATCAAGTAATTGTTTCTTGGACTGAGTTCTACCTAGTAAGCTTGTTTTCTTCAACAGCTGCAACAGGGATAACAACACAGTAAGACTGTGAAGCAGAAGTCAAGCAAAATAAGGGGAAGAGCTCTGAAATACAGCACAGCTGGCATGCCCAGAAGCTTGGAACTGATTTGTTAAAAATTAATTCATTACTCATAATTCATTGTAATTGGTAATCATTTTAAAAGAAGTTGTTTTAATTGTTTCAACATCAATGTCATTAACAATTTTATTGCTACCACTTCAAATTAGTTTAATTTGTTACTTGGGGGACAGCTAATTGTAGTAGGTCATTTTTGACCAGTTTTAGTTATTTTAAATGATTTTTTTAATAGAAAAGTTATACATCACTAACATGCTACTAGATATTAATGCAAGATATTAATTTTACAATACTCACAAAAATGGTATAACATTACCAAATTGTTTTTGGATTATTGTTAGCAGAGTAGCATTAACATTAATGTAGGGCCTTTACTGCACAATGGCCCAATAGTGTGATGTCCCAGTGGGATCCCAGCATTGCCATTGTTAGGACTGGATTGGAACATGAACATTCCCCACCACACTTAGTCAGCCACTCTGCTCCCTTCCACAATACAGCCTGCTTCTTCCTGCGCTGTACTCCAGGAGGAAGTGTTTAACAGCATTTCTGCCCTTACCACACACCTGCAGCTGACAGAATTGTGGCAGGAAAGGGGGTCATTACCAGATTTTTTTCCAGTAATTATATACGGCACATTTACAATACACGGGGATGCCACAGCACCTGGTCAGCAAGTATGTTGTGTGATAGCACACATCCCAGACTAGCAACAATACGCTGCCATGCTGGGATGGCGATGTCATACTGCAAGAGCCTATGTATAAAAATTATGCCTGTGTACATACTTTTTTTTTTGTCGTGGAGGGTGAAGGAATTCAGTATATCCATCTACCACGACTCCCTCCCAAAGCCACCTTTTCTGGCATTCTTCTGGAACTCTTGGATCTGCAGAGATCCAGGGGGATATTATCTTCTGAAAGCCATAGATTATCTGTCTTGTTGTCACTTGTCCTCCCTCATCTTCTTCTGGACACTGAATGGGTAAGGGGAGGGTGCCTAGGTAGACAGATCAAGAGTGTAAGGAAGGGGGAGATGTAACTACACCTGCTTGGACTTTCCAATTTACTGGTGCATTTTAGAATCTGGGCCCATAGTTTCCAAGCTCTGGACTTACCTCTTTTTTTAAAAAAAAAAATTAACAATCAGCAAAGAAACAAGTCATCAAATAGATGTCAAAATAAATCAGAAAATGCGAGAAAATATCAGAATATGGTTGCAACAGTTAAAAATAATTAAGATAGCTGGCTAGAAATAGTCTGTCTAATACATCTCTCCATAAATTAGCACACATTTTTCAAGGCTTTTTACCACATTTTGAAACTAATGCACATTGCCAACAAAAAAATAATGTACATAATCTAAAATTCCCTTACTGAATCAATTAATGAATAACTTACATCAAGGGTTTTAATGATATGGAGGACCTGATCCACTGGTGTTCTATTCGGCTTAGGTTCAAGAGTATACTAAATTAAAGTTAAAATTAAATTTAGTATACTAAATTAAAACAGAACCATTGATGGTACAAATTACAGATTCATTGATGACAAGTAGAAAGGAAAAATGATGCAGGAACAGGAATAAAACAAAAGAAGTATCTTCACGTCCCTTCAGCTAAATACTGACAGTCTTAGGTGCACATCATCTCCAAGCACATGTGGGATATTTTGATTAGGTCTAAATAGACCTCTACTATTTTCAGACAAGGTACCAGCATTTCTCTTTCTAGGACCAGGAGAAAGAGATTTTCCAAATGCAAGGGTTATATTCCCTAACAGGACTGGCTTTCTATAAGCTGTAGTGACACTTGCAGGTTGGAAGGGGAAAAGATAGTTGCCTTTCTCCTTCCCCCAGGTTTGAGAAGGGAAAAGATTCTTGTTCTCAGAAAGAAATGTTCATATCCACACAGAGACTGGAATGGTCCAGTAGTATCAGTAGCCCCAACTGACTCTTCGGACCTCTCTAAAGAGTAATAGAAACTCAGTTGGAGCACAGTAGGTCTATGATATCAATACATTATAGGACACAAAGTGTGTGTGTGTGTGTGAGAGAGAGAGAGAGAGAGATTATGAAAAATTAAACCTTTCACCAAACTTCTGTAAACACATACAGAGATGGGCCATTGTAAAAGATTAGGCCCTTAGCAGACCACTGAGGGCCACACATCCTTGTTGCACTTAAAATTTTTGGAATTTATTTGCCTCCAGTTTCCTCCAGGGTCCCTAGGAGACACAAAATAATTTCTCCACATTTTCAGCTTTTCCCCCAGCCATTTTTGAAAGAAAAAAAAGGCCTCTCCTGAGCTTAAAATGGTCCAGAGCCAAAATTTGTGGATAAATGTGCTCTCCTGAGCTTATAATATGATATCCTGTGTCCACAGGACATGTGGGGGGGTCCAGATTTTTTTAATAAAACCCCTCAGCAACTATGATAATACTCCTGGAACTATATGCAGCCTGCTGGTACACTTTTCTGACCCTGCCTTACATCTACAGTGCTGCATGGAGGATCACCAACGGACATATGTAGTTCTCCCTCACTGTTGTTGTTTTTTCCAGCTGATACAAAGACAATTCTGTCAATTTCAGCTGGGAAAAAAATTGCATGAAGCAACCTCCAAAAAGAGAACCAGCCATAAAAGGTAGATTCCTTTAAAAGATGCTTCCTGATTCATTCCAAAAATCAACATATTTCCAAACCATAACCATTGGCTGGGAGATACAATAATACTGGCAGCTGAAGAAAAAAAAAATTCTTTCAACTACACACACATACGGAAATATGCATGTTGCTTTGCGGTCCAAAGGGCCTCTAGAGCAGCGTTAACTAATAATAAAACCAAATACAAATTAGAGCACAAGAATAAATGTACTAAACATTTCAACAGTACAAAAATCAACATCAAGCATAAGCAGCCACAGAGCCAAACAGTCACAGAGAAAACTGGATAGACTTCAACACGTGCAGGAATTGTTTAGTTTTTCTATGAGCAACGAGACCTTGCCAATTTTGCCAACTGAAAACATTCCTAAACCGTTGCCCTTACTACATCTTCCCTCCTCACTATTTGCTGCTATGTGTACTCTTTCCCTTGTGGAATGTCTCCTACTTATTAAAAGGAGACTTTGAGGGGAAATGCCTGCACGTATACAGCGTAAAGCAAGCAAATACTTCTTTCAAGCAGTACAAAGAGTCCAACCCATAAGGTCGCTGCCATTTAATTTTCATACAGCTCTTGCAATAGTGTATCACAAAGAACATTTGGAGAGGCTTGGGGGCATCTGAGCCAAGTATCACAAAGAAAAAATAAACATGGCAAGCTGAGAAATGTAAAATACAACTGAAGATGGATGTGAATTGAAACTGTTTGGGTAAAGTGAAAATATGCTTCTTGGAATACAGTAACGCCTCAAAGAGACTAACCAAATGTTCACAGAAACATTCATTCCAGAAATGTGTCACATCAGCTACTGCAGGGGGAAGAGTCAATTTAATACTTTACATTTTGTTCTCAAGTATAGACTTCCTTGTTCATAACTACCAGTGTAGATTCAGTATAGCTCCAAAATACTGAGGGCAGCATCAGGTATTGCTCACACTATGTATAACCTTTGTTGAGAGAATGAAGAGGGGGGAAAGGGTTCATGTACAGGATGGACCTTGTGTATATTTACTGAAAAATCTCACTCTGTTCAATTAAACTCACTCTTGGATACGTGAGCTTAAGATTGGAGCATCAAATATAGTTCATCCAGGGAATGCATGTGATTAGGCTCATTTTAAGTTTAAAAAATGTTTATAACAATGAATGTACACCAAAGCCTCCTAGATTAGCATTCTTTTTTTTTTGAGCATTTTCTCACCTTCCTTTTGTTAAAGAAGTTTTAAAATAGCCACAAATTGCACAACTATATTCAAGGGAGACTACCATTTACACCTGATAAGAGTTGTGTTTATTTTGCAAAAATAATATTTTATGGCAAGCAGAATAAACCAGTTTATTTAAGGACCTTTTCGCATGGCACTTGCCATGCGAAAGAGGGCTTGGAGTGTTGAGCAATTGCGAGGAGTGATCTGTACAATGCACTCACAATCATGTGACACTCCAGGGGCCGGCAGAGGCTGATCGTGCACCTTTTCATTTTTGGCTTGAAGCCGAAAATGGTGCCTGATCGCGCATTGCTCCCGGGCCCTGCGCGCACTTACCTAGCGTGCAGAGCCTCTAGAGCTGGGCCAGTCGCACTTCCTGCCCCAGTGCAGCCTGGGAATGTCCCAGGCTGCACTGCGGAAGGAAGAGGCAGAGCTCTCGCGTGAGCAAGCAGCCCGTGCAGAGCTGAAGCAGCAGGGAAGAGAGAGCCTTTCGTCAGAGGCTGCTTGTGCGATCCCCACACCCCACTGCCAGAACAAGGTAAGGTGCAGAAAGGGCCTAAGTTTCCTTAGAAACTATTTATCAACCTAGAGTCTTTTGATCTGTAAGATTTGAGAGATTCTAGAATATTAAAAAAAAAAAATACAACACCTCAGTATTTTCTCATGCCCCTTCCTCTTCTATGCACATGAAGACTGACTGAACAGAAGTACAGAGATGGGATGTCTATTGCAAACTCACAGATTAGATTTAGAAACTAGTTCAAGGAGTGTGTAGACAGACTGCAAGTTGTAGCTGAGATCAGAGAGAATTTTGATAAGACTTGAGTTAGAGAGCAGAACTATTGTCAATTTAATTAGCCCACCAAATTAGTTCTCGACTAAAACTAGCTATTAAGGAAAGATCTTTTCACACCTGTCTTATTCCATCTCTGACTATCGGATAGGGCATTTCAAGAAAACATCAATGGTACCATCACAGAACATATTTATGAAGAGTGCCGACAGGGCACCAAAGTATTTGGCACCAACAAGAGAAAATTGTTCAATGTTTGTTCGTTAGTTAAGTTAAATTATGTCCAGGTTTCTTTCTGGCCTTGCTATCACCACAATCATATATTAATATTTTCCCCTTCTTCTACACCAAAATGCAAGAGCTACCAAACTGGGGGAAAAGAGAGAGAGAGAGAGAGGGTGGGGGGAAAGAAAGAAAGAAAGGGATAGAGAGATAGAAGGCTTCTGAAAAGCTTCTGGCTACATGTGAAGTTCTCCTTAATAGCTCACTTGGTTTTATGGAATACCTTAGCTGCATTCTTTACACACAATAATTCTGACCAGTTTGATACTACTGAAAATAAGTCAACTCTTTCCTCATGTCTTCCAGATTTCTCAACTAGATGCTGAATGATGGGGCTACTCTGCACGGTTTCTTGTGGATCATATTGCTGTATGCCAATGAATTATTTTATTTGTTTTACTATTTGGCAAAATGGTAAAAATGGTAAAATGGCACACTAAGCTGTTGGTTACTTCCTTCAGGAGAGAGGAAAGTCAGGCAGAATTTATTTATTCTGAACACAGCCTGTTTCTCCAGTGCCTTCCTTCTCTCATGGCTACTGAAGTCTGCCTCCCCCCAACTACACTACATAAGGCACCCAAAGGATTCCAGCAATGTCAGTAGCATTACTTCTGTGTAGCTAAAGAGCCATCAATGTAGAAGTTAAATTTCTGATTCTTGCCATTTTCACCTGTACAGTGAAGGTCTGATTACAGGGAAAAGAACATCATGCTACTTTCACTGCCACTCTTTGCCGTCTTCGTACACAATTACTGAAGCTTAAGTAAGATGATGGACATTAGCTGATCCACAGCTGCAATTAATATGAAAATGTGAAAAAGAATGGTTCCATCTGAGAGTCATAACATGTAAAGTAATTGTCAGATCAAAAGTTATTTTACAGAGATTAAGAAACCTGCAGGGCTCTGATTGAAACAGTGCTAGCATACGATCCCTTTCTGTTTCTTTTAAGCAACTAGGGAATATTTGCAAAACAGAGGTAATCAATACTAGAACTGTTAAGCAAACAAGAAAGTCCATGTAAAACTAATTTCCCAACCTTAACATTCATATCCAAGTTTTTCTGAATTTTATCCTAACCTTTTGAATGAGAACGTTCCAAGGACTGTTTTTTAGGGGTATATGGGATTTTACAAGTGACATAGAGGAATCCTAAAAGCAATTCTTAAAAACAAAACGTCTGAAATTGAGGAAGGAAGGCAAAAAGCACATGCAATTTTTTTGTGAATTTGCTGTCCAATCTAGTGAATAAAGAACAGATGGATGAATTGCATAATGATTACAAAGAGATGCCATGTACAAGCCAGGTGGATGAGGAAGAACATAAATAAACAGGATAACATAAACACTATGAAATAAATGAAGAAATATGTGCACTTACACTTGTAATGAGGCAGGAGGAAATGTGTTAATGAAAAAAAATCTTACTTTAATGTCTCTTGATTTTCTTTTTACATTACAGCTCAATAAGTACTATGAAAAAATTAATTCAGTTTTATGCTAACACTTTAATTAAAATGGCAAATTCAAAGAACTGGAATGGAGCCAAAATTCTGGTAGTCTACTTTCCCATACCAAGGGAAAAATTCTTTCCAACACTAAAGTAACTAAAGTAACTTCTAAGGTAACATGTCTCACCCAAACTCTAAGGAAAATCCTTTAAAAAAAACCATTTATCTTGCTCAGAAACTCAATTCTCATTTCTACAAGTCAAATGCCCTGGCTGGCAGGTGAATGGGGACAGAGTTTGTTCTAATATCTTAGCACTTGAACCTTGCTTATTTATTACTGGATTTATATCAGCTTTTCCCCATGAATCTGAGGCAGCCTAGGATATTATGAAGCATGACTCTACAATGGGGAATGCACAGTGGCTGTTTCCCAGGGAATAAAGTATAACTCTGAAGGCACTGGCAAATATATACCAGAATACACAACTGCATGCCTGGAATCCTTGTGGTTAGTCCCAACTACAGCAGATCCATTTAATCAACTGTTGATGGTTAGGCAACATATTTGAAACTCTAATTGACTCAATCACTGTACTCTAGGTGGGACTTATAACAGGTTTTGGGCCCCTGTGAAATAGTTACACTTCTGCAACTCTACTTATGCAAACATGAACTGAATGCATCTGATGCACAGTGGCCAGAAAAGTACCATTGTATGTATAAGAAAACTTAAAGAAATGTGTAACAGCAACAGAATATAGGCCACCTGTGTTTTAGATGTATCTTTCTCATTGATCTATTGTGAGCTCCCTTGAATCTTGGGTTTGACTGGAAGTTGCCATATAAACAATAATTTTAAAAAAATTAGAGAAGGTTAAATCTAATATGTCAGGTACATTTACAAAGCAATGAAGCATAAAGTAAATTAAGGTCATTTCCACACTAGACTGCTATAGTGCTATTATTCCATTTTCAACATCCTATGGAATCCTGGGATTTGCAGTTTAGTGTGGAAATGGCTATAGATTTAGTACAGAAATGGCCATAGGCTCCAAGAAAGGGGACTTGGTGGCATTTAAAGGGCTAGTAGCACAACTTGCCCTTACAATCAGCTAGAATTCAGTTACGAGGGACCTTCTAAACCAAAGATTCCAGAACTCAAGATTCCTGAGCCAGAACCTGCAATGGCTGCCCAAGCCAGATGCCACCAAAAGCTTTGCCTCCATTGTCTCATGTAGCCCTAAACATGCTCATCACTGCAGACAGTATGGCAGCAAAACCTCACGGAACAATGAAGGAGAACAAAACTCAAGGACAGTGGTTCTTAACTTTCCTTTACAAGGGACCCCCTGTAAACATATTTGTTGCCAGGAACCCCCAAGACTTAACTCAAGAATTAAATATTTAAATTTAGATTTAAGTCTTCCTTTATTCATTCATTCATTCATTCATTGCTTCTTGCCCTTTTTGCATTGAGGCTTCTCGCGCGAGTGGGGAGGGCGGCTCGCGCGAGAAGGCTCCTCCGGGAGGCTGCCGTTTCCCCCCTCCTTCCTTCCGCAGGCGAAGGAACGGGGGGAAGCAGCAGCCTTGTGCGAGCTGCCCTCCCCCCGGGCGAAGCAGGAGGCTGTCGCATCCGTCCCCCCCCACTCGCGCGAAGCAGGAGGCTGTCGCGTCCGTACCCCCCGCTCGCGCGAAGCAGGAGGCTGTCGCGTCCATCGCGCTAGCGCCCCGCCCCACCCCTTCCTTCCGCAGGGGCGGAGGGAAGGAAGCGTGACCCGGCCGCCTCCCTGACGCTCCACACAGGAGGTAAGTGCACGTGGGCGCCGGGAGCGTTGCGCGAGCGCGGGTGATTTTCGCTTTGAGGCGAAAATTAAAAAACCCACGATCGCGCCGCTGCAGCCCCGTGAGCGCGGCGGAAGTGGGAGTGCGTCATGCAGAGCGACGCTCCCACTCCCGCGAGGCTCACGGGGCTGTCGCGCAACAGAAAGCCCATGCGAAAAGGGCCTAGGATTCAAATCCACATTCAGATACTGGATGACCATGGGCATGTCACATTCTCTCAGCCTCAGAGGAAGGGAAAGGCAAACCTTCTCTGAACAAATCTAGCCCCACTAAAATCCTGTGATAGGTTCATCTTAGGGTTACCATAGGTCAGAAGTCAGTTGAAGGCACACAACAAACAAACCAAAAGGGGGTGGTTCTTTCTAGCCATCACATCTCTCTCCTTTGAAAACTGATTTATCGCCACCCTAAGGTGAACCTATCATGGGGGTTTTCTTGACAAGATTTGTTGCCTTTGGCCCTTTTCGCACGGGCCTTTTCTCGCGCGACAGCCCCGTGAGCCTCGCGGGAGTGGGAGCGTCGCTCCGCACGACGCACTCCCACTTCCGCCGGGCTCACGGGGCTGAAGTGGCGCGAGCGATGGGTTTTTTGATTTTCGCTTCCAAGCGAAAATCACCCGCGCTCGCGCAATGCTCCCGGCGCCCACACGCACTTACCTTTCGTGCGGAGTGTCCGGGAGCCGGCCGGGTCGCGCTTCCTTCCCTCCGCCCATGCGGAAGGAAGGGATGGGGTGGGGCGCTCGCTTTGCGCGCGCGGGGGGGCGGACGGGACGAGCGCCTTTCTCTCTCGCGCGCGTGGGGGGGATGGAGGGGTCAGGCTCCTTTCTCTCTCACGCACGCGCGGGGGGCGGACGGGACGAGCACCTTTCTCTCTCTCGCGCGCGGGGGGGATGGAGGGGACAGGCTCCTTTCTCTCTCTCGCATGCGCGGGGGGGGCGGACGGGAGGAGCGGGGGGAATGGATGGACGCGCGAGCAGCCTCCGGGAGGCTGCCGCTTCCCCGCTCGTTCCTTCGCCTGCGGAAGGAAGGAGGGGGAAGCGGCAGCCTCCCGGAGAAGGCTTGTTGCGCGAGCCGCCCTCCCCCGCTCGCGCAAGAAGACTAATGCGAAAAGGGCCTTTTCTTTCTCTAAGGATGAAAGAATGTGACTTGTATGAAGTCACCCAAAATGGGGATTCAGACCTTGAACTCCAGAGTCATAGTTTGGGCATACACACACACTTGCTGCTATGTCCCTTTCAGCAGTGTGTGTGTGCAGGTGCCGAAAATGGTCCCTCATTTACAAATGAGGGAGCAGTTTGGGCACACACGCACACTTCCCGCCATGCCCCACAGTACCTGCACCTTCTGCTGCCACTTTCCTGACAAAAAGAACATGGTGGCATGTGTATGTGTGCACCCAAACTACTCCCTCATTTGCAAATGAGAGAGCAGTTTCAGCACCCACATACCCCCTGCTGCTGCATCCCTATTGCTGTCACTGTTGTTGGTGTCCAGCAGCAGGGCTTCACTTACTCCAAGGCTCCATGGACCCCAGGTTAAGAACTACAGTTCTCCCCCACATTTGAGGGTGTCATTTTCACAGATTTGATTATTCATGGTGCCTGCTTGCCCCCCCCCCATTCTCTTCCTCCCGTTCCCTGGTTTTTTGCCCAAGTGTAAGGAGGGAAAAGATCATCCCTTCCTTTCATTCCCTCACCTGTTGCCTGCAAGGGCACACTGGCAGCAGCCAGCAAGACTGTGCAGGAAGGCAATGTCAGAGTCCAACTCCCTGCCTGTGCCTCACTGCCAGCAAGGGGGAGGAGGGTAGAATACTTGCTGCGAGGAGGAGGAGGAGGAGGAGGAGGGAGCAAGGAATGTCCGAAACAACAACTACAAAGGAAACTACAGAGCTGAGCCAGGTCAAGGTCCAGTCCAACAGTCCAGAAAGCAGAGGTCCATCCAGAGGGGTCAAGGGAGCCAGAACATGAGGGTCGTGAGGCTTGTAAGTAATTTGCTACAAGCAAAGAGCAAGCCATGCTGACAGACCTAAATAGCCACAGAGAACAGGTGTTATTTGTCATTGCTTCCTTATTCTAGCCAATGAAGCTTCCCTCTGAGCTGCCCATTTCAGCCTCCTTCGTGACTAGAGGCTAAGGGGCTCAGGTGACTGTAATTCTTCCAAATCACTGCTGGTTCCCTCTCCCTCTGGAGCTGGTTGGGGCAATTCTGCCTCCACTTGTCCTTCAACTGATGGGAATGTTTGCAAGTTGGTTTGGTCAATAACTGACTCTGTTCCTGGCATAATCTGTTGCTCCTCAACCTCAGAGCCATCATCTATCACAGACGATCACCCGTTCCCTGCATGCCCTCAGTTGCCTCCCCGCATAGGCATGCTGGCGGGGAGTGGTGGCCAGGAGTTTGAAAGGAGGGTATGCCGGCCAGGGGAGTTATTTGCAGGGTTTTTTTACATTCTCAAGGGTTCTGTGTCCCTATCCCTCGTGAATGTGGAGGGCCTATTGTACTGCTCTAGGCCAGAGTGCTCTCTCTTCAATGATTTCTGTTCTCCAGGAAAGGAGGAAGAGTAATCAGGCCATAAGACTATGGCCCTTTCCACATGTGGAGGGAGAAATGGGGGAAAACACGCTGAAACGGAGCTTACCGGCAGCTGGGTAAGTCTGTCGCCATGCGGAGCAATGCGAGTTTGCTGCTCCGCACTCCTGCAGTGTCCAAAATGGTGGTTCCAGCATCCGAAATGGCAGCTTCTGGCTGGCGGAGGCTCTCCACCAACCGGAGAAGCTCACCAGCTGGAAGCCCGCCTGCGGCAGATCTGCAGGCACGCACTAGTGTGCGCCTGCAAATCTGCACTGGTGCACAGCGACGGGGCTGTGTGCTCCGTGCTTTTTAAAAACCTCTGAAAAGAGGTTTTCAAAAAACACGGAGTGCCACCACTTCCGATCGCTTCGGAGCGGATTGAGGTGCGGAACTACGCTAAAGTAGTCCGCCACCATCCACTCCACTGTGCAGACGACCTCCATTGGAGGTTGCTCTGCACCGTTTTATTACCCCGGTGCAGAAAGGGCCTATGTAAAGACTGAACCAGCACCCAGGACTCATTGGACACTGTATCTGGGACCTGTCTGTGAATGCTTCTGCTTTTTGGCCCTCAGGCCAATTCAGTTCCTACACGTGAGTACATGCAATTTGTTCATTCCAGATCAACCCCTGACCAGCTTTCTCCAGTCTTCTGCGGACTCATTTTCACCAGGGATACGAAAAGCACAGATAACATGTTTTTACCTGGGGCTGAAAAATCTCACTTTTGGCTTTTGGTTGTATGTAACTTTACATGTGGGCTAGACCTCCTTTTCCTGCAGACCAACAATTCATTTAGCCATGTTTTACAGAAAAAAGTTGCTGTTAATATAATGCAAGTAACAGCTCTTCAGCATGATGGAAATTATAGCTGTAGCCTTGAGAAATACCAGCATGCTGAAGATTTAGTGAAATCAACTTCAAGCATAAAGGTGATTTCAATGGGACTTTAATGTACTTTTTAATGTACCTTTTTTCAGTAAATTGTTTAGTCTTTGAGGTGGCACAGGTCTCTCTTTTGTCTCTCTGTATAAACTGAGACTAGAGTTTGGAGTAAGGTAGGGGTACAAAATAAAATGTCTTCTGTGTTTCATTTTGTAGCCCCAGCCCTGCATTACAACAACTGCATAAAGGTGTTTTTTCTCCACTTTATCAGAATCTATTTCATATGAAAATGAAGAATTAGATAATTATCTGTTAGTAGGCTAGAAGAAAAGTAAATAAAATTTGGTCAACAAGTTATTTGTTTCAGGTTTTCTCTTCTACCCCTTCCATTCAATGGTTCATTGAGCTCAATCATCATTACTTCATGCACAGTAGTAAAAAATATATTTTATGAACAGAAAGTCAATTTAGGATAATAGAAGGAAAAGAATTGGGTTCTGGTGCAATTTAAAGAAGGGTGAAGATGATTATGTACTGCTTACAATAGCTTGACTTAAAATAACAAATTTTCTTACATTATCCAAGCTGTTTTGGTAACATCTTGTCAGAAAAAAACACCCAGTAAGTTAAGGTACAGTAGTTCTTTATCCTGACCACTGTGTTTTACAATAGCTGATGGCCCAGTGTTCACAAAAATAAACCATAGTAACTCTCCCTATAAATTGTATCAGAGGTCCTTCTAGGAAGAAGCCCTACATCTTTCTGTAAAGTAAAACTGTATCCAATCATGCCACATCATAAAAAGAACTGAATATTAATGAAGAGTGGCAATGAAGCTGCAAAGTCAGCAGTAAAACTACTATTATGCCACTCCATGCAAGTCAAATATTGTCATCTGCAGGGGAAACCTCATGAATATTGCATGTGGTGTAGCTTCCCAAACTGAAGAGCTTATTTTCATTAAGCTCTTGATTTGACACCTGTCTCTTTAGAAAAGCTGTGAATTTTATTTGAGGTGATCAAAAGCTTGACTAATACTAGTGTAAATAAATTTATTGCATATATCAAATTCTGCAGGAAACTGTCTTCCTGGACATCTAAAGTGATTCCCTTTAAGCTAAGCTTAAAAGACTGGAACATTTGGCATTTCAGCTCTGCTTCCTGCTTTGTTTCCTGGTAACATCTAATAATCCAAAATATATGACATCGCCATGCTAAGCATCAATAAGACTAGGGGGTTATAGTCTTTCTCAAGGCAATGCAACAGCAAAAGCAGCATTCTTAAGGCTAGAAAGTCAGTAGTGCAAAACATTACAAAATAAAGGTACTTTTCCAAGCAGGTTACCATTACTAGTTCCATAATCTGCAGTAAGCATAGCCATTCTTCTGGTGACTAGAGAGAACTGGAGTGTTGGAGTCCCAAAACAGTGATTTTGCCATGCCATGCCAACTTTTAATTAATGAATTAGAGCAAGGACTCTGACACAAAGGAGAAGAAACTACATGGCACAGGAATACTACCAATGCAAACTACAGGGATACTAAACTTAGCCTGAATCCTGATGGTCAACTTGAACTAAAGCCTATTAGCCTGGATGTCCTTGATCCAGAGACACTCAAATTAGAACGTATGAGATGGTATCTTTTTCCTCAGGTTCCCATCAATAGTCATCTCCCACTTACATTCATCAACAGCACAAACAATGGACATAATGGAATCAAATTTAATGGTATCTAAGTGCTTCAGTGCACTCAGTGGCAATGCTTGGTAAAGTTGAAGGCAATAGGAAAAGATGGACATTACACTACAGTTTGATTGATTCATTCGCGAAAGCCACAGCCCTGAACTTGCAAGACCTAAGATAGCAGTTGGTGAACAGGGTTCTTGGAAGTCCCTCATTCATAGAGTTGCCATAAGTCAAAATCAACTTGACAGCAAATAACAACAAAAAAAGTGCCTCAGCCCAAGCCAGAAGAAGTCCCTCCTGTGATTAATGAACTTCAAAGCACTGAAAAAGGTAATGCGGATATATATAGGCCTGAATCCTGTTGGTTAGTCCAACTAGAGTAGAGCTTTCCAAACTTTTCATGTTGGTGACATACTTTTTAGACATGCATCATTTCGTGACACAGCAAACTGGAGGTTAAAATAACCCCTTGAAAGAGAGATGGACACATACATAAATTGTAATAACAAAATGTATGCGGACATAACATGTCTCATGCTTTATGAAAACATTTCATATATTTTTAAAAATATATGATTTGTAAATAATAACATACATTTCCAAATCAAATAATAATAATAATAATAATAATAATAATAATAATAATAATAATGTTGTTGTCATTTATGAATAAATATATGTAAATATGTGCAAGTATTTAAAAAATTGAATAAAACCAATGATTGCTTACCACGTTAATGAGATGTATGAGGTTGATAGGATGAACACAGCTTTTCAATATTTGGGGGAATATTAGATGAAGACACTCATATTTCATCATCAAGCATTTTTAAGCTTCCATGTTTCAGCAAGAAAAGATCCTGGTGAGAATGGTGGCAACGGGAAGGGCAGCCCCCCTCACCCAAGCCTGGCCTGCTGCTGTTGCCCTCAGCGAGAAAAGTTCCTAGTGAGGGTGGCAACACTGGGACAGGCAACCTCCTGTAAGCTTGGCCCACTGCCATCGCCCTTGCTGAGAAAAGACCTTGGCAAGGACAGTCCCCCCACCTGAGCCTGGCCTGCTGCCATCGCCCTTGGTAAAGAAAGACTCTGGCGAGAGTGGCAGCAATGGGCCAGGCTCAAGTGCAGGGGTCTTTCTTGGTCCAAGGAGGTAACACACCTACACACTGCAGGCGACACACTAATGTGTTACAACACACTGTTTGGAAAGCCCTGAACTAGAGTAACCACATTGAATTAATTCTTTAATGGGGCATTAACACACAACTAAATTCCATTGGTTTAGTGGGTCTTCTTTAGTTTGAACTCAGAATAGAATTTAGGCTATAATAAGTACACAGAACACCTAAAACAGAAAAGAAGCTGAGTAAGAGAGGACATACTACAAGGTACGTAAGAAGTGTGAAAAAATGGTGGGGAGCCATCCACAGCATCTGAATGATAAGATATTCAATACGAATAAAAGTAGTACTTAGTGATACACCACAGTGTTAAGCTGTGGAATTTTTTGCCACAAGAGGTAGTGATGGCCACCAACTTCTACAGCTTTAAAAAAAGATTGGACAAATTCACGGAGAATCATGCAATCCTGACTACTTGTAATCATGGTTATATGTGATTGCTGATATCTGAAGAAAAATGCTTCTGAATACTAGTTGCTAGGGAACATGAACAGGAGAGTACTACTGAAGTTCTATCCTGATTGTGCACTTCCATAGGCCCAGAGGGATCAGTGTGGCTCTATTTTCTTACTGGCCAAGTATTGTCACTTTGTGATAGCAAATTGTGTTATAGATAGCAAAGGAAGTTCAAACTATTTTGAATGAGACAAAAAAGAAAAAAAAATCAGAGCATTTTAAGATCAAGGCAGAGAGGAAACACACATGTTAACACTCAGAGGAGTTTACATTTTTCAAATTTTGACACAGTTCCCTTAGGACACAAGTTAGCTAAATAGCTGGCAGCTCAAACATGAAAAATTTCACCACCCTCAGCCTCACGTGCCATTTTCTGAACATATAAATCTTCCTACGGACATTGATAAATGATTTGCTACTCCTTTCCTCTTTAACTCTATTCATACACAAACCAGAGGTAAATCTGAATAAAAAACAATCCACTTATCTCTGCTATACAATAATTTGTGCCTTGTGAGCTATAGAGGATGACTGAAAGCTGAAAGTCCTAACAGCAATATGAATAACAATTCACAGTCCAAAGCGAACTACAGGAAAGAGCCTAGCCTCAGTACTGTCACTTCATGGCATTTAAAAATATCTTTGAGAATACAGGCTTAATTTTGCTGGGTTAGCTTATGTGTTTTAGGAGAACTGTCATGATTCAGGGTCTAATCTGGATTCCCTGTCCACTGAGCTGCCAGCTATTTAGCTAACTTCTCATACCTTTGTTGCTGCAGTTATGTGCCTTCAGGTCAACTCCAGGTTGCAGGGGACCTTCCTGGCAAGATTTATTCAGAGAAGGTTTGCCATTGTTTTCCTCAGAGGCTGAAAGTATTTGACTTGCCCAAGGTCACCCACAGCTGAGTAGAGATTCGAACCCTTGTCTCCTGAAGTCCTGCACTCAATGCACTACACATGCTGGCTCTGACACTTTAAGTTACTGCCCTCCAGCTCCTGCCTCCTGTTCAATTATCTCCCCTTTTCTGACTTTGTAAGCCTTCCAAACTAAGAACATGATGAAAAGACATCATGCACACTGATGGTGTTGTGTAAGTAATTAAAAACAACAATAACACACTGGTGCAAAATACATATTCCATCTGTCTCCAGTAGATGGGTTTTGTATGACAGCACATAGATATGAATGATGTCCTGAGCCTACACTAATTTAACTGAGTATGCTTGTGTAATGTATAAAGACAAAATATGCTGCCTGTTTTGAACAGAAGAATAGACATAAATCACACTTTTCCATGTTTCAATTCAAGATCAACTTTAAGATATTACTGTGCGCAAATTGAAAGCTTACCATGTAATCTTTATTCATATCCTTCACAGAGATGTAAAATTTCCATGCATTTTGAAACCAGATGGAAAGAACATATTTTCCAGAAAAAAATGGATTTTTCTGAAAAATCTGGGGGAAATATGATATTAGAATCCTTTACAAATTGAAAATAATTTTGTTATTTTAGGAAACGAAGAATCATTATCAATATCATAACAATTCCAGCAACCACAAACCATTGCATTAATCTCCCATGCAGGTAAAACAATGCTCAAAATCTTACAAGTTAAGATTGTCCATGCTATCATATTTCCAGTTTCCATGTACGGTTATGAAAGATGGATTGTGAAGAAAGCTTAAAGGAAGAAAATCAACTCATTTGAAAATGTGGTAGTAGACAAAAGTTCTACAGATACCATGGAAAGAAAATAAATGAGTCCTGACCTCTCTCTAGAAGCCAATTGACTAAACTGAGACTGTTGTACTTTGGACATATCATGAGAAGACATAACTTGCTGGAAAAGACAGTAATGGTAAGGTGGAAGACAGTAGGAAAAGGAGACCACATGACAGGTAGATAGGCTTAATGAAGGAAGCCACAGCCCTGAATCTGCAAGACTTCACAGGGTTGTTGATGACAGGGTAACTTGGAAGTTTCCCATTCACAGGGTTGCTGTAAGTCAAAGTTGACTTGTTGGCAGTTAACAACAACAAAAACAAATTATTATATACATTTGTTGTTGCGTGTCTTCAAGTTGTTTCCAACTTATGGTTTTACCTTCCTCTGAGGCTAACAGAGTGTGACCTGCTCAAGGTCATGTACTGAATTTCCATGGATGACAAGGGACTTGAACCCTTGTTCTCCAGAGTCATAGTCCAATCCTCAAACCACTGTTCCACGCTGGCTTTCTATTATATACATAATGTATTATCATCATACAATTTTGTGTGGCATAAAAATTATCTCATTTGGCATATTTAAAAAGTTTTTTTAAAAAAATTTTTTGTTACAAATGGAGCTAGAAGATCCTGAATTGTAAAGACCCCTTTCAGTTTTTCCACTTTATGAGGAACAGGCAAAAAAGCAGTTAAAACTGAAGAATTAACATAAGGAAATAAAAGATAAAATTATTTTGTCTCTGCCAATTTTCTGTAGTGTCAAGCAGCACATGAACCATTCACTCCCATAAAAAGAAGGACACCAAGGAGGATACCAACACTAGGAATTGCAATGATCAGTTATAGTACACTGTCTGACATAAAGGTCTTCCTATTCTATCATTTTAGAAATAATTTTCAGTGAGTAAATACATGAACACCTTATCTTAAACATTTTATTCATGATTCTAACAAAAAAAATTAATTTTTGTTCTACTTACAATTTTTCCAGTTTTTCCAAGACAAAGAGGCTTCTAAAAATCGAGGGAAGCTGGGTTGGTTTGTTTGTTTCCCAAATTCTTTCAGGTATTTTTACCCAGATTGTTACATCTGTGCTCCTTGCTGGCCAAGCCAGAAACTATACTCTCCTAACTCCTGCTTGTCCATTCTCCCTCTATCAAAGAGCTGGGAATATGGACGACATATACCTCCAGAAAGCTACACTGATTGTTTCCTTTTTATCTTTAAAGAAGAGCATGGATGTTGCCTATTTCCACTCTCTGAAGAAACAACCAGCTCTGGAATAAGACTAAAAATTCTCTGCAGCTGCTGAAATTTTCTTTCTTTCCCAAAGTTTCTTGTATTGCAGAGAATGAGAGACTGGAACTCATTCATAGCTGGAATTCTTATATTTGCACTGTTCACATTGTCTTAGTAACTCCACCTGCCTCTTTTTTTGATACTTGAACTGTATTTAGAAATGTTTGACTGAAATTTTAAGTTACCTCAATGCTAGAAATTTGGGGGCTGAAGGAAAATTTCATTATGGGTTGGGTAGAATTCTTATTTTAAGAGGAGTTCCTTTATTTTGCCCCCTGCCCCCCCCACTTCAGCCATAAGCTACATTCCTGGTGTGCTGGCAAAATCATACAGTCATTATGGGAAGATCATTTATTGAAATTGTCAATCAGCCTTCAATTGTTTGCATACCTTAACATCAATCACAATTGTTAATAGACTTCATGAAGTAAAATTTCTTTTCTTCTACAAGTGTTTGAAGAATACTAAATGAGTAAAAGATCCCATCAGGTGGGGCTTTAGACTACATTTAAACAAGGGCATGTATGAGTTGATGGAACATCTTATTTGATCTGCCTTATCTGATTATCAAGAAATTATCCTATTATCAAGTTAGACCAGTAATTTGGACAACATTTTTCAATCAAGTATGACAAGAAAGGATCATGTTAACCGGGCCAACACACTGATGGGAAAAACTCTCATTAATTCAATTTCAGTCCGATTCTCTAATCACTGAAGAGCCTGCCTTAGCAAGCACAATTTGTACCAAACTTGAATCATTTTCTATTTGCTAGAGATTTAAAAACTGTTGAGCCAGTTTTTCTTTTCCCAGTACATCTAAAAAGGAGAATAAATCCACAAGAGCCTAGTAAGCATCAAAGATTGAGAATTAACTAACATTTTAGTCAAATGTGTGTACGTTTCTGTATATGCCTTCATGTTGCCTGTTGGGACATGCTAATGATCCCACACATCCTTCATCACTATGAACTAACAAAAAACTGCTACAGATAAATGTACGTGAGAACTTATGTTGGAAGGGGGTTCTGGACATTGGAAAGATAACTTTCCCAGTTTTGCCACTTTGTGTGTGTGTATACTTTAATTTTTCTATGACCATTTACCCTGAACATTTATTTAACCAAAGTTCCATTTGTTAGCTATGCTTATTTGAAATTCTACAGATGATTTCCTACAAGGAGAAGCCCCAAAACACACCCTGAGGCAGAGATAACTCTTTATTTCTCAGAAATTCTTGTCACTTTCTTGCCTTACTGCCATTCTCCATAATCTTGTAGTTGCCATGCCTTCCCAAATCAAGGAAAAAGCATTGCATATGGAAAAATGTTTGCTTTCTTTCTACATAGGAATCCACATGCCACTGCTCTAGGGCAATGGTAGAGTAGAGCCACAGCTCACAACATTCCAGCCCAGAGACTTTTAGATTAGCAGGGATTATGACATCATTTGCCATGTCTCTTGGGCTTTCCTGTTCCCTCTGAGCTTATTTAATAATTCCCACAGCAACGGAGGACATGTTTAATTAATTGTTTGCCATGAAAGGATGTGGTGAAATGGATTTCTCCTGGCAACAATGTATTATCATGAGCTATCTCTGTTGCAATCCAAACTATTTTGGAGTGACTTGGTCTTCAGTAGTCAAACCCTATATAAGCTTTACAAAAGATCAAAGAGGCTAAAAAAAAGTGGCTAATACACACATACACACTCCATACCAACACAGCTTCTTGCATCTTTAGACTTCCCTTTGAGGTTTTGCTAAAGGGCAGCCACGACCAGGATCTGTATTTCACGATTTACCACTACACTATTGCTCTAGGCCAAACAAGCAGTCACTTTAGTCCCCTGTTTACAGCATGAAAGTAACTAGTTTAAAAAACAGTCATTACATTTCCCCAGTAGCTAACATCTAACTCCATTACATTACAAGAACGTCATTATCCTCACCCCAGGCTCGCCAAGCTTGTGTTTAAAATGGACTTTTTTTTTCTTTTTGGGCAAGCAAACCCCCACTCCCACTGCTGGAGGTGTGTTCTCTCTCCCATGTGGCTGCACTTTCTGCTGTGTAATGGCTGATGATTGGTTAGGTGCCCTCTTTGCTCCTACTCCTCCCTTTTCAAGATGGCCACTGGAAGTAACTAGAAGGTAAGAACTGTGCTTTCTCTCTTTGAGGGGAAAGTACTGGTAAGCCCTTTACTGTGCCTTTTTTCCCTTCACCCCCCCAACACTGGAGCCAGAGGCAGAGGACTGGGAGGGGGGAGTTCTGGAAGGGAATCGCAGGGGTGGGAGTTATTCACAATTTTTTCAATTTCACGAAAGTTCTGTACCCCTAGCCCTCATGAATGTGGAGAGGCTACTGTAGTTACTTTTACAATTATATCCATAACAGCAGTAAACTACTTTTGGAACAGGGCTTCGAACTAGTTACATCTTTCAATTACTGTTCCAAGCTCTTGCCATTTCCAGTATTATATGCCTTTCTGCACCCTCAAAGGACAGAAGTCAATACAGCTACAGTTTATCTATAAAAGGGATCTACAGTTCAATGGAACTTGAAATGCCCTACCCACTCCACCCCTAGACCAGCCACTGATATGTAGATTCAACCAGTAGTGTGGAGAGAAAGGCAATATGCCTGTACAATGTTTCCTCTCTTTTCTTTTGTCTTACAGTAGAAGCCATCCCATTTCTGTCAAGCTTTGTCAATCATACAGAAGACAAATAAGACTGCCCTCACCATACACCCATAAGCAAGACACTGTTAACTGTCACTATTTAAGACAGTTGACCTTCCAGCAACTAAAAACAATCGACAGACCCACAACCTTCAAGCCAGTGAAAGTAGTTCAAGCCTCTTTGTCTCATATATGAAAGTATGCAGATACAACTGATAAAATCCACATGGGCTGAGTAAAGAACTGCCTCTGGCATATGCAGAATATTCTTTTGGCACCCCAATCCTATTGGAATACATATTTCTAGACAATAAAACTGACTTTTCCCTAGTAATCTATAAAAAGATATGCCTTAGAAGGCATTAAAAGTCAGCTTTATAAATAGAAAACAAAAGACTTGCAGCAGGAAATTGTTCCTTTGGGTTAAAGATCTCTATAATACTCGCTAGAAACATGTAATTAATACTAAAAAGAATCAAGAAGAGAGGACCAGAACAGGTGTTTAGATTACTTCAGACAAATGCCTACTATAAAATGCCTTCTGTTCTCAGCCTGAGTATACTAGCCAGTCTAAGCAATAATGGCTTAAGGACAAGACATTATTTTTTTTAAAAAAATAACGAAAGTACAATTGGCCAGCTCCATTATCTATATAGCTTGGGGAAAGTCTTACTGAAGTATACAATCTGGTTTTTGGATTTTTATTCTCATTAGTGTTGAATAAAGCCAAATGATTCTTGTCAGTGTAATTATTCTGAACCTAATAACATGCAGGTAATATGTCTGTACAATTACAGGACTGGAATGCAGACAAACTTCTGAAAAGATTAAAGAAGAATTAAGAAGATTAAAGAAGAACTATAAAAATTAAGGGTACCGCTACATTAAAATATTATTATGCCATCTTTTTTACATGTTGTGTGTGTTGTTTTGTTATCTCAGGAGTTGTCAGTTGCAGAGAGTGGGGAGGGCAATTTTCACTTCCATAGCAATGCTATATTCTCCCTTCTTCCAAAATCAGCCTAAACCCAGTCTAAACTAAAATTAAGGTGTTAATTTTGAATTCCATTTTCAGTCCTTTTTAGGTGATTGTGGAATGGGTGAGGATTGGGTTGCTATAAAAGTATTTCCCACTCCCGAGGCCCCTATATACTATACAATTACAACAATACTACTAGTATTTACCCGGCATTGCTCAGGATTTTATTTTCTCTTCAGAACTCAGCAAACTGTTACCCCACTGGAAAACCCTGTCCTGGGGTCTACAATTTTGATATTAAAATATGATTCCATGTGTCTGAGAGGTCACCCAGATGAGCATGTTGGCAGCAACGGTTGAACGATTGAAAGCCAGTTCAGGCCAGTAAAATCCCCTGTCATGTAGCCCCAGGAGACTTCAAGCTGTGCAAACCCACAGTTGACAAAGGGCCCTCAGCCCCTGAGAAGCTGACTTGAGGGGATTAACATGTTTGCCCCAAGTTGAGCACCGATAGCAATAACATCCTATCAGGCAAGGATCATTTACATAAGGTCATACCACAACCCAATGCAGCCGAAGATCCTGAGGCTTTGGCAACACCTTGTAGTCTCCTCATGCAAAAGAAGTTACCATTGTGGAGCTTCTTTCTCAATGCGACACTCGTTCTCCCCGGGAAAGGATTAGCTCTCCAGGTACTTTTTCCCCTACAAATAGTCCCAGTTTTTGAGCGGTTCTTTGATACTCCCAGTCATCCCAGCTGACTGTTTCTTTGCCCATTCAGTAATCCCCTCAGCCCTCTCTGTGCTGAGCTCCACTTCTTCGCTGTTTTTCCCAAACCAAGGACTTCAGGAAAAGGTGCAGTATTACCCTAGCTACAGTCTCTTCAATATTCCCCCTATCTAGTTTTCTATCTTTTGCTTCTTAATAGGGCTTGAGTGAGCATGTGAGCAATTGCATTGGTGCATGAGACTTTCATTCAATAAAATCATTTTATTGGACATCTTCGTTTGGTTTTTGGCTTGGCCTGACCCCATAAAAACTGAGCAAAAAGACCCTGCTAGGTTACCCTGCCTCTCGCATTGCTATTGCTTGTGCTCTGGCTAGTTTCCATTCCCCACCACGTGGAGCACATTAAGGCGTCCCCCACAGGACCCTAGAAATCAGGGTAACAAAACTGTCTTCTCCAGTATCTGTAACTTTTCCCCATATTTGCCAGTGCAATCCGTATTCAGATTTATTTACATACACAGTTGGGTTCCTGAGGGAATATGCTGTCTTCCTCCTTGCTGCTAGGCCTCGTCTCCATAGCAACCAGCCTTTTCCAGTACCTGAAACTTTTCCCATATTCCCCAATCCAATCTGTATTCAGAATTGTTCACATGCAGAGGTTGGGTTCCTGAGGGAATACACGTTCTTCCACCTTGCTGCTAGGCATTGTATCCATAGCAACCGGCCTATTCCAGTACCTTATTCCAGTACATGTAACTTTTCCCCATAGTCCACAATCCAGTCTATGTTCTCTGGCAACATTGATGTACTGGCTTTTTATTTATTTTTTTTATTTTTTTGCTTTCTGTTGAATGTATGCAACGGCTTTACATTTTTCTGGAAGCATTTTTTTGTTTTGAATTTCAACTTTAAGATTCCTCATATATGGAACCCATACATTCTACTGTGTGGGGACAGAAGACCTTGTAACGATGTCATATATGTCACTTTAATTTTTCGCACATATGCCTGCCAAATATTTTCTAGCATCCTTATTGATGGTAGGCCTCATCTCCATAGCAACTGGCCTGAGGCCCAAGAGCTCTCTGGCTGAGAATTCTAAAGGCCCCTCCCTAAACTGCCAACCTCAGGATTCCATAGAATCTTCACAGCCGGCCAATCATATGAGTCTTTGCCTGCCTGCCGCAGACAAACTCACAAACTCACAGACAAACATTGACTTTTATATAGTAGATAATTCCACTTCAACTGCTGTGTTTGTATCCTATGGAATCCTGGTGTCTGTAGTCTGGTAAGGCACCAGGGCTCTGTGGCTGAAAATTCTAAATACCCCTTCCTAAAATACAGATCCCAAGATTCCATAGGCTATTGCCATTGCAGTTGAACTGGAATCATAGTGCTTTAATTTTGCAGTGTGGAAGGTCCCTAAAGGCTTCCCAGGATGACATTTTTATTAACCCCCCACGCACACGCACACACAAAATTTAGGAGGCTGCAAGAGACTGGGAAGACTGGCAGGAATTTGGCCTGCTGCTTGGGGCTTATGGGATTTGTAATTCAGCCTCTGGGAAGCCATAAGTTCCCATCCCGTGCCCTAGCGCCTTGGCTTTTGGACATACCATTTTGTCCACAAGATACATCAATGAAATGAGTGTCTTCCATCAGCACAGAATATGGCAGTGGCTCCCTCCTATCAGCCAGTAGGCCTGGCATCTCTGGTTCCCAAATTAGACAAATCCTTGGAATAGTTATGTAGCCAAGATACACCCATTTAATCAGTTCTCCAGAGCCCCGCGAAGAAAGCATCACATGGCAGATACTATGTATCCTAAGTACTTACTGGCTTATTAACACCCACTACCATATATCAAAGTCAGGGACTTATACCCAAAATATACACATTACCACCCTCTTCATTTTGCATTCTTGCTGTGGAGATCCACAGCAGTTAAGCCAACCTATACCTTAATCATTTACATCCTCTTCCACTTTTTAGAATTTAAGGGAAAACTTGAGCTTACACAGGTAAATAGATAGATGGTAACAGGGGATTATGCCAACAATTTTCAGAATCTAGGTTATAGAAGGTAATCTATTAACACTAAGTATATGTATACACAAGAGGCATTGTTGCATTTTTAAAATTTTGCTTCAATGGGTTCAACATAAACCTTCTTCAAAAGTCTCCAAAGAAACATGTAAAGACCACAAAAATCTAGCTTGTTGCTAAGTCAGCAGCGTCCTGACTCCCTATTCAAGTCCACTCACATAAACAAAGAAATGCACTTAAAGGCAACTTCAAAATGAACAGGTATGTCCCCCTTCATTAGTTCCTACAAAACTTCCAGAGCTGCAGCATCTTTATATGCAGACTTTTTTTCAGAAGTCTCCTGTTTACTCAGTACAAAAAAAAAAAGTCAAAATACATGAGTGATATACACAGAAAGAGCTTCTGCCAGAATCTGAAAAGCTGTTTGAGAAGTGCCGTAGAGATCCCAGCTTTATATACAGGTCACAGACAAAGGAAACTAATGATGTATTTATATGCCTGTAACAGTGGCTATAGAAATTTGGCAAATGGACCTAACTTCCTCTCTGTGGCAGGATGGAACAAGAGTGTGAAAATCCAATCTGTGTTACAGAATATATTTGGCATCTGGATTACTAGAGGACGAGAGTAACAGAGGCTTTTCTCCTGCTTCAGTAGCTGGAATAGACACCAAAAATCATTGCTGAAACTTACTCAGAGGAATTTGAATAATGCTACATTCCAGATTTTTAAACCTGCCAAAGACCTGACAGACATAAGGACTAGTGACCTTTTAAAGCTAGTTAAGTAATGAACTTCTAAAGTACAAAATACATGAACTGGTATTACAACTGAAAGTACATACCCCCAGCTTCAAATGTACTGAATGAGACATTGACTACTAAAGCTGTATTAAATATGCAGTGGAAGACAGTGATAGCTCTCAATCATCTCTGAAGAGGAACTAAAGATTATGGAAATCACAGTCTATTCAGACCAAGTTAATCAGACACTTACTCCCACTGAAATCAGTTGGACATGTTAGTCACAATGACTCACTTTTTCCATTCAACTTTTTCAGTTCCACAGCTTTCAATGGGAGTAAAGTGTGATGTGATATGTTCAGTTCCGCCCACTGCACACCAAAGTAGGAAAAAACACAATGAAACAGGACAAATTCCAGCATCCAAATAAATAACCTTCTTACAGAGAATTTCAATTACGGGCCCTCAAAAAGGGCATTATAACTGTATTGTTGGAGTCTCCATGTCACAAGTTGTATTTGTGTATAGTCTAGAAAATGAACATATGAATTGGGTTTGTACTGTAGCTCAAGGCTGTCACTTAGAATGTAAAATGAACAGAACTTTCTTTTCTGATGTGTCTCTCATACAATGGCTTAAATGGTTGGATAGCATTATTTAATAGCTGAGAAAAAGAAATAAGTATCTTAGATCACAATCAGATATTTGGCTTATATCCAATGTGCATAAACATTATAATAAAAAAGAGAGGAGGACAAAATGCATTTGTTTAAATGAAATGGACCAAGATCAATACCTACTCCAATTTTTTGTAATGTGGGTCAATCATTCCAAGGATAAATCCATAGCACAGGCAAGCCAGTATTTAATTTTAAGTTGACTTGTTCACATTAACTTAGTGAGCTCTGGTTCCATTCACTTTTTGTTTCTGTGTTCTTACAACAGGCAAAAAGACAAAATTTATTATGCCAAAATGCCCACGAAGAACATCATTGTTTATGTTTACTTTATATAATACAGACAAATTGTATCTGGCAATGAAAGAAATATCAAGATTAACCAATCCCACAAATACTGTATAGGTATTTTAATACAAAAACAAGTTCAGTTCATTTAAGCCTATTCACTGACTCAAACAGGACCATGTAAGGCAAGGGATGGGCACCACCAGTGGAACTCTTCAAATGTTGTTAGCCTACCATCCCAATCAGTTGTATTCGGCATAAGCACTGGAGACTGAAGCCCCAAAATATTTGAACAATCATAGTTACCTACCCTGATGCAGGAAAACCAGATTCACAGCAGGCATACATACTTGCCAGAATCTTGAAAAGTGGTTGAGATCTTCCTATGTGAAGGATGTAAGAACCCTCAAAGGCCCCTCCCTAAACTGCAAACCCCAGGTTTCCATAGGATATTGAAGGTGGAATAACAGCACTATAACAATCTACTGCGGAAATGGCCTATAGTCTTGTCGTGGTTCAACATGGTGTCAGATACCCAAGTGATGGGCCATGGCATCACACCTGAAGGGGAAGCCTGCTCCAGAACACCCCAGCCCACCAGAAAGAAAATGATAGCAGTGGGACAGGGGGATAAAATAAAGAAATGCATTATCATTAGTGTTGGAGGCAGCATTAGGCACTGGAAATCACAACCACAGAGAGGCATGCCCATGAAACAATATCCTGCCCACCCCTCCCCCTTTCTTTGTAGAGAATACAGTAAAAGGATTAAGGTGGATTCTTAAGCTTTTGAAACTCCCTGTCAAAGGACACAGAGGGCTACCTTGGTGAAGACAACTACAAAAATTGCAAGTGAATTGCTTGGAAAAAAAGGTAAGTCAGTGATGAAATCCGTAGTGTGCACTTGCCCAGGGTCATGACAGTTTGGAAGTCAAGAGGCATAGAATTGAGCTCTAACACAAGAAAAAAATGATATATACAAGGAGAGAGAAATATACAGAAAATAGGAAACACAATTAATTTTCCCCTTTTCTCCAACCTTAGGACTACAGTAAGTATTATCACAGCACTTTTTCAGTTCCCTTTTACTTCTTCTTCATGCCTCTTGCTTGTTTTGCTGGTGTAACTCCCTGGCTTATTGTGATACCCCTGGCATTTCTTAGGTGGGATTATCTCCTTCAAGAAGCTCCTCCCTGTGGCACGAGCAGTTTTGCTACAGAAGATTATGGTAAATCTCCACTTATTCTCAGCAGACAGTAAAATCTTTCGGTGTGAAATAAGAGGTCCAATTTAACAGGTGGTCTGGTATTCATTTTGTGAAATGCCAAGCCAAAGAATGACTGCTTCTAGGGGAAACAATGATACACAGTCTGAAAGCTATAATTTTGAACTTCCTCCAGACATTTCATCTGTGTGCATTCTTTCTGCCATTGCACATTGTGTGCGCCTCTGCCTCTCCATCAAGTCAAAGTGTTTGTTTGCTATCAAGCCATGATTAGGCTGTGATTCTAGATCAACTGCTTAATCATTTAACTACCTTAGTTGCAAAGCTAAGTAGCATCATGCAGCCCAATCCTCACCCCCTAGTCTGGATTTACTAGGCAGCATCTGCTGTGAGTGATAGGGATCTGTTCTCCTGATGATCAAGATGCAGCAAAATGACTTTCCATACCTCTCCTGCAAGCGATGTCTTGGGTGATAATGAGAAGTAGAATCCCTGTCATCACACAAGAGACTGGTTACAGAAGAGGGATGGAAATGTCAGTCTACTGCATCCTGATGGCCAGGTGAATTCCAGCCCAGATCTTTAAGTCAAGGGAAAACTATACACATGATAGTTGCGAAAGCTTTTGATTCTCTGCAAATGTACAGTAGCTCACCACTGATAGAATGAAAGGATATTCCTCAACCTGGCCCCACTTGACGTATTGGACTACATCTTCTATCAAGCCATCCATGCTGTCTGCAATGATGGTAGGTATTATCTAACACACTTGGAGGAATCCAGGCTGGGGAAGGTGAGCATGTAATATTATCATAAATCACATCTAAATAAGTTTCTTCTGCCCTAAATATTCCTTAGACAATTAGATACATATTGAGGGTAGCTTGCATAGCACATTGGTACAACTATTTTCAGACTTTATTAGCACAACAGTATAACTTTAGCGAAACAACATTAGTAACACTCATTCCATAGGAACAAAACTGTTTACATATTATAAAGTAATTCAAGTCAAAAATAAAAATGGAAAGATGAAAGGGAATGATAGTCCTCTAAAATAATATTTTCAAAAAGTATAGACTCCAGTCTATAATTCTGCATAAATCATAAAGCATGTTTTTCAAATGCCAAACATGGCTGATTCAAAACTATATATATATATATATATATATATATATATAATATGAAAAAGATGGAAATACTGAATGAACCAAAATTTTAAAATAATTCACAAGAAATATATATCAGAAAATTAAAATATGAGTATTATTTCAATATTAAAATAAATGAAGACAAGAATACATCAAGTTTCTTTAATATTCTGTAGCTGAAAGTATTTCCTCTCACCTCAGTATAACCTCATCAAAGTCAATGGTTTACTCTTCAGTAACTAACACAAACATGTTTCCTTCATGAACATTTCGGCTACTGACAAGCTACTCCCTCAAAAAAAAAAACCAGTATTGATAGAATTTGCTTTTTATGGTTTCAAGGCTATTTACTACCTACAGATGAAAATAAACTCAATATAGCCATACCTTACAAATACATGCCATGTTTATTCATTTCTAAGCATGCAAAAAGTAAAGAAAATGGAATCTGTTCAGTTGAATGGGCCGTATATCCACATCCATGAAACACAGTGGATGACCTTGGGCCAACTCTCACCCTATCTCACACAGTTGTCAGAATAAACCATGTAGGTTTTCTTTGTGCTCCTTGAAACAGACATGGATTTAAAGTGTAATAAATGAGTACAGTCCTTAACTTAACTTAACTGCAGCACAAGGTGACTGACATTGTTAACCACAGAACCATTTTCATAACCATATTTAAATCCACGTGATTTTGTTCCAAATGTTATCATAGATAATCTTTTCCAGAATGATTGGTTGGTTGGCATTCTGCGGCAGTTGTGCATAGTGTGGTGTGATACATAGCTAGAACATGATTTCTAAAAAAACTTTTAAAAGTTTTGGCTGATCTACAACCTAGTGAGCCACAGACTCAATGGCCCTGTTCAAATATCACAATAACAAATGCTAGTCTGTTGTAATGAGAACACACTGTGACAAGTTTCAACGTACTTCCTCTCTTCCTTTTCTCTCTTCATTAACATTCAACAAGTGAATGCTTAAAGTTTCAATGTGCAGCTGAAAATAAGCAAATAAACTGTGGAAAATTGTGGCTTCCTCTAACTAACCAAGGTCTGAAACAGTCTGATCCTGGACAGCTTGAATTAACACTGGTTAGAACAGTTTCCCTTATACAAATGTACTTTTTTTCAAAACCACAATCTTTCTTCCTTCATCTACAAGTAAGAACGGGAGCCCCGGTGGTGCAGTGGTTAAATGCCAGTACTGCAAGCCACAAGGTTGTGAGATCGATCCTGCCGGGCTCCAAGGTTGACTCAGCCTTCCATCCTTTGGTAAAATGAGTACCTAGCTTGTTGGGGGCATGCATACATGCTATTTGTAAGTTGTTCGCCACCTCGATCCATATGGAAAGGTGGGATACAAATAAATAATAATAAATAAAGAATAAAGGAAGACAACAAGAAGATGTTCCCATTTCTTATGATGCTAAACCACACTTTAGCATCCATCTGAGCCAGATCACATTCATACAGTAAATTTATTCCTCAAATTTCCAAATTTATCCAATAGCCAGCACAGAAGGAATCGTTCCTCCTAAATCCCTCCTACTCAAGCCCCTATTAATTGGCAAGGTGCAATCATTCATGTATTACATAAAAGCTTGAGATGTCATGAGTAATACAATGGGATCTTAGAAGAACTACAAGAAAACTTTTGGTTCTAGGGGTCTCTCTTTGTATTGAGATCAGATGTGGGCAAAGCGATAGATGCTCTCTGGAGGTTGTTAGACTGCAAGTTCCATCAGCCTGTGCAAGCAAAGCCAGTCATGAGTAACACTTGGAGCTAAGTCTAACAACAGACAGATAGGCAGAGCTATATACATCATGCACACACTCAATTTTGCTCCTGCTTTCTCAATCAAAGCACTAAGAAAAGTGGAAAACAGTGGTTCAGGGAAAAGAAACTCACATTCAGGAAAAGTTGCATACATCCTGTGAGATCAGCAAGTTCATACCATCATGTGACTTGAGAGTGTGTTGTAGTTGTTTGAGTGTTGGACTAGGATTCCAAGAGACTGAATCCCCATCCCCACTCAGTCACTGAAACCTAGCAAGTGCCCTGTGACAAGTTACTCTCACAGCCTTAGAGGAAGACAGTGATAAATCTCCTCTGGAGAAATCTTGCCAAAAGAAACCTAAGCCATTTCCGCACTAGGCTGTTATAGCGCTATGATTCCACTTTCAACATCCTATGGAATCCTGGGCTTTGCAGTTTCAGGAGGGGCCAGCTGGCCCCTCCTGAAACTGCAAAGCCCAGGATTCCATAGGATGTTGAAAGTGGAATCATAGCGCTATAACAGCCTAGTACAGAAATGGCCCTAGAATAGGGTTATCATAAATTGGAGCCAGAGTAACAAACAATGACAACTTCTTTATACTGTATATACTTGACCCTAAGTCTAGAAATTTTAGTCTAAAACTTTATCCTGAAAACCTGGGTTGACTTATCCACAGATCAATGCTGGTTTCCACAGGAGTTGAGGCTGGCCTGCCCAGCGTGGAGGAAAAGGAAGGAGGAAGCTGAGGCTACCAAAAAGGTCCTAGAAATTAAGAGCCAAAGAAGTTAAAAATTCCATCAGGTGTAACTGTTTGTGTTCATCCTAAAGGCCAGAAGGATGAGTAGGGAACTACATTGTAATGTGGGACTAAGAACACACCTGTCACTATTGGTGTGGGACATGTTTTTGTTGTTGTTTGCCTTCAAGTCATTTCTGATTGATGGTGACTTTAAGACAAAGCTATCACAGGGTTTTCTGGGAATGAGAGGGTATGATGCACTCAAGATCTGCCAGTAGGTTTCCATGGCTGAGTGGGAAATTGAACCCTGGCCTCCAGGGTCATAGTGCAGCACTCAAGTCACTTACTTTCAATTTATCCACGGCTGGTAGCAAATTCTGCAATTTTGAGTCCAAAACCTGCTCTCAGCTTATCCATGAGATCAAATTATAGCTGAATACATACAGTAATTGGAATGTGTAGGGAGGATCTCAACTGTAAAAATGATGGATTTTGTTCACAGTACAAGGACTAAATACCCTAAATGTGCTGGAGTGTGTCTGATCCTGGAAGCTTAATAGAGTGAGCTCTAGTTAGTACTGGATGAGAGACCATCAGCCAATACTTGGTGCTATAAGCTAGATTTCAGAAGAAGGAACTGGAAGAACTCCTTAGCTAAGAAAATCCTATGACATTCATGGGTTGCCATGAGTCAACAGACAACTTGAAAGCATATACACACACCAAGGCTTTCGTGTTAAGGTGGTCACACAAACATTACTATGTTCTGGGTCTCTCTTGCTGAGTCTTTTGCTGAGTCTTGCCGACAAGCCAATGCCTGCTACAGTTTGAAGTGGCTCTTGTAACTTGAGTTCCTTTCTGGATGGAGACAACACCTTATCATTATGCCTGGCCGACAAAGGTACTGCTACAGAAGTTCTCTAGGACTATGAATGGACAGGTGCTAAACTAGCCAGCGTCCACAAGAACTTTGCCTTCCAAATCCCCAGGGAAAAAGAACCCACAAGGGAAGGTCTAAGGAATAGGGAAGAGATGGACGATGAGGTGTAGTGAAACGCTGAGCAAAAGGTAGCTTTCAACCCTAGGGGAGCATCTTCTCCCCAGCCACATCAGGCCTTATACAACGCAAAGAAAAGTCGCCCCTCATTCTGACCACACTCTTGTCCACAAACTTTGGCGCTCCAGCATCTCTAGCCAAGCTTAGCCACTAATCGGGGGAATCTGGGACCATTTCCACACTAGCCTGTTATAGCGCGATGATTCCACTTTCAACATCCTCTGGAATCCTGGGGTTTGCAGTTTCCGGAGGGGCCGGCCGGCCCCTCCCGAAACTGCAAACCCCAGGATTCCAGAGGATGTTGAAAGTGGAATCATCGCGCTATAACAGGCTAGTACGGAAATGGCCTGGGAGTTGAGGACCAAAGCTTGAGAATCTCAGCTCTAGCGAGTCTCCATCACTTGCGTGACGCTTCAAGGGGACCCAGGAGAAGCCCTCCCAAACATCCTCGCGTGACTCAAAGGGAAGGGAGAGTCCTTGTCGTTGCAGCCTCCCAAACTTTTCAAGGACAAACCGCGGCAGCCGTGCTTCTCCGCCTCTATAGGCTTTCCATTCCTCTCCTCTCCCTTTCTATTTAACCCCGGAGGCTCCCCTCCAAAGGAAGGGAGGGATCGTCCACAGCTGATCGCGCCCTCTTCCCCGCGTGGAGGACTCCCCAGGCGCCACGCGTGCCCACATCCAGAGAAAGGAAGCGGTCCAAGAAAGAGAAAGAAGTGGGGCCGGGAGGAGAGATCTCCCGGAGCTCAAAGAGACAGAGCGGGGGGGGGGGACAAGAGGGCGCGAGGCCATTTCCGCACTAGACTGTTATAGCGCTATTATTCCACTTTCAACATCCTATGGAATCCTGGGGTTTGCAGTTTAGGGAGGGCCGGTCCCTCCCTAAACTGCAAACCCTGGGATTCCATACGATGTTGACATTGGAATAATAGCGCTATAACAGCCTAGTGCGGAAACAGCCTCGCTCGCTCACTCACCGGGCGATCTCTGGGCCGGAATCCCGGGGCAGCGGCAGGTCCCTCGTGCTCTGCCCGGCGGCTCAGCGAGGAACTTCACCCGCCGCCCTTTCTCCTTCGCCGGGCTCCGCTTCGTTTTGCTCTTCGCTGCCGCCGCCGCCGCCTTTTCCTGCGCGCGGCGCCCTCTTCGCCCCTGATCGGTCCCAGGCGCGTCCCCAAAAGCAGCCAAGGAGGGAGACAGAAGCAGGATCGGGAAAGAGATGCTCGTCCCCCCCCCGGCCGCCTCCTCCGCCGCCGCCGCGCCCAGGTCCCCGGACTCCACCCTGCGGAGCTGGCTCCCCACCCGCGAGGGAAGGCGAACCGAGAGGCGCTCCGCGGTTCCGCTGAGGCACCCCCGGCTGGGTCCTAACGCCAGCAGAAGAAGTTCTGGGAAGAAGCAAGAAAGAAAAGCGCTCCCATCTGAGCAACACGTTTCTTCTGGATTTCTTTGGCCATTTCCGCACTCGCCTGTTATAGCGCGATGATTCCACTTTCAACCTCCTCTGGAATCCTGGGGTTTGCAGTTTCGGGAGGGGCCGGCCGGAAATGGCCTTTCTTTGGGAACATAGATGGTGGCTTTGAGCTCGTCCTCGTTTATTATCCCCAGCCGTTTCCGCACTAGACTGTTAGACTGCTGTTATTCCACTTTCAACATGCTACGGAATCCTGGGGGCCTCAAAGCCCCTCCCTAAACGGCAAACTCCAATATTCCATAGGACGTTGAAAGTGGAATAATAGCACTATTACAGCCTAGAGTGGAAATAGCCCCAGTTAGTGTTTGCCAGGCTTTCCAAAGAGCAAGAAGGGACCATCCAAACTTGTGACATAGAGGGCCCACCCTCAGAATGTTGGTCCTCTGTTGAAATAACAAGTACACTCACCCCTCCAAAATTGTGGGTTTCACTTTTGCAGATTTGATTATTCACCGATTATTTGCTGTCACATCTCTTGCCTCCCTGTGCCGTTTTTAATAGGCACTGCAAGCCTCATGAGACGGAGAAACTGCAAACAAGGCTTTTAAGTCCCTATGTAAAAATGGTGTGGGGCAGCAGTGCAAGTGGCGGTAGGCCCACCAGCCCCCCACTTCTGCCTTGTGAAGGAACCCTGATGCCTCAAAGGAATCTATCATGGGTTGAATATGGTGAACATACTTTTTTGTGTATTAAATATGGTTTGGGTGGGCCTAGAGTTATTCAGGGGTTTTTTTCACTTTGATGGGGGTCTTGTGCCCCTAACCCTAGCAAATGTGGAGGGATGACTGTATTAATTCTCGTTAACTTAGCCATATGTTTTTATGTAAAGTCAACATGTTGTCCACATTCATGAGTTACATAATGCACACTTTTCTGTCCTTATGAAGAGACAGATCTTCAAAACTATGGTGGGTTGTTTGGGGTTGTTTGTTTGTTTGTTGCAACTTTCTCAGTCTGTGTAAAAGGAAAAGCTTTCCAATCTTTACTTAAAGGGACATCTGGCAGTTCTATAAGGGAAAGCTTTCCAGACTTCAAGGGACATCCTTTAAGAGGCACCTTGCAACCCTAATCCCAGCTGACTTCCCACAGTTGTTGTGCGTATAAGGTAAGTCCCATGTGCATCAACACCATGAGCTTCTTTGTAGTATGAAAATGAGATCAGGAGTCTTTTCACATGACACAGTTATAGCACTCTGTTCCACTTTAACATCCATGTCGTGCATCCAATGAAATCCTAAGGTTTGTAGCTTGGTCGGGTACTGGAGCTCTCTAGCTGAGAATTCTAATTACCGTTTCCTAACCTTCAGATCCCAGGATCCCATAGATCCCATAGTGCTATTGCCATGACAGTTGAAGTGGAATCATAATACTATAATTTTGTAGTGTAAAGGGGGCCCTAGAAGCTTTCCAGGATATTTTTATCTCCTTACCACCAAATCTGAGAGGTGTCAGAGACTGGGAAGGCTGACAGGAATTCAAGATGCATGTCAGTTTCCCTGTTCCTTAGGCCCATGAGATAACCATTATCACATTTTTAATACCACAGTCCTCTGCAATTACTTACAATGGCATCTTGAAAAGGGTGGAATGGGAGAAATTTCTTTCTGTCATGTTGACATGTCATTCTGTTCTTCAGTCAGGTTCCCATAAGATATTGCAAGGGGCATTACAGTGGTACAATCACAGTTATAACTGTTAGTGTGAAAGTTGTCTTTGTTATTGTTTAAATAATGCATGCAGATGTTGCAGATGGATAGCACGACTGCAGTAGGAGTCATGATCATGTATGTTGTCTGGGCCTTATCCCATTGTATTACATTGTACCATTTTAGCAGTTTGATGCCACTTTGACTGTTATATTTCTATCCTGTGGAATCCTGAGATTTATACTTTGGTAAAGTACTTATAATTTTCTTTTGTAGTGCGAGTGTAGTGCGCTACAGCTCCCAGTAAGTAGTTTTCATCATCCTACAAGTCCCAGGATTCTACAGAATGACAAAGCAGTTTCAAGCTGATATAACTATGTAATGTGAGTGATCTATACACTCCAAAATCCCCTCCATAGAAACTCTTTTCAGACACTGCACTAAACAGAGCCTGTTGCCACCCTCACCGATGCACACTGTACAAATTAAAAGATCTAGAGGCACTAACACCCTCATGAATATAGGGCTTGATCTAGGCTATATCAGTCATGCTTTCAAGTCACTGAAAACAACAAAAGAAGTTAAGACTAGCAGATCACATTGATTTCAGAGCCAGCATGGTGTAGTAGTTTGACAGTTGGACTACAACTCTGGAGACGAGGGTCCAAGTCCCCACTTGGTTATGGAAATCCATTGGGTGACCTTGGGAGCATCACACACTCTCAGCCCCAGAAGGTCCCATGATAGGTGGCCTTAGGATTGCAATAGGTTAGGAAATTACTTGAAGGCACATAATAATAGCAACAACAACAACAATGAATGATGTACTTAATCTAGGGTTAAATCCAATGTTACTCCTAACTAGAGTAGACCTGTTGACTTAAAATGTGAGGTGACTAGCAAGTCCCAAGCATTTTAATAGGACTGCTCTTGCTGGGACTAAAAATGGAATTTGTGCTATTGACATTGGAGTGTATATGCAGTGGCAGCTGGTGGCTTGCATGTCAGTGTGGCAGTGAATCCCTTCCAGGTTTTAGTATAGACTTTACAGGAATTGTCCAAGGTGTTGAACAGTATCCCCAAAATAGTTTCTGTACCTTGGATAGCACTGTGGAGTGGACTTACTTCCCTACTTACATGGGAGCCACCAACCACTTCAATGTTTGTGTAGAGATTTGTACAAATGGGGATATTTCTAGGATGCCTTCATAATAATATGTCTTGGTACACCTCAGGTCAAAGTGCCAGAACTTTAAAAAACGGTGCTACTCTCCGTGCTGAGCTGCAACCTATAAAAGCTGGATGATTGAACTCAGAGAGCTGGCCACCCTTTTCCTTCCATATATCTACAGTTTCACTCATTTGTCTTGCTCCTTTAGCTCTGTATTTCTAAACAATAGATTCAGTACAGATAAAAGGACTGACAAAAGGAAATATCTCTTCACAATGCATATACTTAAAGGGTGACATTTACTTTCTCAGGATGTATTAACAAAACAATTGCCAACTTGGAAGGCTTTAAAAGAGAACTGGATAAATTTGTGGAAAATATGGCTAATAATAACTACTGATTATGAAAGATAATAGTGGAGATCCTGGATAGGGAGACATAGCCATGATGCATCTCCCATGCAACCTCTCTGACACACAAATTCTAACTTTTATTGACTGCATCCCTTCCAATGTAGCCATTTCCTAGCTGGTGGGTATTGGGAGGGGTGACAGTAGATGAGCGTCCAGGCATCCATATGTGAACAAAGTCTCTGCTGTGCTTCCAACTATAGAAAAATTGATGGATACTTCTCTACCATTCCCCCTCCTACTCAGGGAAATGGGAAATGGGGGCTACAGGTGAAAAAGAGGTGATTTGTGGAGGCAGTGTTGGTCACTATTTGGATTGTAGAGAATTTTTAAGTCTGCACCAACTAAAAGAGTGAATGATGAACTTAGGCCATTGTAACTTACTAACAGGAGGCCAGGAGTATAGTTCCAAGGGCACCATGGTACTTCATGTCAGTCAAAAGTATCTATCAGTTTCTGTAAGGGAAACTTACACACACCTAAGACACTGGTAGTATTCTGGGCATAATCTTGAAGTGCACTGCTTTAAAAAAAAGAAAAAAGAAAAAAGAAAAAAGAAAACAAATTTAATCCTGAAGACATGCAAAAGCAAGCCTTTAAACTTAGCCACTGTTCCAGAAATCCTTCTCCTCCCCATCCTGCTGAGACTGGAAATGGCACCCGTAAATACATGGGTGTCAAGCATCCAATGTGTTTTCATCTGCAAAACTGTCAACAGTTTATCAGCTTATTGGCTTAGCAGTTCATGGTAAGTACTTCCAGAGAGATAGCTGTATTAGTTGGCTACAACAATCAATCAATCAATCAATCCATCCATCAATCATTTTCTGGCACTAGCATATTCATTGTGGCATAAGCTTTTATGAAAAAGAATCCATTAAACTTATGAAGAGTTTTCTTAAATAGATACACATACACACACATTGTAAAGAGAAAAAAATGTAAACTGGAATCAAATGATGGTGAAATGCAAAACAAAAAGTAGAAGAGCGTCTTTATACATTAAGGTTCAAATGACTGCAAAATAAGCATATTAACCATCCACAGTAGTAATTGATTCTAATGTGGTGAATAGGAATGATTTTACAAACAAGAGCACAAATTAACTGCTTATTAAAGCAAAATTCAGAGGCAATGGTAATATTCTTTTTAAAGTATGAGATCTTGTGATCCACAATGTCATAGTTAGAAAGAAAACAGCCCTCACATTTGGAAACCAGGAGGACACATGCCTTTCCGATGGCATAAACCTGCTGTTTCCAGTCCCGATGAATCATTATGGATCAGACTTTACATATGTCATTGATCAAAGTATTTCTTGCCCCAGACCTCACCCCTGAGAAGGAAAAACCCCATCTGTGAAGGAAAAAAAAAGTTGTGGATTTTTTTCCTCTTTACAATTACAATTTAATGGCTTCTGTTTGAAAGTTCCTATGCTTCCGATGTGCTATACAGCAAAGGAGTTATCTGAGATGGCAGCATGTAAGTCAAATGTGCACAGCACTTGCAATTTATGAGAAAAGAACAGCAGTGAAAAGGACACTTGGAAAATGTGAGCTCAAGATTTATAACAATGGAAAGCACTTTCTCTCTTTTATAACAATGAACAACATGGTATGTGCTGCTTTTCAAAAAATACCGAGTCCCCTCACGTGCTTTTAAAATGCTAAGTCATACTCTGTGTGCTCTATTGTTATTTCCTATTTACTTAATAAAGGACTAGAGTATGTGAGAAAAAATGTGGTGTCATGGTTAGAGGATTAGCCTGCAACTCCAGGTTTTAAGCCCCACCAAACTCATTAGATAACCTTGGGCCCATCTGGACAGACTGGAAAAACCAGAAAGTCCTTGATTTTGTATCTGTCATTTCCAATTTATATACATGTAGTTTTTGGAGATCTACATGATTCTGAAGTACTCCTAGAGAATTCCCAGCTTTTTATTCCCACTCTCCAGATCAGTTTAAATTAAACCAGTATTTCATGAAATGAAATATATGCCTCTATGGCAAGGTGTTTCTGTTATCCCGGAGCTAGTGAAGACAACCACCAGCAAGAAACATAACAACTGTTCCCAGAAGAAAAGATTCAACAGAGATCAAGCGAAGAAAAGAGGAATGCTAGTAATAAAAGAAAATGATCCCAGTCCGTAACTGGTGTAATATTGCTAAAGCACTTTAACAGTTTGACTATAACTCCTGAATAATAATTAAAAAGGTCGTAGTGGAAATTGGTGAAAGGCAATTTCTGAACAGTTGCCTGAGTCTACATGGGAGATGTGATCAGTGGGAGAGAGAGGAGAAAAAATACAAAGGGGAGGACGGAGGGAAACTCAAAATATTTCAAGAAAGAGTTGGAATGCATAACTATGAATATGCAAGTAAAATCAAAACAAAAAGATGTAGGGAGGGTGCCAATCTGAATTCTCTGGGAAGGGAGTTCTATTGCCTGGGAATAGCCACTCATGTTCGTACCAAATGCACCTGTCCCACCACCTTTACAGGTGCATTTGGTACGAACATGAGTGGCTACTTCCAGGCAATAGAACTCCCTTCCCAGAGAATTCAGATTGGCACCCTCCCTACTTTCTTTCTCCAGTCATGAAGATGTTTTCATTCCAACAAGAGTTCAACATGTGATTATGGCCTATCCGCTACAAGGTGAATATTGTTAATATTGTTAATCGCACTGAAGTTACTGAATTTATGGATGTTTGAGTTTCAATTATGTATTTTAACTTTATTTTAATTCTTCTTGACCATTTAATTGTGTTTTAACTTTTGTATTCCATAGTTTTTACTATGTCTTTTTGATTGTTGTAAGCTGCTCTGAGTCCTGGCCTCTGGAAAAAGTGGGTATAAATATATAAATAAAGAGGAGGAGGAGGAGGAGGAGGGGTCACCTTAAAATTCCAAAGACTTTTTCCCTGGTTTGATAAGCCCCTTGTGACCCTGGTTGACTCAGCCTAAACTACCTCACAGATGGTTGTGAGTTCAAATGAAGAGGAGAGCAAAGTGTCATCTGGAAGTTACTAGTGGACAGGCAGGATATAAATACAACAATAAGTGGATGCCATGAAGTTTCATGGCTAAATCCAAGTGTTAGTCTCTGGCATGGGTATGGAACATCCATAAATGCATATGAAATTTGAAAAACAGAGTCAGTACCTCACAAGCAGGTACACATGGACCACATGCAGGCTTAGTACTGCTGTGCCATCCATCTGAAATCACAGTTTACAGAGGCTCAGTTGGAAGTTTTCTAGTTTACCCAAGTTGTTGACCAGGCTATTTGAATGCTTGCTTGACTCCTTTCTTGTTTTGTTTCTTTCAACTTTCCTCCAATGCACTTAAAATGGCACACATGGTTCTCTTCCATGGCATGCAAACATCTATCTTTCTTTCTTTAAATTACTTATAATTATTTATTTAATTTTAGTTAAATTTCTATCCTGTCTTTCCTTTAGTGAGCTCATTATGATATATGTGGCTCTCTTCATTACTTCATCCTCACAACAACCTGGTGAGACAGATGAGATAGATGATAGATAGACAGATGAGAAAGAGTGACTGACCCAAGGTCACTGAGTGAGTTCCTTGGCACAGCAGGGATCACAGTCTGTCTCCAAAGACCCAGTTCAGTACTCTGACCACCACCCCACACCAAAAAAACTACATTGCTATCACAGTACCGAGCTCATTCCCAAGTGTGGGTTTCTATGCAGACAAAATCAAACCTTGTCACACATAAGGAAGACATAGTTAGTTTGGCGGACGGGGGAGAGACACCAAGGTTTGTAGAAGTAGCAATTAATCTTTAGAAAACCAGAGGATCTGGCAGTATTTTTCTCAAAGCATATCAAAACATATATCAGTTGTTGATTTGGAATAATCCTGAGGCAGCCATCACTGTTTGTTGGCTGCACTAAGCAAACCATGTAGCTGGGGAGTACAGGTGAGGAATAAGCCCCTTTAGCTTTTGTGGGGGTTTTTCTAAATCAAGCCCATACAACCCATAAACCAGTAGTCATACATCCTCTCTGTTTAAGTTGAAAAGAAAGAAGGACTATTTAATCCTAGTAAAAGCAGTTCATATTATTGGTCCTTAATTATCCTACACCTAGAAGGGCATCAGGGCTTCATGGCATGAAATGTTGTTGTTGTGTGACATCAAGTCATTTCATGACACTAAGGAGAGTCTATATCATGGGGTTTTCTGGGGCTGAGAGTTTGTGATGCACCAAAGGTCACCTAGTGGGTTTCTGTGGGCAAGCGAGGCATTGAACCTGGTCTCTGGGTCGTATCCAATGCTCAAGCAACTACACCGTGCTGATTCTCAGTAAAGTTTCATGAAATATCAAATAATAGATTAAAGGAAATACAATTTGCTAACTTCAAACAATCTCATCCATTCAGTCATTCTCATCCCTGAAAAATAGAGAATAACACATACAGTACAATTCTATAACAAATAACTACCGTAGTTTCATTTTAAGAAGTAAGGGGTGCCTAGGGACTGAAAATATAAGACTGGTTTACTCAAGGTCTAAATATGAAAAAGAGTGTGTATTAAAATTCTGTTGAACTCAATGGGATTTTTTAAAAAGCCAATTCTTAAATCCTTATTTCCCCCTGATAGGATGTTTTTGTGATGTGCAGCTATGATTTATCTCCAGTATAACCTGGTTTTAAATGTTAATAAACCTACTCTTTATCAAGATTTTAGGTTATGATATACCATAAATCTATGACTCACTCATGTACTGTGTATTAATAGATTCAAACCCAGGAAATTACATTGCCGCTAGTAAAACACAATAGGATAATGCCCAATATATTTTCATTGTAACCCAGGAATCAGACACTGAAATATTCATTCCAGAAGTCAGACGTATAGAGACAGATGATTTACTATACCAACAAAGGTAGGTCATATGGGCCACTAATATATTAACATGACAGATGCTACTGACTCCTCTCTTTAGGACACTTGTGGGTACTATGGCCAGACTGTTCATACATCTCAGTGTTAAGACTGAGAGTAATGACCATCCTATAGCACATCTTTCATCCAGTAACCTCAGCCTGCAGCAACTTCACTGAAATTTATTCAACAGATATCATGATTCATAACTGATTTGCAACATGTCTACCTTAGGAGAAAGATTTCATTTAGCCGTCAGTCTTCTTTATATCATGTGCTGTTACAATTGTCTTGTATGCTTCTGATATATTCTTCTGGCATTTTTTTAAAAATTAGAATCATTTCAGTATTTGAATCTATTCCAGTCCAGGTTCAGGCATGCTCTAGACTAGCTTTGGTCATCATGGTAGATGACATGTGCCATCTGGACAGCGGGAATATAACCCTTTCAGTTATCTTGGACCATTAGACACGTTTCAATTATTATTTACTGTGATATCCTCTAGGTTATCTGACTGGGTTATAAAGTATTATAGTGGCTCTAATCTTATCTGGCTGCTAGGTCTCAAGAAAATAGCAGGGGAGAGTTTTGCTTTGTCCTGTGGCCTATGAGCTTCTGCAAGAGTCCGTCTTGTCTCCAATGCTATGTAACATTGACATAAACCCAGAAATTGGAAAAGTTACACCTTTTGGAGGGCCAAGAACTCTGATGCTCCCCCAGGACTCCCAAAGAACTCTGGGAATAGTTGGCCAAAGATGTAACTTTTCTAGTCTCTACATGAAACCAGCTGAGAAAGTCATCCACAGATCTGAGCTGCAGTGTCACCAATATGTCAATGACTTGGAGAAGTCTAGAATCAAAATTCAGATCTCCACCAAACCATGAGTCCCATATACATCAGGATTAGGAATCATACAGATGGATTAGAACTCCCAGCATTCCTCACCATTGGTATGGTGACTAGGTATTGCTGGGACTTGCAATCTGATCAACATATAGTGAATCAAATGCTTCCCAATCTAGTATAGATCTTAATTTGGAATAAGCTTCATTGTAGTCAAAAGGGCTCACTTCTGAGTAGATATGCACATGCATAAACTGAAAAATGCAAAATTGGCAATATGTGTACATTTCCTTGAATATTCAGCAATTATCTACTTAATAAAATAAAATAAATCTCTGACTGTAAATTTGCTAAAAGTTAATGCATTACTAAGCCTTTTGCTCCACACTCGGTAGAAATTATGCATTTCAAATTGGAATGGATTAGTTTTTTAGCTGTCATGGCTGGCTAACACCCCCATCCCCAAATTGCTTATTATAATCCAGTGCTAAGAAGACAAGTCTCTCAAATATGAAGGCTTCAGCAGAGAAGCTAGACTGTAAAACAAAATACATCCTTCCTCATTCCACAGCTTTTGAATATAAATATAAACTAAATCTTAATGTTAGGTCTATTAACAACACAGCTGAATACAAATGCCAGGACTTGTACAGTGCTTACTGGGCATTGCTACATGGAGTCATTTTTGTACTTGTCAGGATGCAGATGTTTAAACTGTTTTTGAAAGCCCTGCAACATAATTCTAAGTATTAAAATGGGAATTAGCACATTAGCTCCTTACCTTTGCAGTTGCTTAGTTTCATTACAAGAGACAAAATAATCTTTCTCTTTGAAATCTACTACTCTTCACTACCTTGCCAATTTAGACTGTAATGTGCTAGGTTCAACTTGAGTTGTCAGTAAGAGATCATTAAATTATTTCCTGATGTCTTTAATGAAACGTTTAATGAATACGCAAATATCAGACAGGAAGATTAAATCATATTTCTATATTTCCTGTCCAAAGGGGAAAAATATTAAACAGGGAAGATGATGTTACTTACCTATAAATTCATACAGCAAAAAAAAGTATATCTCTGGATCTCTTGTCATATTAGAGTTGCGTGTTATGACTGTGCTAACAATATATGAATGAATTTTTAAAAAAAACCTGCTTTCCTTGGTATATACAAATTTGTGCTGGCACAGTCAGGGCATGCTCTACCATTAGGCAGAGTAAAATTACTGTCCCAGACAAGAGATTTCAAGGATCATGAAAGGCCAGCAAATGGCATATCCTCCAACATTCACAGATGAAAACTGGGACATGGGCAGCTAAAGAACATCAGAATGTGCTGAAGATGAGGGAAATGATTCATGCAGAATAACGCACAAGCCAGGAGAGGCTGCAACAGTTTGTTTTTGCTGAATTCTTACTGGTAAGGAAAAAATTTCATCCTCATTTCCTCTCTTCACTGCTGATTTAATTGAGTGCAAAGTAATTTTGGATTTTGAACTCAGTTTGCAGCAATTGAAGTAAGCTGAGGAGAAAGGGTGAAAAGTGGGAGAAAAGAGAAGCTATGACATTTAAAACAGCTGAAAAAGTGGGACAAAAGTGGGAAGATTAATTGGGACTGTACCTGCTAAATCAAGACAGTTGAAGAGTATGAGCTTGTTATTTGTTATAATGACCGCTTGTGGGATTTTAGTGCATATGGACCAAAATAACTTGGCTGGTTTTGGATACTGTGGACTTTGACTAGAATTGAGGGGTGATATTTTCTACTGTTCTTTAGGCAGCCAAATATTTTGAGCTGGCCTTGTTCACACTCCCTATAGATAAGCCAATAGCTGTTATTTCCCCAGTATGTCAAATATCATTAAATGACTTACTCCACTGCTGAGTTTTCTTTTAATTTTGTAATTTAAGCACTCCTACTTCTTCCTGTATCCTCAGTGGTTTGATCAACCTTTTTTTCCCCAAGAGCCTTTAAATATTCTGAAATCTTTTTAAATATTTGAAACCAGTGATGGTTCCTCTGTTAAACTTACATTTGAAGCTCTGCTTTTCCTCATAGGACTACTTTTTAGACATCATATCAAAGATTGATCAGACATTTCTTAGTATTAGATACTTTAATTGAGACCAAACAGATATCCAAACCAACTATTTATATATATAAGTTTATGTTATCTATAAATTAATATCATATACTAGCATATATACCCAAAGTTACCTGTTTCTTGGAAATTAATAAATGACAGAGAAAGTAGTGTTTTTTTTTTGTGCCTTTTCCATTTTTCGACTACTAAAAGATTAATAGTTTGTTAATGGAAAAATAATTTTTCTCTACCTGTGATCCAATGGATAGAAGATCTAACAATGCAACTTTTGAAAGAATGAAGTACATACAAAATTTACAAAAGGACTTACATGACAATTGGTCAGCTTTTATAGAATATAATGACTGATGTATTTTTTCCTTCCCTTTACATTTTTATTTTCTGTTTTTGTTATACCAGAATGTAACTTTAGGCAACTGAGATCTCTTTTCAGAGGAAATAAATTTTATCTTTCTTTTTTTAAAAAAGATTAACCTGAATCCTTCCCAATACATCAATATGTTTCTTAAGATCAAAGAAATTCCAACATCAAACTCCAGAGCTGGCTCTCTACTGTACCCTAGAATAACAATTTGTTTGAACAGAATCATGCACACAAAGTCAAATATCAAATAATGTTTAGTTTAATCATCCAGTAATTGGAACAATCAGTGATCCTGTTGCTGATTACTTAATTTTTAAAGTTTAATAAGTAACTTCATTAGTCCAAGTTATTAATGTTTCATTTCTCTGTTCTAGAATCTCTTCTAGGACACATCATCTTAAAGTCTAGCGAAAATGTTTTGAATATCTATGGGCATTATTCTTGAACATGTAGATATACGTACATTGTTAACCTAAATATGAACACATAGGAGACTATGTCCTTTTAAAAAAATCCTTAGAGTGTAGCAAGCAACTTCCACCAATCTTAAGAATGAGCTGTTTGGCGTTGGTGAAGTGGTTTCTTGGGAACATTACTAGAAATCTGAAAGAAAAAAACAAATAGAATGCTGCTTGTCCCATAATACCCATATGATATTATGAAGATTGTACAAGATATCCCAGCTTTGCTGAATATACAATGTAATAAATTATATGCTTCTAGAACACCTAAATTCTGCCTGCTTGTCTTCTCAGAAGTGAAAATTATGTAAGGAAGCCAAACAGTTTATATTTGCACATTATTTTCAAATTAATTGTATTTGCCCATTAAATAAAACCTGGTTTCCAACTAAGAAATGGTTATGTTTGATGCATTTATAACAAACAATTCTTAAATAAAGCACTGTAAATCAAATAAAAACTAATAAAGAGCCAACTACATCATTCTAGAAGCACATATTATGTTTACGATATCTTAAAAAGACAAACCCAATTTCAAACAAATTCAGAATATAAATTCTCATAGGAAATTACCAATAGATTAAGTTCTTTTAAAAGTGAAGAAAATATCAAAGAATTCAGTACTTTATCTTTTTTTTTCATTTCAGGATTTTTTTTCTCATAGAAGAGATGAGTATAGTGGTGGAAAAATCTATATTAATAATAGATGCATAGTAATTAAATGATATGTGTTACTGTGCAAATATTGTGGATTTTCTGAAATACTAAAAACAGATATTGCTTTAGAAACAAAAGATATAAAGAGAATAATGGGGAAAAGTGCCCAATCATTTTTTAAAATCCTGATGAAATGACATTGTCTTGGTACCCCTTTTTTTTCAAATAGCAAAAAGTCCAGGGTCAGCACCACAATAGAATTTAAATGTGTAGCAGATAATTGGAGACTTATTAGGTCTTTATAATATCAATGATAGTGGAAACAGATAGACCCCTATAGAGGACTGCAAAATTATTGATCCTCCTCAGTTCTTCTAAGTTAAAGATTTTCCAGCTCTCTGCTTCAATTTTAGCTGCTTCTTTCTCTCTCCCATTTCCCTAAGTTTGAAAGATGTCCCATTCCAAAGATGGCAAGGAAGATTTCCAGCCATCCAATAAGACTGTGAATCACAGAAAAATATACAAGGGACTATTTCATCCAGTTTCTATTAGGTCAGTCATACACATACAGTATAATGGGGGGGGGGAATGACCCTGTTTGTGGGGAAACCTCCCACCACAACCACTCAGATTGTGAGAAGACTGCTTTTAGGTGTCTGGCTCCTAAGGCTAAGAAATAAATAATTATTTTTGCAAGATTTGCAGTATATGGAGTTATAGTTAACTTCCCACACTGGTGAGGACAATGAATAATGAACTTTTTCTTAGGATTTATCCCACCCAGAATTGCTTTCTAAGGTGTGGTCTCAACATTGGCAACCAGGTAGTTATTAATTTTGTCTGATGCGGATGGTTGCAGGGGGAAGGCAAATTATTTTTCCTCTTCCTTTATGATTTGAACATTGTGAAATATGAAGACTCTTACAAGCACAATGTGTACTTGGAAGTACCTTCCGTATGTTCAGAATAGCTTACTACTCTGTGCATAGGATAAACTGCAGGCAGCCTTAATTATTCCTGTGAGGGCTTAACAACCATAGCTGTCTTAATATTTCTTTAAAATGAAAAAAGGAGGGGGGCAGAGGAATCTAGCAGCACATCTAAGACTAACTGGTTTATTTTATCATGAGCTTCCATAGATATCAACCATTTCTCGGCATAGATCACATCACAGTGATATTGTAATGATCAGGGTGTTGGTTAAAGTGCAATGCAATGGGCTCTCAGGGAAAAGGATGTAGTAAATAAGAGATCCATACACAAATCAATATTGTTCATAAATATATTCTGCATAGGGAGGTGATTTCCTTCATTTGTTACTAGCTTGGCATAGTTGTAAAAGAAAGCCAGAAGAAATTACATGTCCTGGTATATACTCAATATAAAGTCTACTCACTTGTTTGCTAGCTTACTTTTTCACAGCTCTCAATGCATTTTGTTATTCTTGAGTCAGTTATGTATACTGAATATTTGAATATAGTTAACTCCAGACGAGATGGTGAAGTATGCTTCTATTTTCCCCCCCAGTCAGCTTAAACGCCTATCACCACCAGATTTCCAACTCATTGTAGATTTACTGAATAAAAACTATAAAAAAGCATCAGAATAAGTGGGAGGAAAGGTAGTGTCTGAGCTTGCAAAAAGTACCAAAGTTCATATTAATGAATAATATACACACACACACACACACATATATTGCATTATGTTACTTAGTTATTTTCAATCAGAATGTTCATAGCATATTGTTTATATACAAGGACTTGGAAAAATGAGTGAATTCATCTTAATAAATCACTGCAATAGACAAAATATATGATAAAATTAGGTTAATTAAGATTTTGCTAACAAACTTCTACCTAAAACTGAAATCATGCATTTTTTGGAAAAGAAATCATAGTGTTACTTGATAAATTAGATAGTTTTATTTACTTTCAACCCATATTTCAAACAATGATTTCCATGAATCCCAGTGCTTACCCACAAAATCCAAATACTTATACAAAGAACAAATTTATCATATCTTTCTGCTATATAAGTTTTACTGTATATTGCAATTTTGTATTTTACAGCTGAAGGCTCAAACCATACAAATTTCACCACACAGGTATCCAGTGACTCTTTTCGGAACAGGAAAAGATCCTTCGAGTGATGGGAAGCAAGAGCAGAAATCAGGGAGGAAGCACAGAAATACTTCCCTTTCTCTTACCTCCTCATTCTCCCCAATGCTTTTCTTCCATAGGGTTTTGAGTTCATGTTTAATCACACAAAGCACATGAAATCCAGAGGGATGGTGGTCAGGGTGCCAGTTTGGTGATTTGAAGTGGAAAAATTGGCAGGTAGGAGCTGGGTTAAGTATGGCTCTCTTTCATTATGTCTGTATTTCCAATCATCCTTGCCATAGTCAGCTATTACTGGGCTAAAAAGGCTATCAGGCTACCATCTGAAGTCTTGGCCTCTTTGGTTTGTTTTGAATCCAAATCCTCTTGGGTTTCTTAGCACAGCATTCCTCTGTTTTCAGTTCATACAGACTGGTAAGTGCAACTGGGGAAAATACTTTTAACTGCTAGTTGTTGTAGTTCTTTATTTGATTGCCTTTAAATGGTTATTAATTCAATGACATTTTGAAATTATCATCTTTTATCTTGCGGGTTCTATTGTAACTTTTGTTAACTTTTCTTTCCTTTACAGAAAAAAAAAACCAGGATGCTAAACAGTAAGATAGTAAAAGAATTGATCAGATATTGAAGGAAAAACAAAATGAAGGAGGGAGGGGTTCTGTATACATGCTTGCAAATTGTTAAAGTTAAACTGTTACCATCTGAATTAAAGAGAGATTTAGTGTAAAAAAAGTATATATGTTTGTATTCATGTGCATGTGCAAGAGAGAGTTGTTAATTGCTAAGATATTCTCATCAGCACTGGCTGAGAATTTTTCAGATAAGCTAACTCCCTTTCACATGTTCAAGAACATTTTTTACTCTTTGTGTTTCCTAAATACATTAGCCTCTTAATTGCCTAACCTAAATTATACATTAATTTTTACCCTCTGTAAAATATGTGATTGCTTATTAATCATAATACATTGATTAAACTCATTGAAACGTACAGATGTTGTTTGTACAGCTGACATAAATTGCATCTAACTTCAATAGGGCTACTATACAGAGAACTAACACTGGATTTAGTTTAATATTGTTTCATTTATTTTTCTTTTGAATCTCTCATTTTCAATTTTGAATCTGTGAGATCACAGCATTGTAAACATACTTTCTCAAACTGTTATTAAATTTCATTTTTTTAAAAAACCATGTTCACTCAAGGTCTAAAATGCTAAGGAATTCCATTTGTTTAGGACTGTGTGATTAATAGCACATTATTTGGGCACTATAAATATTGTATGGTACGTTATGGTATGATTACTGATAGTTTCATCACTATCACAGGGGTGGATGAATAGACGCATGAAATGTTTGCAACTGATACCATCATGCAAATAATGCTATGATTCCATGGGAAACAATGGAACTGGCAATTAGTACTATCCATGCAGAATGATACAGCTAGATCTCCAGGACAAACTCCCTTACAATGCTGTGGTTGAAGAAGGACGCCTTCAGACAGAGACATCTGGACTTGGTCATTTTTTGTGGGTGAAGTACTTTCTGGAGAATTAGCTAAGTTCAATGTCTCATTCTCGATTGTCCCCTCATTCTGAATAGTGACTGTCACCTGGCAGCCAGGCCACCTGCCAGTTCCCTCACTGTCCTCCTCAAATGTCAAAGCATCACTATGGGACATAAGAGGCTACCAAATGCATTGTTGTTGTTGTTCTCGTTGTTGTTGTTGTTGCTGTTGTTGTTGTGTGCTTTCAAATTGTTTCTGATTTATGGCTACCCTAAGGCAAACCTATCACAGGGATTTCTTGGTAAGATTTGCTCAGAGGGGGTTTGCCCTTACCTTCCCCTGAGAGAGTGTGACTTGCCCAAAGGCATCCAGTGGGTTTCCATGGCCTGGTCTCTGGAGTCATAATCTAATTCTCAAACCACTACACCACACTGGCTCACATCAGATGCACACATGTTCCCAAATGAGATGTTTGATAAACAAGTAGGCACAATGGCTGGAAGATCTGTACCTTTCTCTGTGTGCATATACAAAAAGGTACAAATCTTATGCAGTCACTCTTCCACATTTGCTGGGGTTGGGGGCACAGGACCCCCCTGAAAGTGGAAAACCGTGAATAACTCTAGGTCTTCCCAAACCATATTTAACACACAAAAAAGTATGATCACCATATTCAACCCACTGTAGGTTCCTTTGAGGCATCAGGGTTCCTTCACAAGGCAGAAGTGGGGGCTGGTGGGGCTTATTGCCACCTCCACTGCTGCCCCACACCATTTTTACATAGGGACTTAAAAGCCTTGTTTGCAGTTTCTCAGTCTCACAAGGCTTGCAGTCCCTATTAAAAATGGCATAAGGCAACAGCAGAGGTGACAGCAAATAATCTGTGAATAATCAAATCCACAAAAGTGAAACCTGCAAATGTGGAGGTCTGACTGTAGATATATATACTGCATCTTATATTTAAATAAACTTCACTTTTATTTTTAAAATTAGATTAAGAAATATTTCCTTCCCCTCTTGTTTTTCATTCCTCTTTTTAATCTTGAAAGACATGAGAAAATGGAATGGAAAATACTTTGGTTTCTTATATGCTAAATTAGAATGCACACATCACCCTGACAGTCAAAGGAGTGCAATTTAATGATACTTCCTTGGAGACAGATCAATTAATGAGGATTTGAGCATAGCTTCTTCCCTTTTATTTTATACTATGTGATACAATATTTATAGATTTCACTTACTAGTAGTTTAGAGGAAGGGTGGGATGAAATAAAAGTGGGATATGTAAATAAAATGATAAATTATCATTGCTTAGGTGGCAGTTTATCTACCTTTTGTTGTTACAATTTCTTATCATTTAATGAAATGTTCTCTGCCTTAGGCCATTTCTTAAAAAAATCATTCTTGTTGCTATTATTATTCTTACATGAAAGTATTGCAGGAAAGGACTCAAAATGCTGTTAGTTATTCCATATGCTTAATAATTTGATCAGTCCCATTTTTCTCTCATTTCTAAGTTCTGATTTCAAATGTTTTATTATATTTTGTTACTAGATACTAGGGTTTTTTTGTCTGTGGGTAAAGTTCCAAAAATCATTTTAGGTATCAAGTTCAATGATGTATTTATTTCCCCATATAACATTATAAATGCCTTTTCATTTTCAGCACTGTAATTTAATCTCCTTAGCACACCTGTGAGAAAGTTGAAGACTGCTTGTCCTAGTTTTATGTGGTGATAAAGAAAATTGAGAAAGATGAGGTTATATGTCTTGCTTAAAACCATAAATACACTGTATGTCTCACTCAAAAACATATATTCACTGTGAGAGGTGCATCAGGAAAATAGTGGGGAGTTACTAAGAGGAACCTATGAAAATCAAGATTTATGATGAGGGGCTATTTTCTTCTATAATCCAGGGAGACAGCTCTTGCCTCAAGATGGTGCGTGGTGGGGATAGTTCCCATAAGGCTCAAAAAGCTAAATATCAATAAGCATGCCTCTTAAGACCCAAAGGCACTATGAACATTTTGTACTACAACTCCCAGAATCCTCCATTCAAAATAGGCACAGTGGCTAGGGAAGTCTAAGAGCTGTGGTGTAAAACAAGTGACATTTTCAAACTCTGCCTTTTGCAAATAAATACCTTGGTCACACTCTGCAAAGCAGGTATAATCCCTCTTTCTCTGATCATATCTATACCTTGACTCAGGAATGTGGAGATATTTCTAGTAGCTGAAACAGATTTATTTATTTTCAAAACACTACATTTTTGAAAGAAGGAGATGTATTTTTCTGCCACTGGTGTTGTTCAGGACAGGCTGACGTTTCATCCTTGGAAAAACACAATACACAAAAATGCAGCTGCTATTTTTTTAAGCAAATTTTATTGTCTCAGAATCTGGATCAAAGAGCATTTTGGAGGTTTCTTATAAAATTTCTTATAAAATTTCTTATAAAAAATTACACATAGACATAATCCAGTCTGGAATAGAGTTCTTTCTAACTGGTTTATTGGAAAAGTAAAAAGAAATGCCAGTTCTAAGCTTGAGGTTTTAAAATGTATTTACATCACAAGCTCTACCTGGCAGTAAATCACATTAAGCTCAATGGTACTTATTGCCCAGACAGAAAGAGGGTCTAGGATTATAACCATAAAATCACATCTCATTGTATACAAGCATTATGGCCAAAACCTTTATACCTGGAAATATAACAATGGTGGCTGGTACCTTCCATATAGGTGGAGTGGTGAATCCACTCTGGGTTTTAAACTGATCTTTAAGGCAGCTGTCCAAAGGGCTGAAGTAAAATGGAAAAGAGATTCATTGTCCCACTGACAGATGAAAAAGCTTTTGGATATGGAAACATATGGTTACAGTCAGGCTTGCCTTCCAGTGTCTCTGATTTCACAGATTACTCATTGCTTTTGTAGCTTATCTCTTCTATCTCAGTCAATTTATGTTTAATTTTTAACCTGAGATAGATAGTTATAAAGGGGCAACTTATAATTATTATGGATGAAAAATTATACTGCCATTACTTCTGCATCCCAGTCTATTTCGGTATGAAAATGAACAAATGTTAGATTCAGAGAGTATAATGGGTTAAGTTTTGATTTTTTTTCTCTCCCAAAGACAAAAGAGAAAGCATAATCTGTCTTCATGGCTATTTTATTTGAAAGCTTTTAATTTTTGCAAATGACTGTGTTAAATGGAACTGAAAAGCAAGACTCATGAAAGGCACCAAACCTAGTGCTATAGATTATTCAGAGTCTGTCTGTCTGTCTGTCTGTCTGTCTGTCGTCTCTCTCTCTCTCTCTCTCTCTCTCTCTCTCTCTCTCTCTCTCTCTCTCTCTGTCCCACTCTCTCCCACTGACCCAAATAAGTATGTCATCAGGTATCTGATTGTCAGTAAATGCCACTATTCTATTAAGAGTTGATTGCGTTTCTTTCATCTTATCTTGGTATTTACATTTGTGCTAATAGCTAGCGTAAGAAGACAGTCTTTATGTGTTCTGGATGACAATGAATCATCTGTTGGGAAAGAACTTTGTTCAGTTATCATTACAATATCTTGTGGTTGTGTGACTTGCAACAATGGCTTTTGGCTTTTGTCTGTTCTAGATTTTAATCTAAATTTGAAAGGAGCTATCCAAAGTGCTGAACCCTATCTCCAAAATAGATTCAGCACCACGAATAGCTTCTTTGAAGTTCAGACGAAAGCTTGGAACAGTTCCATTTGAACTTTCATTTGCACTTAATGGGCACAGAAGCCACCTGCCATCACTGGTGATATGGCCTTTCTCAAACCCACTCTCTCTCTCAAAAAGCAGCTTGAAATGGATAGAGCTCTTCCCTTTTCCTCATTTGATTTCCTTTACAATCAAAATAGAGTTTATCTTGGAGATAGAGAAGAGAATGAGCAGAAGAAAGGCTTGCTCACTCAGTTACAGGCTGGCATGGCAAATGAGTGGGCAAACAGGACCACCCACTGTTGGAAACCTTCAAGGTTTACTGAGTGTACACCAAGAATGCTTACAATGTAATACCAAATATTATCTGATCTGAGCAGGCTGTTGTTACCTCAGACTCTAATAATGAGTACAAGCAGGCTGAGCACCTTTGAGTATTCTAGGAGTTTTGTGTGTCGGGCAGCTATTAAATATATACACCTTTGAGAAGAAGTAATGGAATAAATAGCACCTAGTCACTTTGGTACATGTCAAGGGGAATTTTCTATATACTCCCTTGTGAGGAAAAAGTCTCCTCTAAACAGTTCAGAGAGCAAAGTAATGGACAAAGAACAAAAAAGTTAGAAATCCAAGGCCTGTCTTTATTAAAAATGTACGATGGGATCTCAGTATCTACTTGGTTTTGGTTCCAGAAGCCCCCACCCACTGTGGATACCAAAATTTGTGGATGCTCAATTCCCGGTATGTAAATGGTGTAGTAAAATGGCATCCCCTTTATCAAATGGCAAAATCAAAGTTGTTTTTTTTAAAAAAAATTTGGAGGGGGTTGGGGAGAACATTTTTAACTTGTGGTTGGTTGAATCCATGTATGGAGGGCAGATTGTATAGCTAGATTAGGCCATACCCCAAATATGCAAGTGACAAGTTTCCTCCTTCTGTACTTTTTGAAATCAGAGCAGAACTTGGAAAAGTTAATTTTGGGATTAGTTCTCAGATACTCTCAGCTAGTGGTATTATGCTCTTTCAGCTTGGAGCTGTACTACAGAAAAGTCTTGGAAAGACCTTTATAGCATTTCCCACAGTAAGGCTCACAATAGTTGGGGGTTACTATTTACTTTATTGTTGTTCCTTACAATTCCTGCACAATTATCTATAATGATATTTTTGAAAAGCTGTCTAAGTTGGTGGTGATCACAACTTGAGACATTTCATCATTCCTCAGAATTCACTGGAAAAAAAATCATCAAATGACTACACTGCAAAGCTGCCAGGTCAAATGTATTTCTGTTACTCTTTTCTCCCAGGGCAAATAAATTTACTGTGGGCACCAGCAATAAGCTATTGAAGGAAATGACCTAAACCCAATAAAGCCTTACATGAACATAACTGAGTGTGAAGAGTTTGCTTGAACTTCTAAAGCAAATTGATTTGAGTAATGTCAAGAAAGCAAAACTGTTTTAGTCAACAGTTGCAGTTTGCAGTGATGTAACCCAAGAGTAGACAAGATTCAGACTTCCCTTTTTTTTATCTTTTCCCCTAGAATCTTGTTTTTACTTGTTAAATCTGAGGTTCCAGTGAAATCATGGGAAACCAAATATAAAATACATGTATATATGCACTTATGCACTAATATGCATATAGTAGTAGTAGTAGTATTACCCCCACCTCTCTCTCCAGATTGAGGCAGGGGATCCAATGAGAGAACAGGGCACTTCTGAGCACATGCTCTATTAAAGAATATATTTGTAGTACCAGGACTGAGCTCACAGTTGTTTTGCACCAGAATCCATGTTGGTTCCTTCATTTCTGCATTCCAGGAAATGTGAAATACAGTACTGAATCTCTCAAGCATAGTAATTGGTGGTGTATTTAGGGGGGCAGGGGGGCAGTGCGCACCCAGCTGCACTTTTTGGGGGGTGCCACCCTGGGGATCACAGCAACTGGCCATGTTTCTCAAAAGAGTGGGGAGGAGGGGGTGAACCAGGCTGGCGGGCAGAAGAGCCATTCTCTGCTTATTGCAAAAAGCAGCCCCTTTCCTCCCTCTAAGAGAAGCTGGAGCTGCTGCCACCTTGGTCTTTCTGAGGAGATGACAAATGGCAGTGCAGCTTCCTTCAGCAAAGTTCAGGTGACTGCAGCTGCCTCCTCCGGCCCAGCATGCACCTGGCCATCCACGTGCTCTCTCACTCTCATCTTGTGGCAAGGAAAACAAGCAACCCGCCCCTTTCAAACTAGCCCTTCGTACAGCCCTCTCCCGGCTTGCCTGGTAGAGCCACACCGCTGGGCGTGGGGCAAATGGCTGGTTGTTGGCTGGTGCTTCATGTCATTGAATGGCACTGGGAGCAGGACAGCGCCTCTCACAGCATCAGCAGCATCTCACAGCATCAGCAGCATCCTCAGCTGACCTGTGGCTGCCACTTTGGCTGTTGCCATCATCAACCTCCTCACCGGCCTGCCCCAGCTGAATGGACTGGCCACCACCACTACCACTGCAACAGGGATGTATTTTAACCTGGCATCCATCTGCAGATACCCCAAGCCCCTGGTCAAGCTGCCTGGGCAACCGCCTAACTTCTAACCCAGAGTGACTGCCTTACCAGCTGTCCCAGTAAGGTGGGAGTGTGATGGGTCTTGGTGAGCAGAGGGAGGGACAGCTGACCCCAAGTCCAGGAAAGGGGAATGGGACACCTGTGGTGGAGAAGGGGCTCTTTTGTCCTGGGTGGCATAAGCTCTTGGTATGCCATTAATAGCAAACAAATTGGCAAAAACTGAACAACAACCAGTCTCCACCACCATCAACACACAGTGTCTATCAGATAAAAGAAATGATCTTAGTCTTTTTCATAAAACTTATAAAAGTTGATTTATTTACAATACTTGTCCATAATCAAACACATGGACTAATGGAGGAGAGAGGGAGAACAGAAAAATACCTTCATGTTAGAGTGATGCAGGAAACAAATAAGTGTGCTAAAAGCAAACAAGAAATTAGAAAGCCTGCAAAATAAGAATTAGGAAATTATGAAGCATGTAAAGCTTGCTGACTCTACATGAGCCAATGTTAGGATGGCTGAAACTATGCTGAATGTAAACTTCTCTCAGGCAAGGGACATTGGAAGTTAATTAGGACAATTCTCCTCCAGCTAACTTTCTGCTAGCAATATAACAGGCAGGAAAAGGCCTTAATTCTTGGTGGCCATGTCCTTGCAATAAGAGAGCACTATGATTTGGTTTGAGTGTTGTCTATGATCCTGGCGACGGTGGTTTGATTATCTCTTTGGCCATGGAAATCCACTGGGTGACCTTGGGCATGTCACACGCTCTCAGCCCCAGAAAACCTTGTGACAGGTTCACCTTAGGTTAACTGTAAATCAGAAATGAATTGAAGGTACACAACAACAATTTAAGAAAAGAAAAAGTAGTAGTCTTCTTACCATTCCTATTATTAACTAATTAGAAGTCAGAAATCTTTCCTAACCTGTTGGAAATCACCCAGATATAGTCTAGTAGATCTTGAGCCACCTTCTTCCAGTGATGTAAACTTGAGTCAACTGATTCAGACTCAAGTCAGACTTAAGTCACTTCAGTGACTCTACTCGGACTCAACTCAGTAATAAATGATGCACTCGCTCAACTTGCGACTTGATTTAGTAACACAACACATTGATCCAGAAACCTTACAACTTTGAACAATGTTTCCATCTCTTTTTGCCTAGTGGTCACATGACAATCTGTCTCCAGCCCAACGTATGGGCACACTTCTCAGAGGGGAACAGCAACCAGGTTAGGCAATGGGCTTGAGGCAGACCTGAAGTCTTCTCAGCAGCCAGTCCCTGCTGCATGTTGGAGGAACTTTTCCTAAGAGCAGAAGACAAGACTGACCCCACAGTGCAGGGTGCATTTCTCAGAGGGGAACAGCAAATGTGTTAGGTAGTGGGCTTGAGGAGGAAGGATTCTTCCCTCTAAAGCATTTGAAGCTTCAGTAATGGAGAGTAAGAAGGATCTTATTCCTCACTTCTGAAGCTGCAGACTCTTTTCTGCCCATTGGCACAAAACCCTCCAGCTTTGGGAAGGGGGAGTAAGAACTTCCCAAGCTGCAGATGGCAAAATTGCAAATGTGAAGGGCCAACTCTGCTTACGTTGTTAAAACTGACTTTATTTGACTCTGTCCAGAAATTCTGGAATATAGGTTGGGGTATAATGTTGGGTCCCAGAAACGAGATTTGATTTGACTTGAAAATATCTTCAAGGACTTGAGACTTGACTTGAGACCTGGAGTAAAAGACTTAAATACATCACTGCTTTCTTCCAATTCCTGATATAACCCATATAAATGTATGTTATTTTATTTTTTTAAAGACAAGCATAAAACGCCTCTCTCTTTCTCTCTCTCCCTGCTAGATAAAGTAGCTTTGTTTGAAGGCAAACTGTAGAGTTTTTAAAGGGAAAATGTCTCCCCTTCCTTCAGCTTAATTTATTGATAGCATACATTTATTTATAGTCATTCTGAGATGCTATGATGATTTCTCATGATCTTTCTAATTTTTTTGCAACATTTTAAGGTGTTTATTGGTTTCCTTTTTTACTTTGTTATTCAGTGCATGACTGTTTAGATACAAATGTATAATTTAAGTCAATGGGGCTTAGTCCTGTGTAAGCACAAACAGGATTGTAGCTCTACTGGTATATAATCTTAGCCACCTTGGACATTTTATGAAAAGGTAGAGTAGAATTTTCCAAGCAAATAAAATTAGTAGGTCATATTTCCAAGGCTGCCATAAAGTATTTTCATCTCATGGCCTTTGCAGTCTACACTGTTTCAGTCATAGACTCAATTACTGCACATATTTGGAATTGAAAAATAACTCTTCATTCAGGGAACTCCACACAGGTGAAATCTTAAGTGAGATAGAATGACTGGGCTGCCAGCCATTAAAGGATTACTACCCACTAACATGCCAGTACAAGTGTGGCATATTGAAAAAAGGTTACTGTTGGCCAAAATATAGCCGCTAATGTAGTTATTAACACATGGGGAGGGGGGCCTGAATTAAAGCTCATTTTGGCCCATGAAAATTTCTCACTCCCTTTGCTATATTTGGCATATGATTTTCTAAGATTAACTATGATTTCTCCTGTTTCTGAATTAGTGTAATATTTCTTAAGTAGAAACTGATACCCTTTTCTATGAAAGAGGTGTGCAAATGTTCTGCTGAATGACAGAAAAAATATTGTTTCAATGCAAACTGAACATAACTGTTAACTACATAACAGAACTATTCAACCACCAATCTATACAGCTTTTATGCAGTAACTCCTAGAGTTCATGTGAAAAATATATTTTTTAAAAAAATTAGTGCCAAAGATGTCAGTGAGTCTGATAAAATAACAGAGCAATATTTAGAAACCTGATGCATTAGTATGAATATGATAAAGATCAAAACTTATATTCTTTTCTCGAAAGAAAAAGAAGCTTAGACAGAATGCAACCACAGACCTAGCAGATCAAAATTCTGTTCCCACACTTTCTAACCAGAAGCTCATGAAAAGCACATAAGCAAAGCATGAGTGCAAGAACACTCCCATTCATATTCCATGGCCTATGGAAATGAGAGACATATTGTCTCCAATCCTGGCGATAATATGCAATCATCATGATAGTATCTGTTGATAGTTTTCTTCTCCACAGATAAAGCTCTAGTAAATTCAGGAATTGTTTTCTGTTTCATATTTTATGCAATCCATGAGGCCCTTTCTGGACTCACTATATTTTCCCACCTCTGGGACTATACAGTAACAATAAAACTGCCTGGTACTGTGTAACTCTTAAATTAGCTTTGAAACTAACATTTCCTTAGATACTCATTAGAATGTTCTCTTCTAGGGCCACTGAGAACAGGTTCACACCCTCTATCCTGTGCTGGTAGCCAGCCAGGGCTTCTAACTCTCCAATCAGGCTGTTATCAGGAGCTAGCAAGCAAAGTTTGTTTTAGTTGCTTTGCAGTCCAAGTTCTCTGTAGGTTTAGAGAGACAGAGTCCAAGTTTACCATAAGTCCACAGAGAGAGAGAGAGTATGTCCAATGGCAAAATCCATAGTTGATGCAAAGGTCAAGTGTTCTACGAGTGTGAGCAAGGAATTCAGGAGTAAACTGGCCTGCTACCACCAATAGGATCAGTTGGCTACAACAGCCTCCTCCCATTCTGGTTTCTTTTTATATAGGTTCAGAGTCTTACTCAGCTGTGGGCCTAATTAATAAGTCCTTCTTATATAAACATTGCTAGAATCCTGGGCTCTCTCTTTTCGGTCTACACTGGCTGCCATAAGTGCAATCTCTCTCATGTCTCCAGGGTGTGGCTGTTAGGAAGGGTCCAGTCTGGGTCCTGGAACAGGGGCATGACACCCTACCCCAGCCCAGGCTGCTAGGTTTTCTATGCACACACAGCAATATAAGACAGCCCTATGATGAAAACTGGGACAAATGTGGCCAAGCAACATCAGAGTGTGGTCAAAATGGCAAACATTAGTAGTGAGGAAAAACACATCAGTTAGACTGCAACAGTTCGTTTCTGCCTGAGTATACAGGGAAGAGCACAATTCTGACCTTTCTTCTCCCCCTCCCCTGATGAGTTAATTGAATGCAAATTCATTTTTGTGCTTTATATATTCTGTTTGCAGCAATCTAACTAAGCTAAAAATAAATGAGGGAAAGCAGAAGGAGGAGGAGGAGGAGAGAGAAACTGAGGGCCTTTCCACACTACACTGCTATAGTGCTATTATTCCTGTTTCAACACCCTATGGAATCCGCGGGTTCACAGTTTAGAGAGGGGCATTTAGAATTCTCAGCCAGAGAGCTTTTTGGCCTCAGTAAACTACAAACCCCAGAATTTCACAGGATGTTGAAAGTGGAATAATAGCCCTATTACAGTGTAGTGCAGAAAGGCCGTGAGACATTTTAAAAGCAGTTGAAAAAAATAAGATGACAGAGGATTAACTGAGACTTCTCCTACCAATCAAGACAGTTGGGGGGTATGAAAGAAGATGAAACAAAATGAGAAATAGAACAAAGTGGACAATGCTATTTGCCTTGAAAAGAAAGACTACAGATATATAAGAGCAATCCAAGATGAATGTGCGCCTTTCTTTTGTTGTAAGAATCATATTACTGGAAAGAACATTACCAGGTGCAGTTGAACCATTACATGGAAGCTTCTTGGTTGCTTGCTGAATAGCTATTGTGCCAGTTCAGTCTATTGTTGCATTATTGTGGGGTAATGAACTGAATTGTTGATGAGTGTTCAGTAATGGGGAAAAAGTGAGATTCTTTCCTCACCTCCCCCCTTAAATGCATTGCTAATAACTTAGTATAAATGTGTTGCTAGTGCAGGTTTACCTTTCCTTATCTTGAAATCCAAAATCTGAAAAACTGCCAAAAAAACAGAACTTTTTGCCAGCAGTCACCCACTTTTGATTTTGAAGCAGTGGCTGTGATGCTCCTGCTCATTTGTCTCTCAGATCTGAGAAGTGCCACAGCTGCCGCCTCAAAGGCAAAAGTGGGAAGCTGGCAGCAAAAAAAGAAAGACCCCGAGGATCTACAAAATGGTGGGAGGTGGGGATTCGTGCCAAGCACTATACTTGGATTCCTACCATTTCACAGATCCTCAGTCTCTTCCCCCGCCCTTGTCTCATATACAACAAAAGCAGCAAACAAACAAGACACCCGGCTATTCCAAAAAGGTACTGAATTCCAAAATCCCCCCATAATCTGTAATATGTAACACTTCTGGTCCTGAGCATTCCAGATAAGAGATGCTTGACATGTATTATTCTGTTTTGATTTACACTTTCCTTATGTCATCTTTTTTTCTATCTATATACCGTTTTGTATACATTCCAAAAGGCAAAATGCAGTTAAAACCCTCTGGCCTTCTCACCATTCTGGTCCTGCTCTCTTCATATAACTATCTGAGTAATCATACACAATGTTCTTCAGCTACATGAACTATTTTTAAGGATAGCTAGGGAAAAAACTTTTTTCAGTAGAAATGCTCAATCAGATGACAAGGTCTCCAACCCTATAATTTTATGATTCCATCACCTGCTATTTACTCAGACATTCCTGTTGGCAAATGCACTTGCTAATGTTGTTATTGACAGTTTGATTCTCTTTCTTGTTTCAGTTGCTTAAATAACAGAGTCTTGTGCTTTTATGGCTGAAGCAACAAACTGTTGCAAAACAATTAGGACAGTCCTTTCCAGTTCTGTTCCATTTGTCTCTTCGAATCTATAAATTCACCTAGTTGCATTTTTTCCCCCTCATTGATTCTAAGAACTGCATTTGCTGCAACTAACAAAGTTTGGGAATTGCACTTTGTCCAACTGATTCTCAGTCTGCCCCCAATTCCCAGTTATACAAAAGTCTCCAGGAATACAGCTCAGTCACAACATAGTACTGATTCACTGCAGGAAATCCCAGCCTGGCTTTCAGAAGATGTTAGTCCTTTTCCCATGCAAATCATTATGATAGGCTTCCCACATTCAGACAGTCTAGACCAATATGTGGACCTTTACAAGGTGGGTCCATCACTGTGCCCAAAGCTGAGAGAAAAGACTTCCATAGACTTGCTCTTCATAAGTGGATAATATCTCATTTTCAAAATTCACATGTGACAGTGCTCCTGAACTGAACCTGCAATATTAAAAAAATTGAGACAAATCAGATATTAGACATGACAGTATTCCAAAAAAATTCACAGAGCTTTTCAGCTTTCATAAACAATGATTTTTGGACCTATAAATAGTTGTTCTAGTGTTATAAAAAAAAATCAAAAGAAGATTGGAAAGCAAAACAGCTGAATTGGGATATATTCACAAATTTCAGTCCAGTAGCAGTGATATGAACAGAGGCAACAGTTTCTTGGTGAACTTTATATGCTAATATGTAGGATTATATCAGTTGTGTTACTATTTATGTAAAAGAATTATTCTCAGAAATTTTTCCTGCTTCAAGAAACCAGTGTTTTTGTTAAACAGATTTTGCTGCTTTCACACCTCAGGGGCAACAGACTAGCTTCAACAAAACTTTGACATCTTACACAGCTCTTTGAAAGTTTATGGCCAGAATCGCACTTTGCATGTTTCTGTATCCTGTCACTGACTATCCAAGTAATATGTGGCTGTGCTTAAATATCTGTGGCTTTAATAACTCTCCACTCAGTGCACCTGAAGAAGTGGGTGGATACTCATGAAAGCAAATGCTGAAATAAATAGTCTTAAGGTTCTGGTAGATTCCTTCTCTCTTCCCAGCTTCCCCTTTTTCCTTTTTATGATGTAACAAATTAAAACAGCTATTTCATTGAGCTTGGAACAGTTATTTGTTTCAATTGAAACTTTCAGAATAACCAAGCCAGTTAGTGACCATGCTTGTTGAGGATGCTGGGAGTTGTAAGTATCCCAGTTTCTGCCCATGGTTACTAGTCTATGTGTGATGTTCCACTAGATTAGTAAAGTAGAGGGTGGTCTGAGAAGAAGAAAAGGAATACTTTAGACTTCATATCAATAAAGTACTGGAAACAATGAAACTGTGTTGTTTTTTACTGAGGTTTAAAGCATGCCAGTTTGTTGTCTGTTATTTCTAAGCATCTCAACAGCTGCAGCATAAACAGTGAAAGGAAGTTCTCATTTCATTGTCATGTTCCACAATGACTGGGTAGTATATGTAGAAACAGCTGGGCCTCAAAGACAAAATATAATAACCAGATTAACCCAAGGGAAGGATTACTGTTAAATGCACAGAGTTCACTCACTATGGAAACACCTGAGATGATTTTAACTACTTTAAAATATACAGGACACAGAAATGTAAGAAACTGATATACAATCCATGAACACAGGAAATATTAAAATATGCAGGGGTAAGGGGTATTTTACAGTAAATTGATGGCTTACCTATGTTTCTGTCTATATTTTTAATTCATTTATTCAGCTGTATAGGAAGCTGTCTTTTGCTTGGCTCTACACAGTCCCCAATAACAGGTGATGTCCAGAAGGGCTTTTATTTCGCCCTTTATTTCTCTAATTTGCAGAAATTCACCCAATTTCTTACATATCTATCCCACACCTCACAGGATGCTGCTTATCCAGTCCAAGATTTTAATATCTAGAGATCCGTTCTGGGGGTTCTATCTAACATTTCCCATCTTTCTGTCCTTCCTCAGGACCACCTTTTGATCTTGCTCTTCCACAACTCAAATGCCCATCTGCACACATTTATCTCCTGTTAACTTAGACCAGGAATCTGCAATGTATTCAGCCCATGAAGGACTCACTATAACTCCATCCTGCAACATGGAATCCCTTGTATCATAGCTTACAGACCAGGGCAAAAAGGCTATTGACATTGAACTATACATTGGCTTGATTAAAACAGATTAGCATTTTCCCCAATCTGCGGTTTTGCTTTCTGTAGTTTTAGTTTCCAGTAGTTCCTAGGAATCTTGTAGCACCTTCTGTTGGAGGGGAGAATGTCTTGAAGTGCCATAGAGGGACAGTGATGTCAGCCCAGTCTTCATGGTCAGGTACCTCCATTCTCTTCCCTCACAAAGTCACCTTCCTTCCTCCCACCCTTTGCCCTGACCCATCCTTTGGCATCCAAGCAATGGCACCCAAGTTACTTCTTCAGGTCCTGCCACTCACATCTTGTCTGCCTGTTTGCTTGATGGAAGTAGCCCTCTAGCTTCCTGAGTCGTCAGAAGCAGCCTTCTAGCTATAGGGTTCCATGCTATCCACCATTTTAAGCATCCATGAAGAGTCTTGGAACATATCCTCCATGGATAAGGGGGGATTACTGTAATACCCACAGGAAAGAGATGCTTGTGTCCCTTTCTATTTTACATTGGCCTACCAGGGCTTCCTTCCACAAGGAGTATCACTTTGACTTGGCTACAGAGCACACCAACAGCACAATGGCCCTCATCTTGCCCTTATAGTCTAGTTTAGTGAGTGAATTTCAGTGTCGCCAACTGCTGGGCAACTTGCCAGCCTGGCTTCCTGTGGGCAGTGATGCATATGCGTGTGAGTAGAGCTGTTGGTAGTGGTTCTGTTGTATGTCAAGAACAACAAAACACAAGTGAGTGTGGTGGGGTCAGCAACTGCCCCAGCAGAGAAGTAAGCAGGAAACGGCAAGGGGGTCTTGATCAACTGGTGGTCCAGTGGCAGTTTTCTTCCAAGTCCAATAGCAGTTCCTTCAGTGCCTTTTAGTTTCTACACACCAATCATTTTCCTTCTCTTTTCCATACTTTCTGTCAACAGATTTTTTTAAAAAAATTAATTCATATTTCATCTTTCTCCTTTCTCTCTCACTCCTTTTTCTTGGTTTCTTCTTCTTTCTTTTCTATTTCTTCCCTTTTATTCATATTTATGTTTATTCTCTCTGTCTCTCTGTCTGTACACGTATCCCTCAGTTATGGCGGTAGATGTGTTCTCAGCATTACTTCTTTAACTGAAAATTTAGTTGTTCTTGTGGTGTGCCTTCAAGTCATTTCTGACTTATGGTGACCCTTTCATAAGGTTTTCTTGGCAAGATTTGAGACTGAGAGGGTGTGACTTGCCCAAGGTCACCCAGTGGGTTTCCATGGCTGATTGAGGATTTGAACCCTGGTCTCCAGAATCATAGTCCAACACTCAAATCTCCATGCTGTCTCCGAAAATTTAGTACCAGAGGCAAGAACAGAACGAAAGGAATAAAAATAGGATCCTACACCACAAAAAAGAAGAGCATGTCAACATATTTCAGCAAACATTTTATCAAAACTGACAATATGCACGTGTGAAATGAAACAACTAAGGCCCTTTCTGCACCAGGCAATTAGAACGGGGCAGTGCATCCTCTCACAGAGGTCATCTGCACCTTGGAGTGGACTAGGAGCAGACTACTTACCAGAGATCCACACCTCAGTCCGCTCCAAAATGACCAAAGTGGTTTTCCAGCGTGTTTTCTAAAGACAGCAAAAAACAGGTCTTTATTTTCCTGGAACACGCCATTGCATTCCTGCTCCCTTGTGCAGATTCACAGGCTTGCACCAATGCGAGCCTGTGATCTGTGGAGGGCGGGCTTTAGGCGTGGCAAGCTTAAGCGGTTGGTCGGGACCCACGATCAAGTGGAAGCTGCCATTTTGGAAGTTGGAGCAGTGCAGATCTACAGACCTCACACTGCTCTGATTTGCCCTGGACTAAGGAGGAGCTCTGCGAAAGGGCTTCAGGAACAGTCTGTGTTGCTTTGGACCCCAGAAGAAGTGGTAGGTAATGGCAAGAAGCGATTCCCTCGCCTTGTGCGGAAAGGGCCTAAGTAAGAGCTTATTTTCTTGCACCAGCCTCCATTTTTCTTATGTTTTCCATTTTGATGCCCAAACTTATAAATCTATGTTTCTTTAGCATGCTTGGGGTAGCTGGTGAGGCAGTCTTCTCTGCTCTTCCTTTTTCTCTCCATTTTGCTGTTCCCACATGCTCAGTTAGATATTTTGGAGGCAGCTACTGTTTACTTTGCCTGTTCTAGGCAAGCACACATCACTGCAATAAGATTGACAAGAGCAGAATCCCATTTTTTCCTAACTCTAGCTTTACTGCTTTGTTTACTGCAGAATGTTGCTGCAACACGGTTCCAAAAGTCTGTGGGTCTCCAGCGCTCCTTCACTGTCTTCCCAATGTTGATGTTGCTAAGAAACATCCAGTTAGTAGAGGTCAAGAAAGGAGGAGGTTAGAAGGGCATAAAAACACTTTCTAAAAAGGAACTCCACTCTCATAGGCTTTGTTAACTGAAGGATGCCTGTCTATATATGAACAGGTTGCTTACCTGTAACTGTGGTTCTTCGAGTGGTCATCTGTGCCATCATACACTAGGAGCTTTAGCGCCTGCGCGGTAGCGTTCGGAAACTTCTAGAGCTTGTTCGCTTGGCGGGAACCCCTCCCCCACGCCGGTACTGCGCATGCTCCTCCCGCCGAGCAACGGTCTCTCCTCAGTTCTGTCGTCCGCCGTAGAACCTACAGGGACCTGAGAAAGAGGGGAGGAAGGGCGGGTGTGTATGATGGCACAGATGACCACTCGAAGAACCACAGTTACAGGTAAGCAACCTGTTCTTCTTCTTCGTGGTCTCTGTGCCTTCATACACTAGGAGACTGTGTAGCTTACCGGTCGGACGGCGGGTCAGGTCCTACAGCACGGAAGCCAACACCTCACGTCCAAACCGGGCATCTCTGCGCGACCGGCAGTCGAGCCTGTAGTGGCGCACGAAGGTCGATGGTTGGGACCAGGTCGCCACACGGCAGAGTTCATGCAGGTCAACTCCTCGCAGGAGGGCCGCAGAAGTAGCCACAGCTCTGGTGGAGTGGGCTCGAAGCAGGACTGGCGGAGGCTTCCTCGCGAGCTCATACGCCAGTTCAATAGTCCTCACCACCCACTTGGAGAAGCGCTGGGTGGACACTTTTAGGCCCTTCCGACGTCGCCCATAGCAAACAAAGAGATGCGGCGTCTGTCGGAAGGAAGCAGTGTCCTTGTAGAAAGCCAATGCCCGACGCACGTCCAGGGAGTGGAGGGACCGCTCCAACGGTGTCGTCGGGTTCGGGAAGAAGGCAGGCAGGATGATGTCCTGGTTGAGATGGAAACTGGACACCACCTTTGGCAGGAACGAGATGTCAGGTCTCAGGACCACCTTGTCCCTGTGGAAGACCGTGAAGGGCTCATCGGAACGAAGAGCTGTGATCTCACCCGCTCGCCTCGCTGAGGTCACCGCTACCAGGAAGGCAGTTTTCATTGTCAGGAGCCTGTCATCCGAGGTCGCCATTGGCTCGAAGGGCGGCTTCGTCAGCTGCGAGAGCACCAGCGAGAGGGACCACGGCGGTAGCGGCGGCGATACCGGCGGGTAGAGATGATGAAGTCCTTTCAGGAACCGCTTAACGGTGTCGTTCCTGAAGAAGGCCGAGGCAGCAGATCGTGGCGGTTGGTATGCCACGATCGCGGAGAGATACACCTTCAGGGATGGAAACGCCAGGCCCTGTTGCCGGAGGTGCAGGAGGAAGTGCAGGACGGTCGAGAGCCCCGCGGGCGATACCGGCTCACTCCTCTCGTTAGCGAAGGTCAGGAAGCGTCGCCACTTGTATTGATAGTTGCGACGGGTGGATTCCTTCCTGGCCGCGACGAGGACGGTACCGAGCACGGGATCGTCTAGTGCGATATCCTCCAGGCATGGAGGGCCAGGCGTGGCAGGTCCGGATGGAGGACTCGGCCGCCGGAGTGGGAGAGCAGGTCCGGTGTCGGTGGCAACCGGAGCAGGTCATCTCGTGCGGCTTGTAGCAGGGGTGCGAACCAATGTTGCCTCGGCCAGTACGGGGCTACCAGGATCGCGTCGGCTCGGTCGGCGAGGATCTTCGATATCGTCCGGCCGAGCAGCGGGAACGGCGGGAACGCGTAGAGGAGTTCCCCGGTCCACGGAAACTGGAAAGCGTCCCCGATGGAGGCACGATCGTGGCCCGCTCTGGAACAGAATCGGCGACACTTCGCGTTTTCCCTGGTCGCAAAGAGGTCGATCGATGGTTCGCCCCAGCGGTCCCGAATCAGTCTGAACGCCTCTCCGGAGAGAGACCATTCGTGATGGGATGAGGTGTCCCTGCTGAGGGCGTCTGCCATGGTGTTCTCCTGCCCGGCCAGGTGAACCGCCACGGGATGCGTGTGCAGGCGAATGCACCATTCCCACAGGTCGAGCGCGATGTCGAGCAGGGTCGTGGAATGAGTCCCACCTTGTCTGTTGATGTAGCAGACGGCGGTGGTGTTGTCCGTCAGAATCAGGACCGTGCGCCCCGCCACGGCATGGCGGAACGCCCGTAGGGCTTTCCAGACGGCGAGCAGCTCCAGCGCGTTGATATGGAGAGCGGTCTCGTCGTCGGTCCATCTGTCGCGGACTCTGAGATCGCCGCAGTGGGCACCCCATCCATACAGGGAGGCGTCGGTCGTTACCGTCACCTTCGGTGTCGGCTGTTGGAAAGGCATCCCCGACATGAGATTGCGTCGCGACTGCCACCATCGGAGGGATGAGCGGACGTCTCCCGGCAGCTGCAGTCGGAGTGCCTGTTCGTCTCGCAGGGGGTCGAATATGCGGACGAACCAGTGTTGAAGAGGTCTTGCTCTCAGCCTGGCGAGATATGTCACAGCGGTCGTCGCAGCCATGTAGCCCAAGAGCTGCTGGACGCTTCTCGCAGATAACGTCGGGGCCGTACGAGCGTGAGCGGCGGCCCGGATCAAGGTTTGTGCTCGAGACTCTGGTAGGTACGCCCTGGCGGAGGTCGAGTCGAGCGTCGCCCCGATGAAGTCCAAGATCCTCGCCGGCTCGAGGTGGGACTTCTTCGGATTCACTCGTAGACCAAGGCGGGTCAGGAGTGACAACGTCATGTGGACGTCGTGATAAAGTCTCTGTTTGCAGGACGCCACCAACAGCCAATCGTCGAGGTAGGGGAAGACGGAAGCGCCCTTCGTCCGCAGGTAGGATACCACCGGGGCCATGCACTTGGTGAAGACCCTTGGGGCAGTCGAGAGTCCGAACGGCAGCACCTTGTACTGGTAACAGGTGTCGTCGACTGCGAAGCGGAGGTACCGTCTGTGCTGCGGGCGAATGGCGATATGGAAGTATGCGTCTCGGAGATCGATGGAGGCGAACCAGTCCCCTCGATGTAAGAAGGGTAGGATCGACGGTATCGTGACCATCTTGAACCTTTTGGGGCGGATGTAGTAGTTCACCCCTCTGAGGTCTAGGATCGGCCGGAGGGTACCGTCGGCTTTCGGTACCGTGAAGTACCTGGAGAAGAAGCCGGTGGTCTTGGCCTCTTGCGGGAGCCGCTCGATCGCCCCTTTCTGGAGGAGGGATTGGATCTCTTCCAGGAGGGCCGGACTCGACGGCGTGGAGTAGTAAACGCCGCGAGGAGGAATATCGAGAAACTCGATGGCGTAGCCAAGACGGACGATGGAAAGCACCCAAGAGTCCGTAGTGACATACTGCCACTCCGCTAGGTGTCGAGCGAGAGTCGGTCGGTCTCCGAGCGCTGATGGTAGGCTGAAGAGTGGGTATTGGTGGGTCCTGCCAGGCACGTCAAAACCGAGACTTTGTCTCGGAGGAGGACTTCTTCGACGAAGGCGGGCGCCGCCTAATCGTGCGTCTGGCCGATGAGCCGGAGGACGGTCTCGACTGTCCAGACTGGGCCGAACGCTGGAACGACGAGGTGGAGGATCGTCGCCAGGATGGGCGGAAAGGGGGAGGCCCTGCGGGCCTGCGTGGCCGGCTGCAGCCCGATCTTTTTTGCGGTCAGTCTCGCCTTGACAAGATTGTCCAAAGCTTCGTCTGTGGACGAATTGAATAGGCCTTCACCGTCGAAGGGGAGATCTTCAATCCTCCTTCTGGTGTCCTCCTGGATGTCGGCCGGTCGCAGCCAAGCATGGCGGCGGAGGCCGACGGATCCCGCCATGACCCGGGAGGCGATCTCCACTGCGTGCCGGGAGGAGGCCATCTGTTGCCGAGCGATGGAGATAGCCTCATTGAAGATCACGGAGGAGGCTTGGCGGATGTCCTCCGGTACCGCCTCCATCGCCGGTTGCAGGCGATCGAGCACTTTTTTCAGGTATGCCGCGAGGCAAGCCTGAGTGTTGGACAGCCTGATCTGCAAGGAGGCAGCTGAATAGAACCTCCTTGCGTAGGCGTCCAACTTCCTGCCCTCCTTGTCCGGCGGGGTGGTGTGTTGCCTGCCGGAGCCCTTTGTCTGTGCCGACTCGACGACCACAGAGTTCGGTACAGGGTGATTAAAGAGATAACCGGCGTTATCCTTCTGCACCCTGTAGAGGTGTTCTAACCGCTGCGGTATCGGCTGAGCCGAGGCCGGTCTATCCCAGGCGGCCTTCACCAGTCTGGATACCCGGGGCAGGAGAGGCAGCGGGGCCGTGGAAGGTCGCTTCTCCTCGAAGACGGAGAAGGCTGGATCGTCGTCCTCCGGCTCCGCATCGGCGATCTTAAGGCCGAGGGTAGTGGCCATGCGGAGCAGCATCGCAGAGAACTGGTGGACGTCCTCTGGAGCAGAATCTGGGATCGGGTCCCCGAATCCCAGCGGAGGAGACTCCTGTGAGGCCGCCTCAGACACCTCTGACTCCGCGCTCGAGTCGTACGACTCCGAGCTCGGTGAGTCCTCTCGCCGCTCGCTTTCCGGCTCCTTCGTCGCCGCAGGTGTTGCCTTCCTAGGCTTCTCCGCAGCCGGGGCGGTGGTAGCAGCAGCGTCCCGCTTGGGATGGCTGACCACTGACTTCACCCTCTTGGTGGTGACCGGGGTAGTCTGGCAGGCTGACGTCGTCGTAGCCCGCTCAGTCACCACCGACTCCGTAGGGCGCGTCGCCGTTGCCGTGACCCTAGGAGGTGGCGATATCGCCCGATACCGTGGTGAAGGCTCCCTCGCCCTATGATATCGAGGAGAGGGAGAGCGGCTGAAGGAGCGGCGGTCCGACGGAGATCGGCTTCGGCGTCGACGGTACCGAGCCTCGTCCCCTCTAGGCGAGCGCGATTCGCGCTGTCGACGAGGTGACCGGGACCTCCGGAAGGTCTCCCAGCGACTCGGGCCACGATGGTACCGATCCCGGTACGATGGCGAATGCGACCGATAGGAGGCCGGGCGCTCTCTCCATTCAGATTCCCTCGCGTACCTGGCCACGTAGGACGCCGAGGTGTATCTGGAGGCAGACGAGCGAGGTTGTTCCTCTCTTGTCTCCCTCGGAGGCGGCGAGGCCACCGGACGCTCGGAAGAGCGGGACCGGGACCTAAAGGAGGTCGAACGCCACTCCGGAGAAGCAGAGGGCTCCCTCTGCTGCAGGTCGGCCGAGCTGCGACGGCTAAGAGGGCGGTGGCGCTCCTCCACCAGGGTTGGAGGGTCTGCCACAGGCGAGTCCGGGCGCTGTTGGGGAACGTCCTCAATCTCATCGTCCGAGAGATCGACGGACTCGCCTCGCCCTTTGGAAGGCTGCTGAGTAGGAGGAGGAGTAGGAGGTCGAACGTCCCCAGCCGGGGAGCGCTTCTTCTCCTTCTTCTTCTTCTTCTTCTCCTTCTCCTTGCCCTTGCCTCCGTCCGGAGCAGGGCGCTTTTTAGCAGGCGTCTCCGTAAGGGGAGCCTCAGCCTTCCTCGCCGTCGAGGATCCTTTTGCTGACTTGGCAGCCGCCGACAGCTTCGGGATCCTCGGTAGCGCCGAGATCGGCGTTTTCGCCGGTACCGAGCCCGATACCGACGAGGTGGACGGAACGGCAGCCGCCGATACCGTCGATGGCGTGGTCGTCTTCTTGTCGGCCATCTTGGAAGTGGAGGTCTCGTCTATCGCCCGCAGAGACTGTTCCCAACAATAAGATTTGAGTCTCGCGGAGTGGTTGCGGAGAGTTTGGGGAGTAAAATCCCGGCAAATTGGGCAAGTCCGGATGTTGTGGGACTCACCCAAACAGAAGAGACACTCCTTATGGCCGTCGTTGAGGGCAACCTTGCGGCCGCAGGACACGCACTTTTTAAAGAGCGCGGACATAAGACGAAGAACGCCAAACTCCGAAATCCAAAAAGACGAAAAACCGAAGGGGGAGTCCGAAAGAGAGGTCAAAGACAGTCCGAAAGTCCGTAAAACCGTGAAAAACAGCAAGCCAAGCACAACGTGAGAGGAACAAACTGAAGAACCTTCCGTACGCGGCGGCGGACGAGAAAGAACTGAGGAGAGACCGTTGCTCGGCGGGAGGAGCATGCGCAGTACCGGCGTGGGGGAGGGGTTCCCGCCAAGCGAACAAGCTCTAGAAGTTTCCGAACGCTACCGCGCAGGCGCTAAAGCTCCTAGTGTATGAAGGCACAGAGACCACGAAGAAGAACTAGGATTTACAGTTGGCCCTCCATGTTTGTGCATTTGACTTTCACGAATGTGTTTACTTGTGAGTTTTTTCAATCCCTGCTTCCTCTCCATGTTAGTGACTTTTTTTTCAAGGGGAAACTTCCCTCTTAGGAGCTCTGATCAGGCCACACAGACCTTTAAAAACCTGCCTTCGATCCTCTTCCACCGCTACCACCAGCCACGTCCTAACTATCTAAGGATGGCTCATAGCCCGATTTCTGAGCACCACAAACTGTCTCCTGCTCCCCCTCCACACAGCAAAGGAAAGAGATGGGTGAGAAAGAGGAGGTATAGGGCCATAATACCAAGCCACCCCATTTCCTTCTCCTTTCCCTAACCTGGTTTTTACCCTGGGTGCCTGTTCTCCCCACCATGCCTCTTCCCCTTTTCCACAGATACCCATACACATTTTGATATTTGTGATTTTTCCACGTTCATGAAGGCACTGTGCCCCTAACCCTAGTGAATGTGGAGGGCCAAGTGTATATCCCATCTTTTCTCCAAGAAATGGTGCCCACAGATGCCTTCTATCCCCTTCTTTGTATCCTTGCTTCTGCTCTCTTTTGTACTTCTCTCTCTTTTTCTTCTTCTTCTCTCTTTCTCTTTCCATCTTTCTCCCACAGCTATTTCTTTATTTTCCTCTTCTGACCTCTGTCTTCAGCAGAGGCTTGCAACCTTCATATCACCCATTAAAAAATATTGATTGAAAAAGGTTTAAAATACACACACAGCACCACCACCACCACCACAACTTGGCCCTGACTGCATAGTAGGTGTAAGTAGAGAGCACATCCCATTCATCATAGATAAAACAACATTGCTTTGGGCCACCAGATAAAGCACAACAGTCACAATCTTGCTTGTTTGCCTTTCTTGCCTGTCACAATTTCATCATATGACAGTGGAAGTTATTGTTTTTTCTCGAGAACATTAAGGCAGTTCCAGTATTGTAGTGGAGCCAGTGCTCACAGGGTCAGAATGCCAGGACTTTTTGGTTAGCAAGGATGCTGATGCCAGCTGTCACCCCCTAAGTTCTTTGGTTACCTCTGACTTTAGAAACATTATTCACAACAGCTAAAGGGGAAATGAGAAGTTGGTACTTACATGAATAATCATTCTGGGATGACAGGAGGAGCAATCCACCACGATTGGGTCTTGATCCCTTGCACCAGCCTGATGCAGGAGCCTTCGAATTCTAAATCAGTTTTTTTCCATTGGCCTCAGGTCCCATTCTGTTAAGTTTCCTTATCCAGTGTTACCTATAGATTTTAATGTCTAAACTAACCATCTAACAGAAAAATATACTAACATAAAAACAATACTATAAATAAAGTAGAGGCGGGTGTGGATTGATCCTCTTGTCATCCCAGAATGATTATTCACCTAAGTACCAACTTCTCATTCTTGGGATGGCAGGAGGATCAATCCACCACAATTGGGAACTTCCCAAGCTTTACTTGTAGGGTGGGTACTGAACCAGACTGAAGACTATACTAAACAACTGCTTGTAAAACAGTGTGACCAAAAGCCGCCTGCACTGACTTATATTTATCTAACTTGTAATGTCTGATAAAAGTAGTTGGTTCTTTCCATCCAGCAGCATTACATATTTCTTCCAATGAAGAAGACATTGCATAAGCCACTGTAGTTGCCATTGATCTCGTTGAATGAGGTCATATATTCTCTGGTCTTGACTTCTTTGAGTAATCATAGCACAAATAAATGCATACTTTAATCCATCTGGCTATGACTGTTTCACTTGCCCCATGACCCAGGTTTTTTGAATGAAAAGACACAAACAAAGCCTCAGATTTTCTAAACTGACTCGTCTTTTAATGTAAATCTTGACAGATCTTCGCACATCTAAAGTGTGCCATTTATGCTCCAACTCATGTTTTGGTCTTGGGCAAAAAGTGGGTAAGTAAATGTCCCCCACTTTTTGAATTGTAGACACACATGTAGGTGAGAAAGTTGGATCTAGGTGTAGTGTCACTCTGTCCTTTTCAAATCTGCACAAATTAGCATTTATTGACAGTGCCGCTAACTCTGACACTCTCCTCGCAGATGTAATGTCCAATAAAAATGCTACTTTAAACAACATCATTTAAGTGTATTTGGCCTCAAACCCTTATCAAGTCCATTCTGTAAAAACTGAAGTACATGCAGAACTGTAATGCCACTCACTGCTACTGGTACTGCCTTACACCACTTAAGAAAAGCTTTCCAATTCCTATTATAAATAGTCTGTGTAGACTCTCTTCTAGATGCCAACATTGTTTTCACAACATTGTCTGAATAGCCCTAATCTACTAAATATTTCCATTCAACTTCCATACAGTTAACTGGAGTTAGTCCGGATCTGGGTGAAAGATTGGACTTAACAGATCTCTGTGTGTCGGCAAGCGAGTTGACGTTTGCACAGACATTTGCATCATCAAGGAGAACCATGGCCTTCTTGGCCAATGAGGGGCTACTAACAACACAGTAGCCTTCTCCCGCTTTATTTTTAGAAGGACCCTCTGAATAATCTTTTTTGGAGGAAAAGCATAATGGACTCCCAGAGGCCACTGAGTTGACAATGCATTGTGCGCCGTTGCATCTCTGCTTCCATCTATTGAATAAAATCTTTTTAATTTGGTATTCCCTCCAGATGCAAACAAGTCTATCTGTAAGGGACCATAACATCTCTTTAACTGAGCAACTATTTCTTTGCTGAGAGACCACTCCCCTAGGTGAATCCAATGTCTGCTCAAGTAATCCACTTGCAAGTTTAACACCCTTTGAGGTACACTGCCGTTATCCATCTCAAATTTTTCTCTGTCCAGTTGAACAACATGGTGGACTCTGCTACTAGAGGCATTGAATGAAGCCTTCCCTGTTTGCAAATGTAGGCTCTCACTGTCATGTTGTCTGTACAAATCATCACATGTTGTTTCCTCACTATTTCCATGAATCTTAACAATCCTAGGCAGACAGTCTTCAACTCTAGATAATTTATATTGTCTTTCTTGTCCACCACTGTCCATTTGCCTTGAACAGATAAGTCCTTGCAGTGTGCTCCCCATCCTATCAAACTCGCATCTGTTATAATCTGAACAACATTGACGATCTGCAAGGGAACACCTGACAAGACATTCTTTCTTTTCGTCCACCAACTCAATTCCCCTTTGAAAGTGAATGGTAATGCCACTTGGCAATGTCTTCTTGATGCTGTTGCTAACTGGTGAGGAATCAATAGCCTTTGCAGTGACCTTGCATGAAACCTACCCCACTGAACCAATTGAATTGTCGAAATTAGAATTCCCATCAATTTTGCCAAAAGCATTAAGTCTGCTGACCTCAAACCTTTTATTCTTGTTACACACTGACTTAACTTCATCACCCTTTCCTGAGAATCATACAATCTCCCCTTCAGGGTATCTATATTTGCCCCTAGATGTGTCAAAACATTTGTGGGTTCCAAATGACTCTTTTCTAGATTCAGCAGAAACTGTAGTCTTGCAATGTCTGAACAGTCAGACTCACATCTGTCTTCAATTTTACCCTTGAAGATGCTTTCACCAAAATATCATCTAGATACGGGTAAAAGTGAGCCCCCTTCATATGCAGATGTGCCACTAAAGGAATGAATACTTTTGTGAACACTCTCAGGGCTGATGCCAGACCAAAAGGCAAGGCTTTGAATTGGAAATGCTGATCCTGGTATTGAAGCCTCAAATATCTTCTGTCCTCTACTGCCATAGGTATATGAAGATATGCTTCCTTGAGGTCTGTGGAAACCATAAAATCCCCCAGGGACATATTGTCCTTTATGGTTTGCAATGTTTCCATCTTGAATTTTTGATATTTCACAAATTTGTTCAGATATTTTAGGTTCAATACCAGCCAGAATTTCCCATTGCTTTTTGGAACAATGAAAAAGATTGAATATACTTGCAAAAGTTCCTGTTCTAGTGACACCTCTTCTATAGCACCCATCTGCAATAGATGACAAATTCCCTACCAAACAATCTCCTGTTTCTTCTTGTCTTTGGATACTGGTGAGGCCAGGAATCTGTTCCCCGGAGTGCTGTGAAAACAAATTTTGTAACCTTGAGTTACAACTCTTATTACACATTGATCTGTGGTTATTTGTTTCCACCTCTGTTACCCTGATTTCTGGGGGTCCCAGGAGGGACACCTAAATAACCAAACAACAACACAACTTTGGGGGAAATTAGCTGGAGCACTCACTAAAGCTAGCAAGAGGCAGGGTAACTTAGCAGGATCTTGCAACCCAGCATCTATGGGGTCAGATCAGTCAAGCAGCCAGATGGGTTAAAATTATAAAAATGATGTTTATTAAGTACAGGCAAATATTAAAGACACCACAGTCACACAGATAACTAAGGAATCAGAGATTGACTTAGGAATAGGGATTTTCAGAGGGAAATGGGTGATACGACACCTGTCTCATGGTCCTGGACCTTGAGAGCGAAGTTGGGGTGTGATGAAGGAGCTCAGCGTGATAGAGCGGTCCGAGCGATCTGGGGTTGAGCAGTCTCAGCTACTAGAACTGAGGGAAAGGCTCACCAAGCAGAGCAGCGGCAAGGCTGGATGGAACTCAGGAGCGATCCGAGGAGGGTCTCAGAATCAGGAGTTTTTATAGGGTGAATTGTTACTGCAGGCCATGCCTTACTCGGTGAGAACAATGCATTTTAGGCACGGGACAAAGCTTTGGAAAGGTCAGAATTTAGCATGATTGAATCAGAGCTGAATTAACAATAGTGTAGCCCAAATGAAAATGCGGAGCGCTTAGTACAGCTTTGTTAGGTTGCCTGCTCGGGGCAGGGAGCCTTTGTTAGTATCGCACATATGCAATGAGGTGTTTGCTGGAGAGGTCCCTGAAGTGACGAACCGGCTGTATCTGGCCTGCCTGGGTGGAGAATGGAATGTCCAGCAATTATCAGCTGTGCCTGTTTACATGCTTGTCCGGTGGCCTCACAAACATGTGGAGCGCGGTGGCAGAGGAGAGCCGAATTGTTTGATATCAAAGTGATATCGAGTGCTATCTCCGGGTAGGCCTAGACCGCAGTAACACCTCTCTCCGAACAACAGAAGTCTTCCTCCCACTGGAACTTCTTGGTTGTCAATATTGCAACTTGCTCTCTCTTTTGGGCAGTCCTTCCTCCTTTTCTTGGACCTTGATGAGAGAATTGTCCTTGTTTACTAAACTGAGATCTCTGTCTATTCCATTGAAACTTTCCACCTCTGAAGTCTGACATTCTGACATTACTCCTTCCTCCATGAAAAGAGTAATTGGTACTACTAAAAGTTCTCTTTTCATCCCTTTTCTTTTGTAATGTTGGCATAACCTGTTTCTTATCCTTTGTCTCTACTAACACCTTCTCCAATGCTTGAGAACGAAACAACAGTTCTCCCACAAAAGGAACAAAAGTCAAACTATTACAGGATTTCTGATCTGCCTCCCAATATTTTAACCATAATGATTTCCTTGCTATGGCTATCGTGTTCATACTTCTGACCCCAAATGCCATAGCATCATGGCCAGCATCAATTATATATTTCGAAACCTTCTGAATTGTCCCTATTGCTTTAAACATTGTTCGCACACCTAATTCTTGAGACTTTAAAGTATCCTGAGTCCACAAAACAGCAGCCCTAGCAAACATTGATGCTGCTATAGAAGCTCTTATTGCCACTGCTGCTGACTCATGGGCTTTCTTCAACGCTGTCTCTGCCCTTCTCTCATTGACTTCCTTAAGCTGGGTGTCCTCCTCCTTAGGATCAATTGCTCCTGACACTAGTCTGACTGTTGGGCCATCCACAAGAGGAATCTTAAGGAAGTCCATATCCTTCTTTTGAAAAGAATACAACTTGTGACTGAGACCCAGCAATTTCTTTGAATTCCACTAAGATGACCATTCATTCAAAATAACATCTTTAAATAAATCTGACATAGGAATTTCCACACCTTGTGTTTCTTTCTTTCTTATCACTGAAGCAATTCTATCACTAAGTTCCTTAGTACTCTCTTTACCCATTCTGGTACCTTCCAAACATAAAGCTTGAAAAACTCTTTTAAGAAGACAGTCTATCAAACAACATTTATTCACCCTATTCTTCTTCTAAAGAAAACATATCATCCTTCTCCTCTAATTCCATTAAGTCATCACTATTTTGGCCATCATCCTGAGGCACACACATATCTAGGTGCATTTTTTCCTGAATCTTTCTATTTTTTATTTGTCTAGGAATCTCAGTTTCCAATTTTTCCCTTTCTCTCTCATTAAGCACACTTTGGCTGTTTTCTTCCAATCTTCTTCTTTTTATCCTTTGGCCATCCTGTCCATCATGTACTAATTCATCTGCTTCCAATTCATTATTTTCAGTATTTTCATGAAGTAATTCATTTCTAATTGCATCTGTGTTAAAATAATTCATTGATGATGCATCATCAAATAAGAGAATGAATTAAATTCATCTGTGTTTGTCAATCAGACATATTGTAATTCATTGCAGGCAATGGTGGTCTAAACATATTCTGCAACTGTGCCTGTACTGTTTCTTTAACAATTTAATGTATATTTGAACACATATTCCCTTGAAATTGATGTCTTGAATGCAAATCCCCTTGCATATTTGATTGGTCTACTTCACAAGAAAAACTATTCCCAGCAGGTATTTCCATCATCATTCTTTGCATATATTCCTTAAAATCAGAACTCATTTTAAAAGGACTCAACATAGAAATATTATTTATTGCCAATGTCCATCTCCTCTTCCCTGCATGTCACTGTCTTTCCTGACTCCTCTTGCTGGCATGCTACTGAGACAGTCACTTTTCTTATCATGTGCTGTTTTGAAGCTTCTGAAGCACATGCAGTCTGCTTAGGATAAGCAGACTGCATGTGCTTCAGAAGCTTCAAAACAGCACATGATAAGAAAAGTGACTGTCCCAGTAGCATGCCAGCAAGAGGAGTCAGGAAAGACAATGTCCATTGCTGGGGAAACAACTGAGCTTGTGTGAGATTAAGTTCCACCCTCTCCCAGCAGTTCCTCGTGGTGTCCAGCATACTTTGGAGCCATCTTAGAATTCACCAACTCAAGATGGCATCCGGAACTTACCGTGGTAAGTTTAGAGCTAGTCGCTGCACCCTTAGTCCTACTTTTGACTGCTGAGCTATCAGAACACTCAACTTTCTTCCTCTTTCTTTCTGTGCTACCCTTCTGAGCTTCTTTTCCCCTACCAGACACACTGACCTGTTTTTTTGGCTTCCCAGCCTTTTTTAATTCCTCTGGTTTGCTCTCACTCGAGCTCAGAAATATCTATGTCAAATCAGGGTGCTTGCTATCATCCACTACCCGCACCTTTGCGGTATTTTGGATGGAAACAATCCATCTTCACCCTGGACTCACTGTTTTGCTGTCCCATGGGCAGAATCAAAGTGCTTCTCATCTGCCACCCGCTGACTAGCAGCGGACAAGATGGAATTTTCCATTAATTTTATTTGTCTATCTTCACTCGTAATCTTTTTCTCCTGCTCCATTTCTCTTCTCTAAAAAAGTTAAATATTAGATGGGACCTAAAAACGTGTCTGACTGGTATGCAGGAGATTAAAAAACTGACAGGATGGGACCTGAGGCCAATGGAAAAAAACTGATTTAGAATTCAAAGGCTTCTGCATCTGGCTGGTGCGAGGGATCAAGACCCAATCGTGGTGGATTGATCCTCCTGCCATCTTGAGAATGTATTATGATTGTGAGTTATTCTTTTTGTAACATAAATTATTTTAGTGTCTGTTGATCCTCAAAGGGCAATCATTAGCTTTACCAAAGATTTGTTCCTGGTGGAGATGAACACTGGTAGAACTCTTTTGTCAATATCAGTCATACAGATGATTTTGTTTTCCTTCTTTCTTTCTTTCTTTCTTTCTTTCTTTCTTTCTTTCTTTCTCTCTCTCTCTCTCTCTCTCTCTCTCTCTCTCTGTCCTTGGAATGTGTTTATAAGGAATCTTGTGATGGACATCTTCACTTCAGAATTTACCACTACATATACCGTTATTGAGAGCCAGCATGGTATAACGGTTTAAACATTGGATCATGACTCTGGATACCAGGATTTGAATTCTCAATCAGGCATGGAAACCCACTGGGTGACCTTGGGGAGGTCGTATTCTCTCAGTCTTAGAGAAAGGCAAAGCCAACCCCCATCTGAACAAATCTTGAGAAGAAAGCCCTGTGATACAGTCACCTTAGGATCACCATGAATTGGAAATGATTTGAAGATACACAGCAGCAACAACATCATAGAATCATAGAATCATGGAGTTGGAAGAGACCACAGGGACCATCCAGTCCAACCCCCTGCTATGCAGGAACACCCATCAAAGCATTCTCAACAGATGGCCATCCAGCCTCTGCTTAAAAACCTCCAAAGAAGGAGACTCCACCACACTCAGAGGCAGCATATTCCACTGCTGGACAGCTCTGATCATCAGAAAGTTCTTCCTGAGGTTCAAGTGGAATCTCCTTTCCTGCAGCTTGAATCTGTTGCTCCTTGTCCTAGTCTCTGGAGTAGTAGAAAACAAACCTGCTCCCTCCTCAACATGACATCCCTTCAAATATTTAAACATGGCTAATATGTCCCCTCTTAACCTTCTCTTCTGCAGACTAAACATACCCAGCTCCCTAAGCCGCTCCTCATAGGGCATCATCATCATCATCATCATCGTCATCTACTTTAGTATTTCAGTTCACCTGGATCACATTTCCAAAGTTATGGGGGAGGGTTAACTTCATCACCAAGAGAACTGCAGGACAGATTTTCAGAGGGTTTTCAGAGAATGTGAGACTTAAACCCCATTTTGAAGACTGAATAGAATTTACATATACTTTGATTTTCTGTGTCTGCACATTCCAATCTTAACAGTATCATAACTGACTTCACTCAAAGCTTATCTTCCTTGCCTCAAATGCAGGATAAACCCTTCTGAATACCTCCCTGTGGTAGGTTGTTTGCTCAGGAATAGTTCATTTCAGCTCTCATAAGGCTATCTTGCTTATCTTAATTCTCTGTAGCATTATCAAGGAAACCACAATCAAGAAATCATACTGATACATTTTAGACAAATCTGCCCAGAATTTCCCCCCCTAATACATACAAGGTAAGGAGACAATATGAACAGCACTGTCCTATACACGGACTGTGTCTTTTTGTTAATGAAAAAAAGAGTAACTGAGCCTCCTTCTATCACAACATTATTTATTATCATAAAATCACTTTCTGCCATGGAGGCTGTGTCTGCAATACAACCAAAGCTCTATTTTCTGAATGCTGCTAAATGCAGCCTAGCCCAAAAGTGTAAACAGAAGCATCGATCAATGGGAAAAGGCTGAGAGAAAAGCAATGAAAAATTCCAGTGCAAGCTTCTATGACAAATGCCTCTGTTTAACAGATATCACACAGGGCTTCCTTTGGTATGATAACAGATTTAAAAGTGGTTTTGGAAAAAGTATTATTCCATTGCTCTGGTAAGGGGAAGTGCTCCTGTAGAGTGACCCTCACTGGCTCCCTGTCCCAGTGTCATAGAAATCTCAAGTCATAAGATATCCTAAAGCAATGCTCCTGATATGGGGCACCTGCAATTATCATTTTTCCCCTGAATGAACCAGGGACCAGTAGAAAATTTATGCCTGTTGGATATAATTGTTGTACTTTTTCCTGCAAGCTTGCCAGGGACCAGCAGCCAATGGATCTGGGACTGGCATCAACCCAGGAACCACCACTTTGAATATCACTGCCCTAAAGGGTATCTTTTCTTCTTCCTCTTTTTTCTATTTCTTTCCTTTTATTAAATTGTGGGATTGGAAAATACTTCAAGCCTGCAGTTCAGAGCAGGATCTTCAATTACAGTATATCCCCATGGCTATACATACTTCCAGTGAAAGAGATCTGCTGAAATCTACACAAATAGTTCTGAGAGCTTTCAACAATGAATCCCATAAGAGCCTTTGTGTTTTTGAGCAAAGATGTGGTCTTCCAATTTTTGTCCTCCACAGAGGCATAGGAAGCTTTCGCCAGATCCTACCTTTCCTAGCCATGGCAGGAGTAAACAAGCTTCAGATCTGCATTTTGCAGGTCAGCAGTGTAGTAAGCTAAGGATGTTTTCATACATGGACCTAGATGTACTAAAGGAGCCCTGGTGGTGCAGTGGTACTGCAGCCACAAGGTTGTGAGTTCGATTCTGCCAGGCTCTAGGTTGACTTAGCCTTCTAGCCTATCACAGGTCAGTAAAAAGAGGTTTAAGTGATGTAAAGCAACTTTACATCGCTTAAAGAGCACTTAGTACTTATAAGCGGTATAGAAATACACATGCTATTGCTATTGCTACTTGTATCAATTGATCTGTAATGTAAATATGAACCAACAACTTTGGACAGAATGCTCATAACAAAATACTTCTCCTTTTGTTTTTACTCTAGCAACAAATGGATGAATAATTTTTTAACCTTTTTTGAATCTTTGTTTTAAATGGTTTAATTCTATAGACTACTTAGTACTATTTCATTCATAACTTTTGTATATTTTTTATCTGGTCTTTCCACTCCAACATCATGTAGAAGGTTGGAGGTTCTTTACCTTAATCATGTCAATCTGTATCTAAGCATTTTGTCCTGTGCTGCACAGTTATGATCACCTGGTCTTCCAAAGTTGCAAACACCATTGTTATGCACTAGTTAAATCAACATTACATGTTCCCCTTAAGAATATTTTAAGCTTTGGACTATCAGAAAATTTACCATCTTTGCCAGCGTATAAGATGCACCAGCATATAAGACACATTCCATTTATACATCAGCAAATACTATTGGCCAGCGTATATGTCGGGAAGCTAGTCACACCCACCACTAGTATGGGATTTAGAGTAGTAATAGTAGAGGCAAATGTAGAAGACTCTAGGCTGACAACAAGGTCTGGAAAATATCTACAGAGAGATAAGGGAGAGTCAGCTTGGGAAGAATGTATGGGAGGGTCTGGGGCTAAACTGCTTTTCTCTATCCTGTTCTTTTAGACTGAGCACTGAAGTTAGTGCAGTGTACTGCAGTACCAATAAACTATGCTTTTCTGCAAAGAATTGTGACTGTGGTTCATTCCTGACAGTATAAGACATACCAGTGGGTGAGAAGCATCCCATTTTCAAACAATATTTTTCGAGGGAAAAGTGAGTCTTATATGCCAGTAAGTTCAGTATTGCAAGATAATAAATTTGAAGCTTTATAACTGGCATTTATTTCTCATGAATAAGTTTGATAGGCTTGGATACACATTCCTCAGAGGTACAGCATTTCTAAACAATAAATGTTACCTAGCCTAGGTATTTTCCATACAGGGATTGTAATACATTGCAGTATACTTAAGAAATCTAACTTCCTACAAAGTACCATTCAGATACTTCTGGTATAATTCATTTTAATAATATATTACATTGTCCATTTCCATACGGGGTATTTGAAATGGTGCAGTCCGTCCTCCAGGGAGGACGTCTGCACCTGGGAGCGGACTGAGTATGGACTATTTAATGTAGATCCGCACCTCAGTCTGCTCCGGAAAGACTCCATGTGGTCGTCCAGCGTGCTTTTGAAAAAACTGTTTCTTTCAGTGTTTCAAAAGCATGGAGTGTGCCAGTGCAAGCCTGCTCCCTTGTGCAGATTTGCAGGCTCGCACCAATACGAGCCTGCGATCTGCCGGGGGCAGGCTTTAGGCTGGCGAGCTTCAGCTTTGACCAACCAGAAGCCACAGTTTTCGATGCCAGAGCAGTGTGGAGCGACAAGCACGCACTGCTCTGGAGCAGCCTGGACTGGACCGGGGAGCCATAAGACCCGGTAAGTAGCGGCACGGGGCGATTCCCTCGCCCTGTGTGGAAATGGCCATTGACTCAGAATAGCTGTAACCCTTGTCCCAGAGAAATTTCTAATGCTAATTGTGTACCAGGATCTAGCAGGGTAACATTGTGTCAAAGTAACAGGAAATGAGTATTTCTTAACACTCTAGTTACTTATGGATTTTTCAGCTATGGTGTCAAGTAGCAGTGGAGATGCTGAACACATATTGCTGTCTAGCAAACAGGTGGTTCACTGCCAGACTTTGCCTTTATAGCTACTTACTTATCTACTAACTCCTGGTTTCAATGTACTACATCTCATTCAACGTCTTGCAAGACTTAAAATCTCATGTGACTGTATATGATCACTAACACATATGATCACTATGTGTGTGTGTGTGTGTGTGAGGTAGAGAGAGAGAGAGAGAGAGATAGGCTTGCATGCTTGGGGGTCAGCCATTATTGGCTATACCTTCAGCATGAGCAGGTTGCACTGAGGACAGTTGCCCTTTTTTTAGGTCTCTCTCATGATGAGGCCAGGCTAGGGCATAAAGGTAGATTAGGACCCTCTGTTCCCCTTCCCTCCTCACTCCCTGTCACCTTCCCCCCTCCTCCCTCTCTTTGCTTTCATTTCAAAAAATGGACAAGTGAGGAGGCAGCGGGTAAGATTCCTGACTGGGGAGGGGTTGTTCCCTCTGGGGATGTGGCTTGAAAGGGGCAGGTGGGAAGTCACTTCCTCCTTTCTTTTCCTCTCTAATCCCTATTTCTCCTCCCTCCCTCCCTCCCTCCCTCCCCTTTCTCTTACTTTTCCTTTCTGTTTCTTTCCTTCTTCTCCCACTTCTCCCCTTCTTTCTTAAATGCTCCATCCCCATTTTTCAGCCCATTCTCATCTCTGCTCCCTCTTGTGGAATCATTGTCCTTCACTCCCATTTCTTTTCACAGCTTCCCTGCCTCCCATCTCTGCTGCTTTCTGTGGCCTTCCTGCTGCCATCTGTGGCCATGGACATGTCCTGGTGTCCTTCCTCTCATGTCCATGGCCTCTGCAGTCTTCCAGTCACCGTCTGGAGTCATCACCATCACCTAATGGCCTCCAGTTTCTCTCCACCTCTGCTGCCTTTTGCAGCATTCCCAATGCCACAAAGAGATATTGCCACCACCTGTGAGCCACCTCCTACTTCCACTGGCTTCCATTGCCTTCCCACTGCCATGCAGGGCCCCCATCACAACCTTGTGACCCCCTCACCTCTGCTACTCCCCATAGTCTTACCATGACAACATTGGGCCACGCCTCCCCTGCAGGTGCCCCACCATGTGTGGCCCATTATTTTTATTATTATTATCATTGCTGTTGCTGTTGTTATTATTATTATTATTATTACTATTCTCACTATATCTCTATTACCTTCATTATTAACTTTGTGATAAATCATTATTACTATCATTGTTTCATCATTATGATCATTATTATTACCATTAATATTATTATCATAACTTTTATTATTATTGCTGTTCTTTTGCAGCAGTTGTTATTACTGTTGTTCTCATCATCATCATCATCATCATCATCATCATCATCATCATCATGATTTCTGTATCTCTTTGTCCTCTAGCTTCCTGCTCTTTGCCTCCCAGTGATAAATGTTAGGCCAAAATCTTGGCAGATCTAACTGGACAACTCTCACTAAATTCAGTGGCACCTAAACATGAACACGTTGAGGTACATGTCGTCACTACTCTGAGTAAACTTTAGTATACTACAGTTGACATTCACATAATTAGTCAAAATAAAGGGCTTGAGTTTCAAGTAAACAGAAAATAGGAGAGTTACCATATAGGAATCTTACTGTCACATTAGACTCAATCTATTGTATGTAAATAGCTACTGAGAAGATTGCTCCCAGTGAAAGCAGTAGTTTGGTAAGAATTATTTTTGTCAGAATCTATGGCAGAAAGGGTTACTCTCTCCCTACCTGTTATGATTATCAGCACGCGCGCGCACACACACACACACACACACACACATCATGCTGTGTTTTTAGTTTTTAAGTGCATGCTGCATTCAAACACACACTGAACACTAAGTCTCTATGAAATGCTTCTAAAATGCTACCTTTTCCTCAAGGTTTATTTCTAAAATTAGTTTTGAAAGGTGAAGAGTGGAAAACTGTATATCCTCTTCTTTCTGTTCATCTGAAGCAGAGAATTCTTCAAGGTGACATTGGAAGAAGTTGGAAAGCATCAAATTGCTATGCATGGGGAAGAACAGGTTGCTTACCTGTAACTGTGGTTCTTCGAGTGGTCATCTGTGCCATCATACACTAGGAGCTTTAGCGCCTGCGCGGTAGCGTTCGGAAACTTCTAGAGCTTGTTCGCTTGGCAGGAACCCCTCCCCCACGCCGGTACTGCGCATGCTCCTCCCGCCGAGCAACGGTCTCTCCTCAGTTCTGTCGTCCGCCGTAGAACCTACAGGGACCTGAGAAAGAGGGGAGGAAGGGCGGGTGTGTATGATGGCACAGATGACCACTCGAAGAACCACAGTTACAGGTAAGCAACCTGTTCTTCTTCTTCGTGGTCTCTGTGCCTTCATACACTAGGAGACTGTGTAGCTTACCGGTCGGACGGCGGGTCAGGTCCTACAGCACGGAAGCCAACACCTCACGTCCAAACCGGGCATCTCTGCGCGACCGGCAGTCGAGCCTGTAGTGGCGCACGAAGGTCGATGGTTGGGACCAGGTCGCCACACGGCAGAGTTCATGCAGGTCAACTCCTCGCAGGAGGGCCGCAGAAGTAGCCACAGCTCTGGTGGAGTGGGCTCGAAGCAGGACTGGCGGAGGCTTCCTCGCGAGCTCATACGCCAGTTCAATGGTCCTCACCACCCACTTGGAGAAGCGCTGGGTGGACACTTTTAGGCCCTTCCGACGTCGCCCATAGCAAACAAAGAGATGCGGCGTCTGTCGGAAGGAAGCAGTCCTGTCCTTGTAGAAAGCCAATGCCCGACGCACGTCCAGGGAGTGGAGGGACCGCTCCAACGGTGTCGTCGGGTTCGGGAAGAAGGCAGGCAGGATGATGTCCTGGTTGAGATGGAAACTGGACACCACCTTTGGCAGGAACGAGATGTCAGGTCTCAGGACCACCTTGTCCCTGTGGAAGACCGTGAAGGGCTCATCGGAACGAAGAGCTGTGATCTCACCCGCTCGCCTCGCTGAGGTCACCGCTACCAGGAAGGCAGTTTTCATTGTCAGGAGCCTGTCATCCGAGGTCGCCATTGGCTCGAAGGGCGGCTTCGTCAGCTGCGAGAGCACCAGCGAGAGAGACCACGGCGGTAGCGGCGGCGATACCGGCGGGTAGAGATGATGAAGTCCTTTCAGGAACCGCTTAACGGTGTCGTTCCTGAAGAAGGCCGAGGCAGCAGATCGTGGCGGTTGGTATGCCACGATCGCGGAGAGATACACCTTCAGGGATGGAAACGCCAGGCCCTGTTGCCGGAGGTGCAGGAGGAAGTGCAGGACGGTCGAGAGCCCCGCGGGCGATACCGGCTCACTCCTCTCGTTAGCGAAGGTCAGGAAGCGTCGCCACTTGTATTGATAGTTGCGACGGGTGGATTCCTTCCTGGCCGCGACGAGGACGGTACCGAGCACGGGATCGTCTAGTGCGATATCCTCCAGGCATGGAGGGCCAGGCGTGGCAGGTCCGGATGGAGGACTCGGCCGCCGGAGTGGGAGAGCAGGTCCGGTGTCGGTGGCAACCGGAGCAGGTCGTCTCGCGCGGCTTGTAGCAGGGGTGCGAACCAATGTTGCCTCGGCCAGTACGGGGCTACCAGGATCGCGTCGGCTCGGTCGGCGAGGATCTTCGATATCGTCCGGCCGAGCAGCGGGAACGGCGGGAACGCGTAGAGGAGTTCCCCAATCCACGGAAACTGGAAAGCGTCCCCGATGGAGGCACGATCGTGGCCCGCTCTGGAACAGAATCGGCGACACTTCGCGTTTTCCCTGGTCGCAAAGAGGTCGATCGATGGTTCGCCCCAGCGGTCCCGAATCAGTCTGAACGCCTCTCCGGAGAGAGACCATTCGTGATGGGATGAGGTGTCCCTGCTGAGGGCGTCTGCCGTGGTGTTCTCCTGCCCGGCCAGGTGAACCGCCACGGGATGCGTGTGCAGGCGAATGCACCATTCCCACAGGTCGAGCGCGATGTCGAGCAGGGTCGTGGAATGAGTCCCACCTTGTCTGTTGATGTAGCAGACGGCGGTGGTGTTGTCCGTCAGAATCAGGACCGTGCGCCCCGCCACGGCATGGCGGAACGCCCGTAGGGCTTTCCAGACGGCGAGCAGCTCCAGCGCGTTGATATGGAGAGCGGTCTCGTCGTCGGTCCATCTGTCGCGGACTCTGAGATCGCCGCAGTGGGCACCCCATCCATACAGGGAGGCGTCGGTCGTTACCGTCACCTTCGGTGTCGGCTGTTGGAAAGGCATCCCTGACATGAGATTGCGTCGCGACTGCCACCATCGGAGGGATGAGCGGACGTCTCCCGGCAGCTGCAGTCGGAGTGCCTGTTCGTCTCGCAGGGGGTCGAATATGCGGACGAACCAGTGTTGAAGAGGTCTTGCTCTCAGCCTGGCGAGATATGTCACAGCGGTCGTCGCAGCCATGTAGCCCAAGAGCTGCTGGACGCTTCTCGCAGATAACGTCGGGGCCGTACGAGCGTGAGCGGCGGCCCGGATCAAGGTTTGTGCTCGAGACTCTGGTAGGTACGCCCTGGCGGAGGTCGAGTCGAGCGTCGCCCCGATGAAGTCCAAGATCCTCGCCGGCTCGAGGTGGGACTTCTTCGGATTCACTCGTAGACCAAGGCGGGTCAGGAGTGACAACGTCATGTGGACGTCGTGGTAAAGTCTCTGTTTGCAGGACGCCACCAACAGCCAATCGTCGAGGTAGGGGAAGACGGAAGCGCCCTTCGTCCGCAGGTAGGATACCACCGGGGCCATGCACTTGGTGAAGACCCTTGGGGCAGTCCAGAGTCCGAACGGCAGCACCTTGTACTGGTAACAGGTGTCGTCGACTGCGAAGCGGAGGTACCGTCTGTGCTGCGGGCGAATGGCGATATGGAAGTATGCGTCTCGGAGATCGATGGAGGCGAACCAGTCCCCTCGATGTAGGAAGGGTAGGATCGACGGTATCGTGACCATCTTGAACCTTTTGGGGCGGATGTAGTAGTTCACCCCTCTGAGGTCTAGGATCGGCCGGAGGGTACCGTCGGCTTTCGGTACCGTGACGGTCTCCGAGCGCTGATGGTAGGCTGAAGAGTGGGTATTGGTGGGTCCTGCCAGGCACGTCAAAAACGAGACTTTGTCTCGGAGGAGGACTTCTTCGACGAAGCCGGGCGCCGCCTAATCGTGCGTCTGGCCGATGAGCCGGAGGACGGTCTCGACTGTCCAGACTGGGCCGAACGCTGGAACGACGAGGTGGAAGATCGTCGCCAGGATGGGCGGAAGGTGGAGGCCCTGCGGGCCTGCGTGGCCGGCTGCAGCCCGATCTTTTTTGCGGTCAGTCTCGCCTTGACGAGATTGTCCAAAGCTTCGTCTGTGGACGAATTGAATAGGCCTTCACCGTCGAAGGGGAGATCTTCAATCCTCCTTCTGGTGTCCTCCTGGATGTCGGCCGGTCGCAGCCAAGCATGGCGGCGGAGGCCGACGGATCCCGCCATGACCCGGGAGGCGATCTCCACTGCGTGCCGGGAGGAGGCCATCTGGTGCCGAGCGATGGAGATAGCCTCATTGAAGATCACGGAGGAGGCTTGGCGGATGTCCTCCGGTACCGCTTCCATCGCCGGTTGCAGGCGATCGAGCACTTTCTTCAGGTATGCCGCGAGGCAAGCCTGAGTGTTGGACAGCCTGATCTGCAAGGAGGCAGCTGAATAGAACCTCCTTGCGTAGGCGTCCAACTTCCTGCCCTCTTTGTCCGGCGGGGTGGTGTGTTGCCTGCCGGAGCCCTTCGTCTGCGCGGACTCGACGACCACAGAGTTCGGTGCAGGGTGATTAAAGAGATAACCGGCGTTATCCTTCTGCACCCTGTAGAGGTGTTCCAACCGCTGCGGTATCGGCTGAGCCGAGGCCGGTCTATCCCAGGCGGCCTTCACCAGTCTGGATACCCGGGGCAGGAGAGGCAGCGGGGCCGTGGAAGGTCGCTTCTCCTCGAAAACGGAGAAGGCTGGATCGTCATCCTCCGGCTCCGCATCGGCGATCTTAAGGCCGAGGGTAGTGGCCATGCGGAGCAGCATCGCAGAGAACTGGTGGACGTCCTCTGGAGCAGAATCTGGGATCGGGTCCCCGAATCCCAACGGAGGAGACTCCTGGGAGGCCGCCTCAGACACCTCAGACTCCGCACTCGAGTCGTACGACTCCGAGCTCGGTGAGTCCTCTCGCCGCTCGCTTTCCGGCTCCTTCGTAGTCGCCGCAGGTGTTGCCTTCCTAGGCTTCTCTGCAGCCGGGGCGGTGGTAGCAGCAGCGTCCCGCTTGGGATGGCTGACCACTGACTTCACCCTCTTGGTGGTGACCGGGGTAGTCTGGCAGGCTGACGTCGTCGTAGCCCGCTCAGTCACCACCGACTCCGTAGGGCGCGTCGCCGTTGCCGTGACCCTAGGAGGTGGCGATATCGCCCGATACCGTGGTGAAGGCTCCCTCGCCCTATGATATCGAGGGGAGGGAGAGCGGCTGAAGGAGCGGCGGTCCGACGGAGATCGGCTTCGGCGTCGACGGTACCGAGCCTCGTCCCCTCTAGGCGAGCGCGATTCGCGCTGTCGACGAGGTGACCGGGACCTCCGGAAGGTCTCCCAGCGACTCGGGCCACGATGGTACCGATCCCGGTACGATGGCGAATGCGACCGATAGGAGGCCGGGCGCTCTCTCCATTCAGATTCCCTCGCGTACCTGGCCACGTAGGACGCCGAGGTGTATCTGGAGGCAGACGAGCGAGGTTGTTCCTCTCTTGTCTCCCTCGGAGGCGGCGAGGCCACCGGACGCTCGGAAGAGCGGGACCGGGACCTGAAGGAGGTCGAACGCCGCTCCGGAGAAGCAGAGGGCTCTCTCTGCTGCAGGTCGGCCGACCTGCGACGGCTAAGAGGGCGGTGGCGCTCCTCCACCAGAGTTGGAGGGTCTGCCACAGGCGAGTCCGGGCGCTGTTGGGGAACGTCCTCGATCTCATCCTCCGAGAGGTCGACGGACTCGCCTCGCCCTTTGGAAGGCTGCTGAGTAGGAGGAGGAGTAGGAGGTTGAGCGTCCCCAGCCGGGGAGCGCTTCTTTTCCTTCTTCTTCTTCTTCTTCTCCTTCTCCTTGCCCTTGCCTCCGTCCGGAGCAGGGCGCTTTTTTGCAGGCGTCTCCGGAAGGGGAGCCTCAGCCTTCCTCGCCGTCGAGGATCCTTTCGCTGACTTGGCAGCCGCCGACAGCTTCGGGATCCTCGGTAACGCCGAGATCGGCGTTTTTGCCGGTACCGAGCCCGATACCGACGAGGTGGACGGAACGGCAGCCGCCGATACCGTCGATGGCGTGGTCGTCTTCTTGTCGGCCATCTTGGAAGTGGAGGTCTCGTCTATCGCCCGCAGAGACTGTTCCCAACAATAAGATTTGAGTCTCGCGGAGCGGTTGCGAAGAGTTTGGGGAGTAAAATCCCTGCAAATTGGGCAAGTCCGGATGTTGTGGGACTCGCCCAAACAGAAGAGACACTCCTTATGGCCGTCGTTGAGGGCAACCTTGCGGCCGCAGGACACGCACTTCTTAAAGAGCGCGGACATAAGACGAAGAAACGCCAAACTCCGAAATCCAAAAAGACGAAAACCGAAGGGGGAGTCCGAAAGAGAGGTCAAAGACAGTCCGAAAGTCCGTAAAACCGTGAAAAAACAGCAAGCCAAGCACGACGTGAGAGGAACAAACTAAAGAACCTTCCGTACGCGGCGGCGGACGAGAAAGAACTGAGGAGAGACCGTTGCTCGGCGGGAGGAGCATGCGCAGTACCGGCGTGGGGGAGGGGTTCCCGCCAAGCGAACAAGCTCTAGAAGTTTCCGAACGCTACCGCGCAGGCGCTAAAGCTCCTAGTGTATGAAGGCACAGAGACCACGAAGAAGAACTTTTATTATAATTCCATTTGATTACCGTACAGTGGAGAGACTGTGAAAAGACAGTTGGGCAAGAAGAACTTTGAGTGATAGGAAAATAATGACAGGGGAACATGCAATCACTTGGGAAATAAACCTTCTTCCAGATCAATCACACACTTGTGGGTGTATTGTCTGCTGAGAAGCATCCGCTTCCCTCTTAATTGCAATCACAGATACAACATATAACTATCCAGCATCTTCATATATGGGTGTTTCTCTATAGAAGCTTTGCTAGAAAATGGAAAGACACTTATCTGCAACCTAAAAGCAGACAAAACCTCAGCAAAGGAGGTTTTGCATCTGTTTCTGCATCTGATCCTTAAATCTGTATTGCTGTGCACTATCAACATTATTGCAGGTAATAGTTCATATATTCAATTGCTACAGATGTTCAAAAGTTGATCAAGGAGCCCAGTTCTCTAATTATGGCTCTTTCAGTCTCCAGGCCTGGCCATTTTTTAATAAATGTTGGTGGTTCAAGATGAAAAGGAAAATTTCTTTTTATGTGAATTTAATGTGAGAGAATGGTTTGTTGATATCTCTGGGATATCAGAGCCTGGGAAAGGAATCTTATCCATTGTGTTAGTTTGCCCCCTCCCTACCTCCCTCTTACACACACACACACACACACATACACACATACCACACCACATTAAGTGTGTGTGTGCTGAGCTACAAGCTATATATGGAGAAAACTGTACATAGAAGATAGACAAAAACCCAATAAACTAAACTGTGATCTGCATCAGCACTTAGAAAAATCATCTTTGGATTATAACTTCTGGAACACCTCAGCCAACATGATCAGTGGCCAGATTGTTGTCCAAGAAAGCAATATTTCCAAGCTCTGAATTGAAACACTTAAGCCCAGGCACAGTCCTTCTTTGAACAATTAGTCACCCCTGAAACGTCTCACCAGTTGGAGAAGAGGAATGTAGAACAGAAATATTTGAATTGCACTTTTACATTGGCTGGAAAGCTTATTTGTTATCATAAATGCTTCTTTGCTATGAATTCTTTGGAGGCTAGTACAAGACAGAAAGAGAAATTGAGAGATAAGGAATTAGATTCAGTATGACTAAATTTCAGCTGAGCCTGAATGGAAATGACTGTTTAGGTCTTTCTAGAATAACCATATAGGACCTTGAAATCATTATTGACCATAAACTGAACATGATCTAACAATGTGATGCTGCATCAAAGAAGGCAAATAATACATTACCTTGAAGTAACAGAACCATAGGTTCCAAGATAAGAGATGTAATAGTCCTACTATATTCTGCATGAGGCAGGCTTCCTCAGCAGAACTGTGTTCAGTTCTGGGCACCTCATTTTAGGAAGGATATAGACAAGTTGTAAGAGCTTCAAAGGAGGACAACAAGAGGTATGGAGAGAGAAAAATATGAAGAAAGGCTGAGGGAGTTAGTTGGGCATGTTCAGCTTGGAGAAGAGAAGGGATGACATGATTGCTATCTTTAAATATCTAAAGGGCCATCATAGACAAGTGAGTAAAGGTTTGTTTTGTGCTGTCCCAGAGGGCTAAACCAAGTCAAATGGTTTTAAGTTATAGGAAGGCAGATTTTGATTGAACATAGAAGGAACTTCTTGAGGAGAAGAACTGTTTGACAATGGACCAATTGCAGTAAGCTATAATATGAAAGTTGTGTTCCTTAAAAGTCCATGTTATAGAAAATCATGCTCTAAAAATAACAAGATCTATGGTAAAAACAGGGTTAGGTGCGGATCTCAAAAGATATTAGTGGCAGCTAACATACTTAATCTGCCATAAATTTTAATGAATACATTTTAATTATAAGCATAAATGGTGACTTTTATCATTGAAACACATGTGAATAAGTGTTTATGTCAGAGGCGTGAAGTATAGCCTCCTCAAGCCTCTGGACTCCCCCCTCCAGAAAAGTAGAAAGATTACCAATCCTTTAAACCACTAATAACTCTTGCCATGCTTTGGCATGGACAAGCCTCAGTTTGCTGCAACAGTCAAATGTTGTTCAAATGCCTCCCCCACAAATCACTCCTGTCCCAGTTTAAAAGCTTATCCCTCACAAATGCCCCCACCCATCCTTCCATCTTCCTCACTCAGTCTTGTCCCAGGCCATTTCTGCACTAGATTGTTACAGTGCTTTTATTCCATTTTCAACATCCCATGGAATCCTGGAGTTTGCAGTTTAGGGAGGGGCCTTTAGAATTCTCAGGCAGAGAGCTCTTTGGCCTGAGTGAACTACAAACCCCAGAATTCCACAGGATGTTGAAAGTGGAACAATAGCACTATAGCAGTCTAGTGCGGAAATGGCCCCAGCTTAAAATCTCAGCTTTAGATTGCAAATGCTTTCTCCCTCTTCTACCTCACTTCAGTCCTCACTTAAAATCTCATCCCATCCACCCACTGCTGTCCCAGCTTAAAACCTCATCCCTGGTTTGTAAATGTTTCCACCTTTCCTTCCATCCACCTCACTCACTCCTGTCCCGGCTTAAAACCACATCACTCAAAGCAGTCTCATTCCCTTCTTCCATCCTCCTCACTGTCTCCAGTCCCACCTTAAAATGTCATCACTGGCTTGCAAATTTTCCCTCTGACTCCGTCCATCTACCTTACTTCAGTCTCTCCCTTCTCAAAGCCACATCGCTGACAAACTGAAGGGCTAAGATGGGGGGAGATGGGGTTGCTGCTTAACATTGAGATGTGGAGAGGTGCCAATTTTGAATGTTCAAGAGGAATTGCACTATATCCAATTAAGAATTTGTGTTCTGCAAAGAGTATTCCTGTTGGGTTGCCCTCCATATTATAGCAATGGGATATGTAGTAGGTTGCATTAGCTGCTTGCTTGTAGCAAAGGTATGGGAACCAGAGACTGTTAGGTAAACAAAATCTAGGAATGCACTGATAAACACTGCCAGGCTTACATGGCTTCAAGGTCTCTTGCGAGCAGGAGGGAAAATTTCTTGGTATTTTATGCTTTTGACTCTGCTAATTTAATTGCCTTAGTTCCTTCACTGAAGTCCTGTATGCTGTATCTCACTCAAAATAAATAGTGTTTATGCACTGTACTATTTGTGTGTGTGAATTCAGTTCCTGACAATTCCTCTATTAACTAATTGGGTTATTGCCAATTCACATTGTAAAAACACACATTATAGCAGAACTTACCTAGAGAGGTCATGGGCCCTGGACACCTTCAAAAAGAGGCTAGACATCTACCTGCTAGGGATGCTCTAGCTACACAGAACAGCATAGCTGGACCTCATGGCCTATGAGGGCCTTCCAACTCTATGATTCTATGGCCCTTTCCGCACCAGCCTATTAAAACGATGCAGAGCGACCTCCGACAGAGGTCTTCTGCACCGTGGAGTGGACTGGGGCGAACTACTTTTCATAGTTCCGCACCTCAGTTCTCTCTGGAGCAAACGGAACTGGTAGCGCAGCGTGCTTTTTAAAAACCTCTTTTAAGAGGCTTTTAAAAAGCATGGAGCGCGCGACCCCATGTCGCTCCGTCACCATGCTCCGGTGCAGATTTGCAGGCGCACACTACTGTGTGCCTGCAGATCTGCTGGGAGCGGGCTTTAGGCTGGCGGGCTTCTCCGGTTGGTGGAGCCTCCACCAACCGGAAGCCGCCATTTTGGATGGCGGAGCAGTGTGGAGTGACGAGCTCGCACTGCTCCTCGTCCTGACGGACTCACCCAGATGCTGAAGAAGTCCAGTGAGTCCCATTTTTGCGCGGTTCCTTTCCCACATGTGGAAAGGGCCTCTGATGTTATCCTACCCTCATTCAGCAGTTGCACTGAAAGATGTTAGGTACTATGATTTTCCAAGTCAAGACACTTACTCCCAGCTACATGAAATAGGATTTAAGTCTTCTCTTAATCTGTAGTCCTACATTCATCTACTTGGTTGGAAGTAAGTCTTAGTGCCGGCTTATATTAGAATAAACATGTATAGAATTGCACAGTACTATAAGCTTCTGCAGAAGTAGCAGAAAACTAGTTCCTCAGACTGCTTTGCTTTGAATGATGATTACCTCTGGATTGGGCAGAGGCTGAGTAACACACATCATTTTCCTCCATCAAATTAGCTTTTGTGTACATCAGCGCTGCATATCTCTGACTGTTGTTTCAATTGCTGGATCAATCCATGCACACAGGCTTTTATGCTTTGGGAGAGGTGCAGGCAATTGAAAGCAGTGATCGTCTAAATTAGCCCAAGTCCTATTAATGCATCACTAGATGTCACAGCAGAGGTGGCAGTTTGTGGCCATCTGGATGCTGTCTTGTTTCAGTTTTCATAAAAACTAGTGAGCATAAATATTGGCAAGGGCTTTTGAATGCTGAACTTCAATAATATTTAGAAGGCCAGAAGTTGCTCTGCTCTTGTTATGAACTCTTAGATAGGTATCAAAGCTTAAGAATGTAATGTAAACCTTCTTACCTGGCCATTATGAAAACAGTGGGATTAACATCCAATAAACATGGATGGGATATATTTTTATTTTATACTAGCATTTTATCTGGCATTGCCCAGGATTTTATTTTCTCATAGGAAATACTTGTTAGAAATACCTTAGGAATTACTTTACCTTACCTTAGGAATTAGATGTGGTCGAAATACAGAGATTTCAGTTCCTGTGTGTCCAGTATGTGTAACTTTTCCCCATATTCCAGAATCCAATCTTTATTCAGAGCTGCTAGGCCTCATCTCCATAGCAACTGGCCTATTCAGAGCTCTCTGGCTGGGAATTCTAAAGACTCATCCCTGAACTGCCAACCTCAAGACTCCATAGAATAGTCACAGCCAGCCAATCATATGAGGTCTTCTCACTTCACACAGCCAATCATATGAGATCTTTGCCAGCCTGACACAGACAAACAGACAAGCTCACTCACAAAGTTTGACTTTTATATAGTAGATTTCAAATGCTTATACTTTGCCTCTTGATTGTAGAGATTCACAAGAAGCAGATTGTCTGATTCTATTTTCGTATTTAGAATAGTTAACATCTACAGGTGCCCAATTATCATTAGGTCAGTTGCATGGGGAGGGCAATGAGAACGGTTTGCCCCAGGCAGCAATTTTTTGGAGGACGTCCTAGCTCATAGCCCCGCCACCTCACACCATAGCCTCACCCCACACACCATGGCCACACCCCATGCACTTTGGACACACCCCACCCCCCATGGCCCTGCCCTCACCTGTCCCCCCCATGCACTCCAAGCTCCACCACTGCATTAGGTTCACTTCTGTTTATGCTGTTCTAGGTACTGTATATAGCATTTGTCTGTATGGAATGTAAAGACAATTCCTATCCACACTCGCTGAATTATGAATCTACTGTTACACAGTGTAAGGAAAGTTCAGTGAGACACAGAATATATTTTGTCATATTTTAAAATTAGCTGAACTGAGAAGAGAACTTTATCTTGGTGATTTGTGCAGTTTTTGTAGTCTCTTCATATATATGGTACAACTTGTTGCCCTGATTTCTGGGGTTGCTTGGGGGACACCTCAATGTGCTCCACATGATGGGGAATGAAAAGTAGCCAGAGCACAAGCAATAGCAATGCGAGAGGCAGGGTAACCTAGCGGGGTCTTTTTACCCAGTTTTTATGGGGTCAGGCCAAGCCAGAAACCAAACAAGAATGTCCAATAAAAGCCTTTATTGAATGAAAATCTCACGCAGCAACGCAATCACTCACACACTCACTCAAGACCTATTAAGAAGCAAAAGAGAGGAAACTAGATAGTGGAATATTGAAGGGGTTGCAGGTGGGGTAATACTGCACCTTTTCCTGAAGTCCTTGGTCTGGGAAAACAGCAGAGAAGTGGGGTTCAGCACAGAGAGAGCTGAGGGGATTACTCAACAGACAGAGAAACAGTTTGCTGGCATGACTGGGAGTGATTCAAAGAAAATTTCAAAAACTGGGACTATTTGTAGGGGGAAAAGTATCTGGAGGGCTAATCCTTTCCCAGGGAGAACAATGGGTGTTGCAACGAGAAAGAAGCTCCACAAAGGTAACTTCCTTTGCGTGATGAGATTACAAAGTGTTGCCAAAGTCTCAGGATCTTCGGCTCCATTTGGTTGTGGTGTGAATTCATGTAAATGGCCCTCGCCTGATAGGATATTTGCTCAACTTGGAGCAAACACGCTAATCTCCTCAAGTGGGCTTCTCAGGGGCTGAGGACTCTTTGTTTATTGTGGGTTTGCACAGCTTGAGGTCTCCTGAGGCTACATGACTGGGGATTTTACTGGCCTGACCCGGATTTTGATTGTTTGACCTTTGCTGCCTATGTGCCCATTTGGGTAACCTCTCAGGCACATTGAATCATATTTTAATATCAAAATTGTAGACCCTGGGATAGGGTTTTTCCAGTGGAGTAACAAACTTCTAGGTATCTTCATATATCAAAAAAGTATGATTTGTTAGAATGCCAAAACATATATTAACCAGATTTATATTTAGTTTGGTCCTAAGTGGAACACATGAGGAGTTTGGTTTAGTGATCTGAGTTGAGAATTGTGATTAGATGAAGCAACCAGTTTCTCTTACAGAAATTTGAATTCTGCAATATTATATCCAAAGAAATTGAATTGTATCCCATAGCACAAATCTTTTAATCTGACAGACATAGCAGTACTTTCTGTCTTTAAAACCATATGCAGACATACTTACCTGCTGTTAAGTGTCTAACCAAGAAGTGTCTTGAATACAAAATAAGATATTTAGAACTCAGTTGTCATAAAACTGTAAGCTGAAGTTATAGGGCCAGATTAAAGCCCTTTTTATAGTGCTATAAAAGCTATATATGTTGCAGTGATATTGCTGAAACGTTGAAGAAAATGCATGGGGCCCAAATGCAGCTCAGAAACTGTTCTATGAGAGAGCAATCATAGAAATGTAGAGTTGGAAGAGACCACAGGGGCCATCCAGTCCAAGCCCCTGCCATGCAGGAACACCCTCAAAGCACTCCCGACAGATGACCATCAAGCCTCTGCTTAAAAACCTCCAAGGAAGGAGACTCCACTACACTCTGAGGCAGCATATTCCACTGCCGGACAGCCCTGACTGTCAGGAAGTTCTTCCTGAGGTTCAGGTGGAATCTCCTTTCCTGCAGCTTGAATCCATTGCTCCTTGTCCTGGTCTCTGGAGCAGCAGAAAACAAGCCCTCTCCTTCTTCTACGTGGCATCCCTTCAAATATTTAAACATGGCATCATGTCCCCTCTTAACCTTCTCTTCTGTAGACTAAACATACCCAGCTCTCTAAGTCTATCCTTATAGGGCATGGCTTCCAGACCTCTCACCATTTTGGTCTCCCTCCTCTGGACTTGTTCCAGCTTGTCAATATCCTTCTTGAATTGGGGTGCCCAGAACTGGACACAGTATTCAAGATGAGGTCTAACCAAAGCAGAGTAGAGTGGTACCAGTACCTCCCTCGATCTAGACACCATACTCCTATTGATGCAGCCAAGAATTGCATTGGCTTTCTTGGCTGCTGCATCACACTGCTGACTCATGTTCAGCTTGTGATCTATGAAGACTCCTAGATCCCTTTCACATGTACTGCTATCCAGCCATGTGTCCCCCATCCTATATTTCTGTATTCCATTTTTTCTACCTAAGTGTAGGACCTTACACTTCTCTCTGTTGAATTTCATTTTGTTCGCCTTGGCCCAGCTCTCCAATCTATCAAGGTCATTTTGAATTTTGATCCGGTCCTCCGGCGTATTAGCAAACCCTCCCAATTTGGTATCATCTGCAAATTTGATGAGCATGCCCTCTATTCCTTCATCCAAGTCATTGATAAAAATATTGAACAGCACTGGGCCCTGGACAGAACCCTGTGGCACCCCACTAGGCACGTCTCTCCAGGATGAAAAGCAGCCATTTGGGTTCGGTCGGTCAACCAATTACAAATCCAACTAACAGTAGCCCTGTCCAGCCCACATTTTACTAGCTTCATTGCAAGAATGTCATGGGGAACTTTGTCGAAGGCCTTACTGAAATTGAGATATGCTACATCCACAGCATTCCCTTCATCTATCAAGCTAGTAACTCTATCATAAAAAGAGACAAGATTAGTCTGGCATGACTTATTTTTGAGAAATCCATGTTGACTTCTCGTGATTACTGCATTGCTTTCTAAATGATTAGAAACTGACTGCTTAATGATCTGTTCCAGGATCTTTCCAGGTACTGGTGTCAGGCTGACTGGGCGATAATTATTTGGGTCCTCTTTTTTTCCCTTCTTGAAGATGGGGATAACATTTGCTCTCTTCCAGTCTGCTGGAACTTCTCCTGTCCTCCAAGATTTCCCAAAAATTATAGCAAGCGGTTCCAAAATGACCTTTGCCAGCTCTTTTAATATCCTAGGATGCAATTCATCTGGCCCTGGAGACTTGAATTCATCCAGTGTGGCCAGGTATTCCTGTACCATCTCTCTACCTATTATGTGCCTCATTTCTCCTGCTTCCTCCCCTGCTCCCCAACCACCAGGTTGAGTGCTTGTATCCTTCTGGGAAAAAACTGAGGCAAAGAAGGTGTTAAGTAGCTCTGCCTTTTCTCTTCCCCCTGTGAGCAATTCGCCATCTTCTTTGCGCAGCGACCCAATCATCTCCTTCTTTTTTCTTTTGCTGTGGACATATTTTAAAAAGCCCTTTTTATTGTTTTTAATGTCTCTGGCCAGCCTAAGTTCGTTCTGTGCTTTAGCCTTTCTGACTTCCTCCCTACATCTCCTAGCTACTTGCTTAAATTCTTCTTTGGTGGTTTCCCCTTCTTCCATTTCATATACATGTTTCTCTTAACACTTAGCTCAGCTGAGAGTTCTTTAGTCAACCATTTTGGTTTCTTCAGATGCCTTCCATTTTTCCTCCTTATTGGCACAGTTTTAGACTGTGCCTTCAGTATCTCCTTTTTAAGGAACTCCCATGCCTCCTGAACTCCTTTCCCTTTCACTGTTCCTGACCACGGAATTCCAGCCAACAGCTCCCTAAGTTTACAGAAGTCTGCTTTTTTTAAAATCTAAGATGAGTGTCTGGCTACACTTCTCTTCTCCTTCCCACTGAATGCCAAATTCCAGCAGGGCATGGTCACTCCCCCCTAAAGATCCAACCACTTCTACCTCATTAACAAGGTCATCCCTGTTGGTCAGGATCAGATCTAGAATATTTGATCCCCTTGTGGCCTCTTCCACCTTCTGGACCATGAAGTTGTCTGCAAGACAAGCAAGAAACTTGCTGGACCTTGCTGTCTTGGCAGAGTTTGACTGCCAGCATATATCCAGGTAATTGAAGTCTCCTATTATTACTGTATCTCTCCTCTTTGAATGTGCAGTCATTTGGTTGAGGAAGGCATCATCCAAGTCCTCAGCCTGGGTTGGAGGTCTGTAGTAGACCCCCACCAGAATATCCCTATTGTTTCTCGCTGCCTTAATTCTTACCCAAATGCTCTCGACCTGGCTTTCTGGGTTTAAGTCCTGGATCTCTTCACAGGTGAAAACATCCTTGACATACAAGGCTACTCCTCCTCCTTTCTTGTTTGGTCTATTTTTACAAAATAGGCTATACCCCTCTATTCCTATATTCCAATCATGAGACTCATCCCACCAGGTCTCAGTGATGCCTAACAAATCGTATTTATTTTGTTGTACTAGGAGTTCAAGTTCATCCTGCTTGTTTCCCATACTCCGTGCATTAGTGTAGAGACACTTAAGTCCCCGGGCCCTTCCTGCAAGTCCTGTACTATTGATTCTACTCCTCCCGCCATTGTACTACTTGTCCAGTATCATTTGGGCCTTTTACCCCTGTGTTCTCTGAGTCCTTGCCCTGAATAATATTGTCTCCCTCCCCCGCGAAACTTAGTTTAAAGACCTCTTAATCCTTCTTGCGAGACTGTTTGCAAAAACGTTCCTGCCCAGTTTTGTGAGGTGCAGTCCATCCCTAACTATGATTTTAAAAATATAACAAAATCCAAAATCCACAAGCAGCAATACCTTTATTGAACCAACTCCAAAGAATAAAATATATTACACAATATGATTAATAAGTTGTCATCACACAATTTTGCATATTCATGGAAAACCACTAACTTTAATTCATGTGAAACACTTAATTGCATGAAACAGGTACTAAAGGGAGTCCATAAGGTGACAAATTCTCAGAAACAGATGATGAATTTTATTAGGAAAGAGAAATGCTTCCTGTCTATTCATTATTGCTGTCATTGTTAGGATATATACAGATGGTACTGCTATTTGATTTTCACTTCAGGTAACTGAGGATTAACAGCTGAGTCCTTAAAATATAAGTCCCATTGGGTACAACTTGGTGCCAAGTAGGCTTAAGATCTGAGTTTTATGGTACTATGAATATGTAAAAAAGCTTTTTTTTTTTCAACAGCTTTGCACTCAGATTTATAATGAAAGTCAGGGTGGAAAGAAAACAGAAAAGAACTTTTCAGCAGAAAATCAATGCTAGGTTTTAATATACCTTAATTCCTTAATATTTACTTGCAGATGCATTTACCATCTTTTTAGTTTTCATATAAGATTTCCATTTGTGACTGTCAACTACAAAATGCAATACTACAAAACAGAAGAAAATGCTGTTGAATGAATTGAAAATCTATTTTGCATTTCTATGATGCAAAGCTCGTATTTTTGAGCTGGTTAATTGTTTTATTCTCTCACTGAACTCAATGAAACTAAAAAAGCTAACTTTTGCCTATATTGGGATCTGAATATTTATTTACATGTTCATTTTCATTTCCCTTGAAATCTGAGTCCACAGTAAACTCTATCTGTTTTTTTTTTTTAATTCTGTAATTATTAGTGGACAATTTACACTAAAAAAACTTAGTTCCAAAGTCAGTTCCTGCCCTTTGAATCAGACTGAATATGCCTCGGGAGGAGTTTATTTCCAACTCATCAAGAAGTAGGTGCTTTGAGATTGTATTTTAACTGATTTCCACACTTTAAAACTGTTTGAATTTCAGAAACAATGGGAAGTAACATTTATTTCCCCAGGAAGCAACACCTCAGTCTGGATGCTGCACTCAGCACAATTTCCTGATATCCAGGCCGATCTGGTGCTGTCACCTGTCACTATCTTAAAGTGCTTATCGCAGACAAATGCTGATATGCTGAATACTGTTGATGGAAGAGTAACAGCATGACGACAATCTGGAGCTCCTCAGATAAGCAGACAAGTGTGCTTAGCCTGCTATAGTGGATCACCTGCCAACTTCACAATAAGAAGTACAAAAGTGCCAGCTCTATCAAATGCAGGATGGACGTGTATATCACGTCCTTAGTTGTTACCTAGTTTCCTTTTTCATTGGAAATTATGTTTCAGTGTTCCACATTTCCACTCTTGGTATGCTTTCTTTTCTATTAATATCTACATGTGAGGCAAAATTTCAAATGAAATTCAAATAAATCAGGAAAACTTCATCATTTGAATTGCTTTCAATACTTCTTTCTTCTGCATCACACTTAAAAGGCAGAAGGAAAATATCATTGTAAAATAATAAGTTTAAAGAGACCATTGTTGGGCTACTGGGAAAGGAACACTGGTGGAGGTTCAAGGGAGGGGGAGAAATCATAATCATCTATGAAGGCAGATCAACATAAAATAGTGGAACCAATAAAAGGTTGGAAGTAATATGAGCAACTATGAGGAAGAGTTAACACAGACAGTGTTGTTATAAACAGGACCCAGTGCATGTTTTGTGTACAGAAAGTGCCAGGATCAATTCTCCACGTCCTCACAGGGCTGGGAAAAACTCTTGCATTAATCCTTAGATAGCAAAAGCCAGCCAGTACAGACAATATTGAGCTGCATGGACCTATAGCCTAATTTGGCACAAAGATCTTCCTGTGTACCATTCATAGCAATATGGATAGGATCCTCAGCATAGTGTAGTGGTTTGTGTGTTAGATTAGGCCTTCAGGACACCAGGCTTTGAATCTCTGCTCATCCATGAAAATACACTGAGTGACCTTGAGCAACGCTCTCAGCCTTAGAGGAAAGCAATGGCAAACCTCCTTTGAATAAATTTTGCTAAAAAAACCCAAGGCAAGCTCACCTTAGGGTCACTATAAGTCAGAAAAAAACTTGAAGGCTCCATCAACAACAAAATACGAAGATATTGTTTCAGGATTGTATTTTTTGTGTTGTCTGGCATTTCAGTATAATTTGGGCACAGAAAACAGGTGAACAACATACCATTTCACTAAAAGAATGACAACATTTGATTATGTGTAATGGCTCTAAAGCCAGGACGTTCATCCCCAACCATTCCCAGCATGGGGCAGGGCTCACTGGCTCAGCTTAAAGATGTTTGTGTATGGCTAGTGCTTATATAGTATCTGCACAAGGGAGGGGACTGGGAAGAGAGCCAGCAGGTGTATGCACTTGAGCCAGAATTGTGACTCATGAAACTGTTTGTTGCAAAAGTCTTGGCAGAAGCTGGGTAGGGCTTACTTAAAAATAAATAAATAACTTATTATGGACTAGTAGCAAGTGTGACGAACTCTGAGGAGGGGGGCTTAGCAATGGAACCACCTTAGCAACCCAGAGGTTTCAAATTGATTGGCTGGTGCAAATAAAACCGCAGGCTAGCCAGAGAGAGGGGCTAGATGGGGGGTGGGAGTGAGCAATGGAAATTTAACTGAAAACAGAGAGTGGAGATTTATAACAGCATTGAGAGTTGATGTAGAGAGCTGAGTGTGGATGTTGAAAAGAGAGTGTGTTTGGATTTGAGAGAGAGAAATGTTGTGCTGGTTTATGAACCCTTACCTACCAAATATCTACTACCTTGACAGTGTGTGAAATAAAGATTTGTTTATATTTTTTTTATAAAGAGCTGTCTCAATTGCTCTGTACTGGGTTATACATGCCACCATCTGTTCCACAGTCATTGGAGAGTTAAATCACTGCTTGTCCTTATATCTGAGAAGAGTGAGGATTTAGGGAAAGCAGTAGAGGGAGATAACCTGGGAGGAGAAGCCAGTGAGGGATAAAGAGTGAGAAAGGGCGGCATTCTCTAGAGAGGGAGAATGGGAACAGATCTGAGTTGTCATAGCCCTGGCCTGATCCAGAGATCTCCCTGGCTGTTTAGACCTGGACATAAACAGGTGTCAGGCTGGGCAGGTCTCTGGTCAGGGTTTTCACAGTAAGGCTTCCACAAGCTCAAGAAGCAAAGCAGAATGTAGAGAAACTGCACTTTCTTGTGCGTTATAGAGAAGACAATGTGCAACATGAGAGGCAGGAGAGACTGCACCCACTAGGTCCCTTCCCACATCTCTGGGTTGCCTCACTACCTGGTAAGCTGTGTTTTGCCTGGATTCCGATTATGCCCATTTCCACATCCAGCTGATCCACTTCTCAACCTTACTATGCTTGGAGACCAAAGGAAACACAGTCACTTCTGGGGACTTCAGCCAGTGCACTGAGATTTGGCAACTCTATCCAGGCATGAAAATCAAGTGGTAAGGAATTAAGAGTGTTTGTTTAATTCCCACTAAAATCAAAAAAGTTAAAATATAATCAAATCATCAATACAGTTAAAAGCATTGCCATTAAAAAGCAAAAAATATGGACAGTACACCACAATGTCCAAAGCAGTCAGTTCCCAGATGCCTGTTGAAACAAAAAAAGGATACTATGGAGTAGAGCTTTTTAGGAAGGGAGTTCTAGAGCTTGGGAGCAGCCACTAAGAAGGCTCTCTCCTGTGTTCCCACCAGATCCACCAAGAGAAGGGCATCCACTGAAGACATTGACATTTAGTGAGGCTTGTATGGAGAAAATGGGCCTCCATTATCCTTCAGAGAACCCGGATCTGAACCATATCTAGGTGTCTGCTCTACAGTGTCTACATTTCTAGTTTAGTAGGGCTGTAGTTTTCAGACTAAGAATTTCCTTTCTAAATAAATACTGATTTAAGGAAAAAATTGCAGAGCCCACTTAGGCTGTAGTCTTTATCCCTTCTTTTCAGAAGAAGTAATAAGTACCCCCAGATATTTCCTGGTTCTACCTAGGATACATAACTTCCTCATGTTGTTACAAGATGGACTTTCATCTTTCAAATGTCATATGAAATTTATGTGTGAAAGGCACAGGAACTGTGTTTCTTTTAAAAGTTGCAATGTTAATTGAATTGCCAGGGTAGGGTAGTAGTTACAGTGTCAGATTAGCACTGAGGAGATCCAAGTTCAAATCCCATTTAGTAGTTAGGCTCCCTGGATGACATGGCCCAGCACCTCAGCTTCAGCTTCATTTCAGCATTTCATGCAACTACATAAGAACAAAATGATTTGATTTGTTTTGACAATCTGAAGCACAATGACAACAGTTTGACAAAATTACATTTTGGACTACAACACTCACAATTCTCCATCTAGGCTGGCCCCATTTGGCTGTGGGATTCTGGGAGCTGAAGTCAAATAAATAACTGTACCTGTCTCTTTTCAATTCCAAGTAAACCAGTAACAAAAATGTTCTCTCATGAGTGTGGCTTTATGTTAGTGATGACTGGTTTGAGAATTCTCAAAACATATGGTTTCTGTAGCATGAAGAAGGAAGCTATTCATCAGTCAGGATGATAGCTGTTGTGTTTCCTTGCTTTTTGATTCTACCACCAACAATTATCATATGGTTTCAAACTTGGCTCACATCTATTTTAAGCTGTTTTTCATTTTAATAGCATTTAATAAAAAATAACTCTGTTTGCTTGGTTGTAAGTTATTGTGCTTCAGATTGTCAAAACAAATCAAATCATTTTGTTCTTATGTAGTTGCATGAAAGGGTCATGGAACATCAAGCATCCAAGGAAAAGAATTTTTTAAAAAAGAAATTGTGTAACACTGAAAACCAACTTCAACTATCAGTGGGTCTTTGAACTGCCACAACTAGATGTGTAGTTTTTATCTACAGTCTGTTCTGTTTTCATTTTGAGAGTCCCCTCTGACCGTGATTTATTCATTTATTTATTCACCATAAAAGTCAAATGAATAAACATTTAGGACAATTTCAGATGAATTGTATCATTAGGCACCTAACACAAAATTTGTTCACCTTTTCTTGTCATAGATAGGAACGACACAGGAGCCATTTCAGGTTCCTTAGCAACAAACGTACTGAAAATAGTTTTTGTTTAAGGCTATATATACACAACTACTGGTTTTATACTGCCAGATAGATTTTTTTTTCTTAGTTTAATGTAGATGTTGTCAATCAGTGTTGCAACAGAGCCACAACTCACATAAACTTTTTAAATTATTTAATTTAAATTAAATTTTAAAATTATTATTAGCAGGGACTATGTCATCATTTAGTGTCACATTCTCTCAGGCTTCCCTGTTTTCACTATGCTCAGCTGCTATCCTCACCAGAATTTGGAAGTGATCAGTTACTCATAATGCCTTACTCAGAGAAAGAGAATGTGATAAAGTTGCTTTGGTGGGTTAGATATTTGGAATGCCAGTGCAACTTGATAGCAGGTTGGTAGGCAACAGCAATAGCACCTCAAGCATGATGTGGGAGGGAGGGCTCATGGATGAGAAGAATTCTATATAAGGCAAAGTTTCTATGTGTCTTGAGCCTTCAGTGAGAACTAGCCAGAGAGAGGGTGGCTTGGGTGTAATTAAGCAGCTGAAGAAAAGACATAGGGAATTGGTGTCTGAAGCAAGGATTTATTGTCAAAGTCTGTCAGAAGTTTAAATTGTTAATGTGTCAATGCGGTACTATAACTGAACTCGAACAAGATACTCTATTTCCACTGTTACTATCATAAATGTTGCAGGTTGCATTATAACTACTGAGTCAGCCTTGAGTTGTCTAAAGTCACTGATAGTAAATAGAGCACTCTACCTTAATTAAAGAGTTTGGTTCTTAAGAACAATTAAAATTCTAACCCTGATACACAAAGACTGTAATAAAAGGATGAAGTCATGGCGACATGATATTGACCTGGTGCCTAATTGGATTGGAATTGCCACGCCAATCTGAGGTACAATATGGACCTGTCACAGGATAGTTAGAAGAATATAACAAAGTTAACTACAAAAGCAATGCATTGAGTGAGGAAGCAGCTATCTTGTTGGTACAATAAGTAACATTTTAGTTATTTATAACAGTTACTTTTTAAGCCATTTAGGAGGCATTTTAGAACCATTTGGACAGGATATTTTAAAGTTTCATGCAATTTGTTTATTAGTCTTAAGATGGCCCCCATCAAAAATAATCAAAATGAAGGGGGAAATTGTTGTCAACTGCTGTCAAGTTGACATTGACTTATGGTGATCCTATGAATTGGGGACCTCCAAGTCATGCAACTGCCCTCTCAGGTCTTGCAGATTCATGGGTGTGTCTTCCTTGATTAAGTCTATCAATCTGTAATGCCATCTTCCTCTTTTCCACTGCCTTCTACCATACCATACATTATTGAGCAACATAATGGGTCGCACAACTTGTTCTTTAGGTAATGCTATCTACATGGACAACTAGTATTTTTTTAAAAAAAACTATGAAAAGTTACTGGAGAACATTAGTTTTTGAAGATAACTGTTAAAGCTCTGATCCTTACAACAATATGAAGCACATGGATATGCTTTATCAACATTAACACCAATAGATATATCTATCAACACGCACACAAAACTCAGCTATGTTTTTTCCTTTTACTCAGATGATAATGATGAGCACCTTCACTGTAGAATTCACTACTCTACCACTATAGGGGCCAGTATGGATAATTATTTGAGTGTTGGTCTAGGACTTCAAAAGACCATGGTGTGAATCCCTGCTCAGCCATGGAAACCCAGTGGACACATCAGCCTTAGAAGAAGGCAATTACAAACCTCCTCAGAATAAACCTGGCATAGAAAACCCTATGATAGAGTCACCAGAAGTCAGAGTTGACTTAAAGGCACACAAGAAACAATAGCCTCACTTATAATCGAGGTGTAATGTGAAGATCCCAGCTGGAAGAATGATGGGTTTTATTTACACAATAATGACAAACCTCATCTAAATAAATCCTGTCAAAAAGAAAACTTTATGGTTGGGCTATCCTAAATCAAAATCAACTTGAAGGCACATAAGAGCAACAACAAATCACAATATTTTCTAATATGTATCTAAATGGAGTGGTCTGGAGCCCACAAAATCTTATGCCAGAATTTTCTTTTTCTGTTAGGTCCCAAATTGTTCCAAGATTCTGTTATATCTTTTTACGCTGAAGTAGGCTAACACAACTTTGTCTTTTAATAATATTTCAGAATATAAAAGTATGTTGTTATTGTTGTTGTTGTGCCTTCTAGTGGTTTCTGACTTATGTTGACCCTAAGGGGTTTCACAAGGTTTTCTGGGGACAGAGAGTATGCGACATGCCCAAGTTCACCCAGTGATTTCCATGGCTGAGCAGGTCTCTAGGGTTGTAGTCCAACACTAAAACACCAAGATGGCTCCAAAAATATACCCAATAGGGTTTACTTTTAAATATGTGCTTATCTAAACTGGACATTGAAGTTTTGTCTAGTTTAACAGTCACTGAAATAGATATTTGCTGCTCGCTGCTCAGGGAAGGAGCCTGCATCTCAAACTATTACTTAAAGCTTGGAACTTTTTTTTTTTTTTTGACTACAACTCTCAGAATCCTTTTGCCACCCTGACCATTCCCATGCTGGCTGTGAAATTCTGGGAGTTCGTATCCAGAAAAGTAACTGCTCCAAGTTCTGCAAATAGAAGTGTTTAAGCATCGGCAACATTTTCTAATCTGCAATATGTTTAATAAGGAACAAAGCATGATAATAAAGTCCCACAAGAGGCCTAAGTATTTAAATTCTTGCCTGGACTCAACAGAATGGTATTGCAATGAACCCCACCGCCCCGCCTCCTTTTGTATTATGTATGCTACCTACCCCTATCCAGCACTTGGAGAATATCTTTTAAAGTGTTTTATAGCACAAAAAGGATAGTAAAGAAAATCTGTAAATTTGATTTAAATCTCTGGAGGGATTTTTGTTAATGAAACCACAATATGGTGAAGCAAATCATAGTACTCACTACAAAGTCTTTCCAACTGAGATGCTCTCCCTGCCTACTGAAACACTGGGTATGTGTGCTGTGTTTTTTGCTAGCATTTTTCCATAAATACAATCAATAAAATGCTATATTTTCTGTAAATATAATTGTAAGCATAAATTCAAGGAAGAGCTGCTGTTTCAAAAGAGTCCAAAACAAACAAACAAAAATCTAACAAGCTTGATTTCAGGATGCTTTTATGGGTTTCATTTTTATCGCACTTATTATAGTCTCAATCAGCTTTTATTATTCAGGAGGTTATTAGGAAGTACAAAATAGGCTTGGCAGTAAACTAAATAGGATGGTTTTAAGACTGAAATAAACAAAGATGGGATGTAATTTGAGAAAAATAACATATTTAAGTTTGCTTGTCTCTGTGTCCCATGCTCGAGACAGAAGAACAGCCCTGGTGTATTAGATTAATATTTGATCTAGTCTAGAGTGGGTTAGACCAATGTGCAATGTGTCTAACAATGTGCCTTGTGGCAAGCCTCAGCATCCCCAGCACTGCACTCCAATGGATCCTCCAGGTGTCGACATCAAAGGTGCATCATGTGCACCTACGAAAGAGTAAATAGTTACATGTTACTCTGTACAAAAATGTATATTGATGGGACACAGCAAAGAGAGAATTTACTTCTACGCCATTTCTAAACGAATCTGAGGTGCAGTGATGATGGATCTACAAGGGCCTGTACCCGACAGTGTCACTGGACTTGTGCAAGGTTCATTACTAGGAGATATGCATTTAGTTAGTGCAAGAACAGAATCCAGTGCTGTTTTCTGTTTCACAAACTGTTACACAAGAAACAGAATTTGAGTTCTTTTGAGCTTCTTTGAATCCTTTCAAGGAGGAAACCAGGGTATAAATAAAGATGATGATGATGATGATGACAATGATGACGATAATAATACTCTATCTTTTGCACTAGCGTTTGAACAGTTGGATTACAGCTCCCAACATTCCAAATGAACAAATGGGTACTAGAGCAAATCAAGGGTGAACTCTGAGTAGAAGCCAAGATGATCAAACAGAGACTATTGTATTTTGGACATAACATGGGAAGATGTGGCTCACTGGAAAAGATGATAATGCTTGATAAAGTGGAAGACAATAGGAAAAGATGAAGATCATATTATAGGTAGATTGATTCAATCAAGGAAGTCATAGCCCTGAGTCTGTAAGACCTGAGCAAAGCTGGGGATTTTGGAACTCTCATTTATAGAGTATCTATAAGGCAAAGTTGACTTGACAGCAAACAGCAACAATAAATACCATAATCTGCAGTTACAGCATTTTGATACCATTTTAACTGCCTTGATTCCATGCTGTGGAGTTCTGAGTTCTGTAGTCTGAGGAGGGACATAGACTTTTATAGTCCACTCCCTTGAATTGCTGTTTTACAGCTCTCTGACTGTGAATGCTAAGTTCTTCAACCTTATAGGAGAATTTTACATGTCATCTGGACATGATGTTTTGATATTCCACATGGCTGAGGACTGTTTTGAATCAAAGATTAAGACATTGTTCCTACTATCTTTTTCCACAGATAGAACTACATTTCTACAAGAACCATGACATGGAAAGGAAAAAAGAGAAAAAACTATTATATGCTGATATGGCATGTCTGTCACAGAAAGCTTTGATCCAAATGGAAACATCACTAGAACTGTGGAGGAAGTCAGGAAGAGAAGTTTTGTACAGAAATTGACTACAAATTGTCCCATGATTCAGCACCATTCTTCTTATAACACCAGCATATGTGAATTGTTGTTGAGGTGCCCAGCCAGCTACAAAAGTTTAAAGCCTACAATATAATCTGCATAATGGGAGCCTGTTCAGCCAGTTTCATCTCCTCATTCATACCACCTGCTTAGGAAGATGAGTCAGAAGCTAACTGCTTAGAAACAATTTAGTTCATCTGCGCTTTTCTTTATCAGCTGTATGATTTCCTGCCTTCAGGGGATGCTCTCTCACCATACAATCATACTGCCTTGTTTATGGATGTTTACAGGTGGTCCAGAGGATGTCTTCATCACCTTGTACCTCTCGAGTTACTTTTTTGTTTCATTTTTAAGGAAGAATGACAGAATTATTGCCTTTCAACAGTGAAGGATTTTAATTGTGAAGGCCCTCTAATTAGAAGCTCTTACTTTCCCTTTAGATTTCAGCACTGATCACAAGTGTCCGTCTCTGTTTTACAAGCTCTTTCTAGCTTCTATTTCCTTCAAACACATCTCTGAATTATTTCTCAATCCTTTCTTGTAAAGAGGATTTTTTTCCTTTTATTTTCATGAATAGAGTCTGATAGTAGACCAAAGTCAGCAGTTTATTTAACCACATAGCATCAGGTAGACTTTGAGCTGGTAGTCCAAATTTCCACATCAAATAAGCAATTAAACCATTTTTATATAGAATTCTCACAAAAACATGCAGTGGCAGCATTTGAGCAACAAAAGGCTATGTCATACATACACACTCACAAATAAGGAGCATTATTTCCAAACAAGTGCTCCTTATTTGTGAGTTTGTATGTATGCACTGTTCCCAAAGTAGAGAGCCAATATGATGTAGTGATTTGAGTGTTGGAGTACAACTCTGGACACTAAGGCCCAATTCCCCACTCAGCCATGGAAACCCACTGGGTGACCATGGGTGCAACACACATTCTCATCCCCCATAAAACCCCTGCTAGTTCTTCTTAGGGTTGTCATAAGTCAGAAATGACTAAAGGCACATAACAATAACAACTGACAAACTATGTGTGTCAAGTTTGTTCTTTATATCTTATTTCCGTGTTCTTTGTGTTATCAGCAGAACAGGTCAAGATGTTTTGGAACATGGTTTAGAACATTATGCACATGCTTAACTTAACTTGAAATCATTAGAGATTTACATTTTTATGTCTAAGCAAACTATTTTCCTCAACCTGGTTATACCTCACTTAGATCTTATGGTAATTTTCTGACTTCTTTCCTTCCATCTTCACCTGGATTTTCAATATGTGTGTTCAGTAGGACTTAATCTGGGGTAGGTTTGAACACAATAGAAGCATAAATCAAGGAAGGTGAATGTCTCCCTCTGCTGCTGCTGCTGGACTATGGCTCCAGTCGACCCTCATCATTCACTATCTTGGTGACAGCTGATGAAAGCAGCAATTCAATAGCAGATGGAGGGTCAAGCATCCCCCTTTCCTATCCTGAGTGATATTATCAGACTGTTTTTTAGACCGCTAACACTGAACAATCCACCATGTACTGGGAAAAGAGCACAACACCTTGTGTCTATGGTTTGTTATATTATGTCATTGCACTAATGTGGCTGAGGTACATAAAGAAAATATGTGCAGTCCAAAGAGAACATCTAGCTCTGTAGCAACCAAATAGCTATAGGCAGAATGCCAGTGGCAGTAAAACATGGGAGTTCCTATTTGCCTAAGTATGTGACTAACATTTTCCCCTTATGTCTAGACTGAAAATGTTTTCTGCTGACACTCTGAGTTAGAAAATGAGATGGCTGTTACTAGAAAGTTGGATTGAAATCAGTGGTGCACTCAATAATTTTTAGAACTATGTGCTGAATAGGAGTTCGGGTGATAATAAGAATATGAAAATAGGCTCATAAAACATGTCTGAAGAAATATGAACACATCATAATGGGGTATTTAAAAATGTAAATGAATCTCTTTGGGTTTCATAGAATTCCACAAATTCTACAAAAGAATAATCAAGCTAAACTTTGATGATAAAGGAAAGTTATCTATGGGCTAACTCATTTTATTTCATGAAGTAACTGCTATATCCCCATAATTATTTGTCGCATTGCTACACACCCCCTAATAATTTCAGCTATAGAATACTGAAATGTGCAAGACAATCATTTTGACCACATAGATTGTTCATTGCTGACAGATGCTTTTCGGACTGCTGCTTTCATCCCACAACATCATAATTAAGAGAAACATTAACAGAGAAAGAAGATATGAGAGTTTAAATAATTTGGATATTAAAATAATGCTTCTGAAACATAGAAAACTGTGGAGTTGTGAATTCTTTCAATTCACTGTTTCCACATAGGGTAGTATAATTGATATAGGACAGACTTCCAGTATGTAACCTCTCCCTCTCCTCCAAAACCATCATCAGCAATAGATTAGCCAAGCTATACTTGAGGTCAAATGCAGCTGTTCTTTGCATTTAACACCAATGTTTAATCTTCAGCAACAGGATTGGACATTTAGCTCCACAGCATCATATTTTGTTGCAAAACCTATGCAAATCTAGATCTACAATGTAGGAATTTAACATCATTACAGACATGCTAGGTGAGTACTTGGGACACAGGCTGAGGAATTCACTTTCACAGAAGGTTCAATTGGCCTTCTTTCTTTGCACTAGCAGGCAAAGACCTTCTTATTTAAGCAGACCTTTGGGTTATAATTCATGTAGCAGAAGGAGCTTTTAATGTGCTTTTAGCATTTCTTATTTTGCTTTACATGTGTTTTAAACTGTTTTATTAAAAATAATGTAATAAAATTCTTTGTTAAATTATTTTTAACTTTTGTACAAATAATGATTCAGCTCTGCCTTGTTTTAATAAGCTGGTTTGCGTCCTATGAAAGAAGAAAAGTGGGATATAAATAAAGTAAATTATAATAAAATAAAATAAATAATAAATATAGCCATCTGAAGTTTTGTAAGCGATGCCCGCAAGTTTCAGCAACTGGCTATGTACAGTTCATTATTTGTTTTGTCTTGCTGATGAAAAATGGACAGGTCAAAAATTGTTTCAACAAATCTCTTGGTTTTGCCAATGGAGTAATGCACTGACACAAAAATAAAGGTCCCATGTTGTTTTTCCACACTTGCGATGAGAAGGAGATGCAATATGGACCATTTCTGCACTACACAGTTATAGTGCTATTATTCCACTTTCAACATCCTGTGGAATTCTGGGGTTTGTAGTTTACTGAGGCCAAAGGGCTCTCTGTTTAAGAATTCTAAATGCCCCTCCTTAAACTGCAAACCCCAGGATTCCATAGGATGTTGAAAGTGGAATAATAGCACTATAACAGTGTGGTGCAGAAATGGCCATAGTCTGCACTTTTGTTGTTATTGTGTGATTTCAAGTAAATTCTGACTTATGGTGACCCTTAGGCAAACCCATCACAGGGTTCACTTGGAAAGATTTGTTCAGGGTGGGGTTGCCTTTGCCTTTCTCTGAGGTTTAGAGAGTGTGACTTGCCCAAGGTAATGTGGTGGGCTTTCATGGTTGAATGGACATTTGAATCTGCCTCCAAATCATAGTCCAATATTCAATCCACCACACCATACATAGGTTGGGGGGAAAGGCAATACAAGATTTTCAGTGTTTTTTAGGAAAAACTGTGCACGGTAAGTACTACTGGTAATCCCAACCATAATGCTAACTCTAAGTATATTAGAATTCCCACTGTAATTAGAAAATATCCCACAACTTATTTAATCCAAAAATATCATCCTCAGACGTGAGAGTTAAAAGGGCAGCTCCAAGGCTATTATTTATACTGGCACTGAATTCAAGGTTAGCTGAAATTGCATTATAACTATTAACTAAATATCACATGTATACATTTCAATCATCTTTCGGGGGCTGTTGGGAAGCACTGGTTTATGTAAATAGTCATGGAATTAATTTGGTACTTCAGTAAGAAACAACTTAATGAACTGGTTCCCCCTTTTTTTTCTGTTGATTTATGTTTCCATTTTTGTTTGTTTTTATATTGCTGAATAATTTCACTTGTCCATCAGCATGTTCATGTGAAAGTAAGTTCCAATGAACACAGATACTTTACTTCTGATTGCATGTAGAAAGCAATGCATTGTTACTTTCCAATTTCCAATTCCGCAGCACCACTTTCATCCACAGAGGTAGCTACAGATAGGTTTCAAACTTTTAAGTCTGTTTTTAAATAAAGGATTCTTGGTTTTTTACAATACACAGTAGTCTTATTTTTGGAAGAAGAAGAAGGCCCTTTTCATATGCGGGCGGGGAAACGGGCAGCTCCACACAGAAACGGAGCTTATCTTTATTCCGTCGCCGTGCGGAGCTGCCCGTTTTGCCGCTCCACACTTGGCGGCGTCTGTGGCGTCCGCTGTGTCCGGCAGCACCCAAAATGGCGGCTTCTGACTGACGGAGGCTCTCCACCAGCAGGAGAAGCTCACCAGCCAGAAAACCCCTCCCCCGCGCGATCTGCAGGCACGCTCTTGCGCACGCCTGCAGATCTATGCCAGTGCTGAGACGGGGCTGGACGGGGCTGTATGCCCCACGCCTTTTAAAACCCAAAAAGCAAGTGGTTTTACAAAAGCGCGGTGGCGCCTCTTCCGGTCATCCCTACGTGGATTGGGGTGTGGATTTACTCTAAAGTAATCCACCCCAATCCACGTTACGGTGTAGATGACATCCGCGGAGGTTGCTCTACACCGTTTTTTAAGCCCCATGTGAAAAGGGCCGAAAAGAAGAAGAAGAAGAAGAAGAGGAGGAGGAGGAGGAGGAGGAGGAGATATGCGAATATAAAGAAAAGAGTTCTCTTGCCATTTCAGATTTAAAGATAGTGTTGCATGGACTAGTGGCGCTGTATGATTTTATATTTTTAGCAAGCCTCTTTTCCTTATTGTCATTTCTTTGGTGGAGTAATTTACCCTGCATTTTTTAAAAAAGGAATTCTTCAAGAGCAATCCACCCACTTGGCAAAAATGTGTGTGTTTGTGTGTTTGCTGTAGGTATTCGGCTGCATCCCATTATACTGTGGTACTTCATAGTAAAATAAGAAGCCTTCCTTCCTCATCGTGTGTGTGTGTGTGTGTGTGTGCGTGCGTGTAGCCATCGTTATGCATTTCTTGTCTCAGAGTCAGAAGAAGGCTTTCCAGGGAGAAAAAAGCATGGTTTTTAGTTTACTTTCCACCCAAAGCATCTCTCTGCAATGACCGAAAAATTAGAATGTATTTCAATGTGGCTAAAAGAGTTGCAAACGGTTTCTTCTAAGTTTGATGCTCTTGGAGCATTTTCTTAAAAAATTATAAGACTTTCAGACAGGAAAGTAAGATTAAGAATATCCAAACTGTCCTTAGTCAGAGATTTAAAGTCAAATTTTAAAGAGGAAAGGGACTATAATATGATTGATTCTAAATCAAATTGATATTTCTACATTATACGAAGAGAGAAAAAACACTGATTTATTAAATGCAATATTGCATATGTCATTACCCCGATCCTTCTCTAATCTGCAAGACCTACATACCCATACTATACTTAAGAAGGCTGAGAGCATTCTGGAAGGGCAACAACTGGGGGCCCTGTAGTGAGGAATATTCCGTGGAATTTGAGAGGGGCTACCTTACACAAGGAGAACTTACTCCTGCAAGTCATCTTTGGATCAAGGGCCTTATATTTATACTGGCCTTGATTTTTTTCATGTACTGAACCACATCTTCCATTGCTGCCTGGTTTATATTTCTTGAGCACTGCCGTATTTTGCTTTGCTTTCTCCTAGGAGCAATTAAAACTTGGACTACTCCAATGCTTCCTGAAGTAATTCTAGATTTGAATAGTTGATTTATTTAAATCATCTGGAGCTCTCATGAAGCCATAGCTAAATGTAACTCCATGGAGTAGCCTAAGGCTGGACTTAGAGAAACTGACTTCTGCCAACCATAATGTTGCAGGCATTAAAAAGATTCAAAAGGGCTAAGAACTGTTGTGACTCTCATTAGGGTCTGGCAATCCACATAAGGATAATCTGGAACATACAGTACTGATGGCACTGAGCTCAAAGCAGTTGTCACCTTTCTTTCACCATTTGTCTTACTGGTGATTGGCAAAAGGATCCCATCATATTTTGTAATTTGCTTGCTAAACTATGAAGCCAATGTTATTAAATCAGACAAAAAATATGATAACGTTATTGACAAGCTGGAACTTGTCCAGAGGAGGGCAGCCAACATGGTAAAAGATCTAGAAGATCTAGAAACCAAGCCCTATGAAGAATAGCTTACAAAACTGGGTATGTTTATCTTGAAGAAGAGCAGATTGAGAGGTGATATTATAGCCATAAGCGCTTGGCCATCAGAATACAATACTATGGTGAGATAAAAAAAAAGTGGCCCAACCCATCATGCAGACCACTCCTGTCATGCGTCATGCAGACCACTCCTGACATTTAAGGGGCCCTTTCACTTCTAAAGTGACATGTGAAAAGGGCAAAAGACAAGTTAGTGAGGCCATTACAGCTAAAAATTGAGAGGATGAACATACCTCTTTGCCACTGAAGATCTTCAAGGCCCAATGCACTGGATGTCATGCAGGTCCAAGTCCATTGCAGAAGCTGTGTCGGCCACCTCAATTCTGAAAGAATGAGTGCTAAACTTAACCACACAGAGACACAATCAGCTCTTGAGAGAACTGACCAAAATTAGAACAAAGGGTTAACATGACAGAACAGAGCACCTGGGCTGAGGTGAATAAAATGCTGTGGGACACGAACCCAGCAAAGAGCCGAGTCCATACAAAAACCAAGGTGAATCATAGCTTCCTGCTCCCCCCACCCCTAGCATGGTCAGTTTTTGAGCATCTAATGCACAGCACAGCTCCATGCTTGACAAACTCCAGATCTGTGAAAGCTAGGGCTCTACCTGAGGTATCACCTCTTGATTACATCATCAATTCACTGACACACAGGCCTCCAAAAAGGCAGTTAAGGAGGCAGACTGAAAAGGTGTCACTTCAAAACTGGAACTGCAAATATCTGACCACATGTTACTCAAACCCCTAAGAATGTCAGGAGACCACTCCATCATCTTATGAGCTAAAGGGACTCCCAGCACTTGAGTAAGTGCAGAAAATTATTTCAAGATAATAAACTTCCCCAAACCAGCCCTACCAACAAACAAGAAATGATCAAGTTAGTGCAGTATCCCTTTCAGGCTCATCTTGAACTTTCAGAGCCCACTCCAAAGGCTTCCAAACTTCTCAAAGCCAGAATAGGAAACAGAGCACTCCATAGGCAAATCTTGGTCCATATAATACTTCCCCTAAAAACAAACCCTAACCATTCAAAATCATGGGAATGTACCGGAGGAAGGTGCTCCTATTCCATTTCTGTGCACAGCTGAAATAGTAGCATCAAACAATGTATACTTCACTGTACACAAGTCAGCCAGAATAGCGTCATTCACAGAGTCCCCTTCAGGATAAGAAAGATGGTAAATAAGTCTAAATTCACCAGGTGACTTCTTGGGCACCACATCCAAAGAGGACACCCTAAGATTCACCACAGGAGGATTGGCAGGCTTTGCCCTAACCACTTGCTCTAAACTATAAACTGATTTTAGATTCCTAGAAAAATAAAACTTCCAAATTCCCTGAAAAGTAATCCTGAAGCCTTCCTCAAACTCTACACTAGGATCCCTTTGCAGGATTGGAGGAACTTTCTGTCCCACACTTACTCCTCCTGCTGGTCTCTAGCTGCCCCAGAACCTTTTCCTTTTGAGCAATTTGGAAAGGAATGCAGCCCTGAGCAAATGGAGCAGACATGCTCGCACTTGCAGAGACACTTGTAGCAAGAATCTTGCATCCCAAACTCCCAACATAATCTGTTCAAAAGAGGTTCCCTGATTCCTAGAGGACACTAAAACCTGGGACTTTTGAACCAAGTTGCCGCTGTGGAACCACTAGCTCTGAAAGGAATTAGCTGGCATCAGGTGCATCCAGAGCTGGAAATGCACTCAATACCACCTCACAGTGGGGTTCTTCAGCACTTGCATTCTAAAAGCCTTATGATAACCCCACCATGCCAACCCTGAGAAGTCTAAATAAGCTCCATGAATAATGTCCATGTACCTTATAAGCAAATACATTCACCAAGGCTGGACTCTGGCGAGAACACCAAAGTAAATGAAAAAGCTAGACAACCAATTCCTCTCTACTTTGTGTTTCCTAACCTTCTTTTTCTCCTTCGCACTCAACATTTCCCAGTCTTTTTTCTCCACCTCTCTGTAGAGAAGTGAGAAAACATCAACATGTTCACCCTGCAAAATCTTATAAACAGTTGAATCCTAAATCCATCTTCATGTACCCAAGTGGGATAGCACCATATTTCACAGGACTCTGAGAACTAGTAGACTGGAGCTGCAAACCCAGTGGGGAGGCAGCAGACCACTGAGAAAAAGGCCTTTGACTCTGAATTGGGGAGCCCACAGGTAACTGTGCAACTACCACATAGCCCATCTGTCCTAATACAGGGTACAAACATGCCTGAGCATCCTGGCTTGTGACCCACCTTCCTCAGGTGCACCTAAAGATGATGAAATCTTACTGTTGCCAAATTGCCCCCATTTTGCTACTCCATCCAGCTAAAGGTGCATTCTGGACCCATCCACCCCCCATGGCCAGACCTGTATCAATGCCTTCTGAATAAGTGTTCCTAGTGTAGTGCTAGTGACAGACTCAGCTGAAGGCTTCTGCACTGGGTTAGGATTTACTTGGCCATTTGAAGACACACCTTGATCAATGTTAATTGACAACACCTTTTCTTCCTCCTTGTATAGATACTTACCAAGTGCATCTAGGTGAGAAAGGACCGTGGCATAAAATCGTTCCTACAGAGCTTCTTGGAACCCTGCCTAGCAGCCTTCCTCTTCTCCAGTTCCTCCAATTTAGATAAGATAGTGGCTCTTTCCATCAATTCACTGTCATCATCAGAGGAAGAAGGAGTAATCAGGGGAGAGTGCTTAGAGTTTGCTTCCTTGAATACCCCTTCCATTCAGAACCACAAGATCCCTTCTTAGGGGCCATTCTCAAATAATCCCAACATAAGCAAATATAAGTCTAAGCCAACAGCACAGACCAAGATGTAACAGTTGCCCAAGCATGGAGCTTCACCAAATCAGTTACCCCCACTACATGTTGAGTAGGGGGCTGGAAACAACCCTAGTCCAACACCCAAACCATGGACACACAGCAACCATCATCCAGCACTCAAACTGCTGAAAATGCCCTCCCAGCAAAAGAGGGCAAGCAATAGAAACCACTCAAAGTAGCCACTATGAGTCAATGATTATAAGCATAATAAAAAGAATGCAATGTGTGAAATCCAGTAATTTTCCCCCAATCAATCAAGCGACAGGAGAGGCACAAGCTAAGCCAAATAAATAAATATCGTTTAAGGAGAAGGTTAATAAATCAGTTCCCTAACCCACTGGCTGAGGATAAACAGCAAGCAGAAATCCAATTGATTGCCAATGCCCCAGATGCTTGTTAAGAGTCCTATCCAAAACTGAGACCTGCCAGCAAAATTGCCACCCTAATCAACTGTTTGCAAGACCAAAGAGCAGACAAGCAGAACAGTGAGGATAGATCAGCAAATGCCAAGGAGAAAAAGAACAAGGGGTTTGAGGCCACTGAAGCTTTAATTAGTTTTTACAACAGAAGAACATATAAACTACGCCTTCCTGCATGTGCTGCAAGAAGAAAATGGTCACTGAAACCCTAGCAATGCTAGCTGAGCAAAATGGATGCTGCTGCCAGCAGGGCCAATTATTGGTTGGGGCCATCCACATGACGTAAAAAATGGAATAAAATTCAAAAGCAAGGGAAAAAGCCAAGTGGGTGGCTGCTGCCAGTGGGGCCCACAATTGGCCATGAAAAAAAGGACTATACAACCAACTAAAGTCTTCCCTGGCAACAAACAGCACCCAGGCTGTGACCAGCACAAGAATGCAGTGTCCACCATACCATGAACAAAATGTCCACCAAATACAACAGCTACCAAAGACAGTAACCAAACTAAAGAAAAAAAACACTCCTGACAAATTATTGGCCAGTCGCAGGCACTATTGTGACTCCAACAGCAACCTTCCACCTCCTGTCAAAATACCCACCCTCGTATAAATCTCATTTTACATTTGAGAGGTAGCTTATTGTTGACACTAACAGGAATTAGTTGGATTCATTGCTGATTAGGCAGATAGAGTCTGGAAGCTTTCTGCTCACTCTCCCATGTAAAATACCCTGAAAGTCCAATACTTAAGGGTGAATGAATCTACCTTGACTCTAAATCTACCATCATGACTTGAGAGCTCATATAACCAGAAGGTGACAAGAGGCACCTCCAAACAGATATAGGATAGTTGAAAAATGGTAAAGAACCCTCAGTCCTTCAGTCTAAAGAGATAGGGATCAGGAACTGTGCCTGTTTCAGGCTAATAACTATTTAGTCTTCCTTGGATCAATGATTATTCTTTTCAGAAAGGTCTAAATGGTTAACTCAGTTTTCATCAAAGCTGTTCCCTCCAAATGTTTTGAGCTCTGTACATTTTGGCAATGATCAGGGGGTCCAAAACATCTGGAAGCATAGGACAAGAGACAGTTGATTTAGCTCCTCGTGTATTTTTTAATTTATTTATATCCTGCTCTATGTCGTATGATCTCAGGACAGTGTACAAATAAAATCAAATTTAAAGAGTTTTTAAAAATTTAAAATAATTAAAAAGCTATCTAAAAGCATATTAAATAATTTAACAATTTAAAACTAAGTAAAACAGTATAAAAGTATCTACATATGCATATACATGTACAAATTCTTACACATTTTGTGTCTGGACTCCAGCTGTTGCCATTAAAAATCCATTCATTTTCAAGGCACTGTAGGACTCTGAGTTGTTTCAAACATTTTGGTTGCTTTGGGGGATGATGCAGCTCTCAAAAATATTGAAAGAATTCTGAGTTTCCTTCTGCCAACAGAAGCACTCCCTCAGATGAATCTGCCTCATTCTTATTGCAATAGCCTTGATGCCACTTCCCATGCTGTTCCCCTCAACCCCACCCCCACCCCAAAAAGATATTCCTGAACGTAGGTAGGGACCTATAAGGAGAAGGAGAAAAATATCTCCTCCTCTGCTGCCACCTTCCATTCTGCCAGCATCAAAGTTATGCTGGATCAAAAGTTTTCCATTGGTGGGAGAAACACTTCTGTTGCAAAAGGCACCATCTGAATCCAAAATGGTATCAAAAAATAAGATTGGTTCTGGACAGCAAATTAATGAGAAAAAAAAAACAAATGCAAAGAATCAAAAAGAGACAATGTATACACCACAATTACAACAGAATCAAGTTCCTTTGACAAGTCCATATAAATAGCAATGTAACAATATTGTGGCCAGTGCTGTGTAGTAATTTGAGTTTCAACTAGGACTCTGGGAGACCAGGATCTGAATCCCTGTTCAGCCATGAAAACTAACAAATCACATTCTCTCAGTCTTAGAGGAAGGCAGTGGCAAATCTCCTTTGAGTAAATATTGCCAAGAAAACGCTGTGATAGGGTTGTCATCAGTCAACTTGAAGGCGTATAGCAACAACAAAATATTGTGTCATTGAAAATACATATTTATAACTTTATCCAGTGGATTTTTGATAAATCTCCATTTTGATAATCTTCTTTTTCAAGGACAAGGTTTAAAACACAAAAAAATGTTAAACTATGGGCTGAAAAAGTCAACATGCCAATACAATAATACCAATCTGAGATTGCTGTAGAATGATTTTTTTTTTTTTGAGCTTGCAAAGTGAAGTACCACGTTAAATTAAAACCAGGAAACTCACCACTTACCTTACAAGAGCAACATACACAAACCAAAATTCACACAGAGAGCAGTAACCACAAACATCTCTTACCAAAGGTATCTTAACTGAACCCTTACCAAGCACTTCTTTACAGTTCAACAATCTCTGATTTCATAGCATAATAGTTTCTGTGTGTGCATGTGTGCACACTAGCAGTTCCAAATTTAAAGGTGCAGTACAAAGTGTTATTGTACCAGTACAATTGTACAATTGTACCAGTATATTGTACCAGTACAAACCACTCACTTTCGTCCTTCAGATTGTAAGATTATTCAGTATAAGTTCCTCTTTTTGTAATAATAAACTGTCAGTTTCTACTGACAGTTATATGAATGCTTCCTAGGTTTTTTATGACAAAGAAAGAGGAGGAGGGAAGGAGGAAAAATCTGTGATGTGCCAGTACCCTAACAAAGGGACTGTATCTATCCCTGAACTTATTGTAATGTTTTCAAAGTCTTACCTTCAAAGTTTCACTTGCATACAAAGTTTCACCCAGATGTTACAAGTAGTATTATATGACATTAATTACATGAGTGCTATTACAATTGGATATGTGCTACAATCGAAAGTGTTTTTCGTCTTTGGAATGTGTAAGTTCTTATCATTGAATAATTAATTAACAATAGCTACAAGGGCTGCACTTACAATGACTCATAACATCCCAGGAACATTGTTGTTCATATCAGATTAATAAGACTTTAAAGGATGTGGTTCTGTGATAACTTACTATCAGTAACTGTGAGCAGCCATGTACCTCACTGATTAAATGGCAATGCTTCTTTATGATTCTGTTAAGAGAAAATGACAATAGGGGATATTGCACTGAAATAAGTGACTGAGATATTGAATGGGTGACGAAATGAATAAGTAACAGCTGTAAAACTCTGTTGGCCCTGCTTTTGGCCACACCGATAACACTAAAGCCATTTCTGCCCTACACTGTTATAGTGCTATTATTCCACTTTCAACATCCTGTTGAATCCTGGGGTTTGTAGTTCACTGAGACCAAAGAGCTCTTTGGCTGAGAATTCTAAATGCCCCTCCCTAAACTGCAAACCCCAGGATTCCATAGGATGTTGAAAATGGAATAATAGCACTATAACAATGTAGTGCAGAAACAGTCATAGATTTCTTATGTAATATTTCTTATGTAATACCTTGGAGAAGAAGTTTAATAATAATACGGACTGTTTTGACTTGGTGATGATAGTGTACAAGTAGAATTGCCATACTAAAGAAAGATTGACTCTAGAAAGTAGAAATTATGCCTCAAATATGAATATATTGAAAACTGCTAATATGTTTATCACTTAATTGCATTGTGGAATCTGTTTAACAAACACAAAAACAAAAACAATTTTTTTTTCCTTTTAAGGCAAGCTTTTGAAAAAATATATGTCATTCACAGCATCCAGGAAATTTGATGAGATGTACAGCAGACACAATCCAAGTTAATTGCTGTGGGTGCATAATAGCTTGGCCATCTGTGCTAATTGATAACCGTCCGATAGACTAGTTGGCTGATTATTTAAATTGTTTTCAAATAATTCATTGCATTTCTACAAACAATACCCAAAGAGATGTCATGGTTATTACTATGCAAATTTTGAATGACACACTGTCATGCTGTATATGTATAAAGAAGCTTCTTCTATCAACTCAAAAAGCAAAAAAGAAACTCAGGTTAAAAATAAACAGCTCCCAAATGATTTCTGCTTGGCTTCATGAAACAAGACTGGTAAGATGTTTCTAGCACTTCTGTTGTCTTCACTCATAACTGTGACAGTCTTATTCATAACTGTTAACTGAGAAAGAACCCAACATTTCCAGTCCTCTAAGAACTGGTGAGAAAACAAGTAGAGGCAATCCACTCAGAGTTAAACATTTTTAGTTTACTTGCTTTCAGCTGCACTGATTGGAACAATTTTATATCTTCTTAAATGTCTGACTCTACGGCCATTTCCGACCTACACTGTCATAGTGCTATTATGACACTTTTAACATCCTGTGGAATTCTGGGGTTTGTAGTTTACTGAAGCCAAAGAGCTCTCTGGCTGAGAATTTTAAATTTCCCTCCCTAAATATTCCATAGGATGTTGAAAGTAGAATAATGGCACTATAACAATGTAGTGGGGAAATGGCCTAGCTTTCAAGCGTCTGTGCACATATTTCATACCCATCTCTCAATATGATAGATCATATGCAGGATGTTACTGTGGACCATAGTCCAAGCCCAGGGATTACTAAATATAATTTGATATCAAAAGATTGGCCATTCCAAACTGTTCCTCTTCACGTGCTTGTGAGGCCCCTGGATAAGCACGCAAGCGGACACGGCCGAACAGCTGAAAAATACATGAAAAATCCCAGGCAGGCCAGTAATTTTCTGGCACACAGCTTCAGGAGACCTCCAGGCAAGTACAGTTTAAGCCTTAATTAAGTATGCATCGAGCATACAAAAGATTCTCTGCCCCAAACAGTCATCTTGACGAGATTAGCGTTTCTGACTACTCAACTGTCAAGCACTCCCCATTTGCATACTGTCTGCGCTATGGACAACTCCATCAAAATCCAATCATTCTAAGTGTTGACCTTTCGGAAGCTTTGTCTCCAATTCAAAACCCATTGTTTTCCCCAGGAACGGACTACCCTACAGGCACATTTTCCCCTATAAGAACCCCTGATTTTGAGCACTTCCTCGGATTGCTCACGGTTGTCATCCTGCCTTGCTGTTGCTCCGTTTGACAAGCCTTCCCCTCAGCTTCCACGTGCTGAGAATCTCCACTCCATACTTGCCACATTTCATCTGGCTACCTGGGCTACAGGATCAGGTGTGGTATTTCCCCCGAAAATCCTTCTTCAAATCCCCTATCACATTTCCTCCCTTTATTTTCTTAGGTCTGTGTGAGTGAGCATGTAAATGCGCAGTGACTGTCTTTTAAATAAAGGAAACAATTGTAACTTAATTCTGCTTGGTTTTTGACTCGGCCTGACCCTGTAAACATTGGGTTCAAGATCTCGCTAGGTTCCCCTGCCTCTTGCATTGCTACAGCTTGTGCTCTGGCTAATTCCCATTTCCCATTATTTGGAGCACATTGAGGTGTCCCCCACAGAACCCCAGAGATCAGGGTGACAAGGAAGTTCTTCATCATATGAAAGGACTCCATTAGACAACATTAAAACAATGCAGGGCTGAGCCATCAGGCATGGCAGACAATATTTTCAGTCCCCCATGAGAAGTATTGTTTCCATTTAGGTTATTTTTGGGGCATTTTGGCAGATTGAGGAGGCATGAGGATCTAACCAAGCAAATTACCATGCTTTTAGGTGCTATTGAATCATTTGGAACAGTTTTGAGGTAGGGATAAAACAACAACAGAAAAAATAGAAGTTTGTGATTCTGAAAGGCAGAGTCCAAAAAAGTTGTGAGAAGAAGATATCTAGGAGTGATTTTATCAACCCTCTTGGCCATTTCCGAATATCAAACCTATCAAGGGGTTAACAGGAGCACCAATCATACTAACAAAAAATTCCACAAAGGGCATCAGGGAACAATTGAGACCAATCCCTCACCAGGAGCAGACCATCTTAACTGGTCTCCCCATTTGACAAGATTACAAGCCCATTTGAATCAAATATCTTCATGATAATGGGTTTATGGTATCAAAGTTGTTATAACAAGTTCCTCTGCCCTGGTCCCTTCTATATTTGTGTAGTATGAACAATTTGCAATTTCAAATTTGAAAAATAGAACAGAAGATTGAAAACATGACACACCATATGAACTGGGTTCAAGGACAGCTTGGAATACTGTCAGAGTTGTCATGGCTTCAGGAAGCCCAGGGCTGTTGCATACAAGAAGGCTATGGGCATGAACATTAAACTTCTAGAAGATTTTTGGAAAAGCCAGGCAGATCTAAATGCTGTCTGAGATAACTTCTACCAGGAAACAGTTGCCATTACAGAAAATTGCAACAAAAATAGCTGTCGCTGATGTCCATATTATATTGTGCTAATGCTCCATTGACACACTATTGTCTCATTACGAATAGTTCAAAGTCATACTCATTATTAAAATAGTGAAAATAAATACACAAGGAAGGGCATGTGCTAGCCCTGCCCGCTCTATTTTCACTTTCCTCCTTTGAAGAGTGATGGTCTGAATAGGAGACTCTTCTGTGTGTGGAGGCTCTTTTTGTGATTTGGATTTTCCGCCTGAGAAGAGTGATGATAGAGGGTCAGGGTAAGCATACTCCCCTCTTCATATTTTTATTTTCATTTTTAGATAGCTCCTGAACACCTCAACGTTGTGTAAGATACAGTAAGAAGAAAAATTGGTGAATTTGCTCCCATGTTTTAGTCTAAACTTTAGATGAGCTATCCAATGTTCTGAATCCTGTCCTCAGTATAGTTTCACGATTTTGGATAGCTGCTTAAGGTTCATACTAAAACCTAGAATAGGTTCATCCCCCATTGACACAGGAGCCAGTAACCAGCACAGAGAAATACTAAGCCAACCACAAACCTGCTCTGTAAAATACATAGAGGTCTATATATATCCATTGAAATGTGTTCAGAGATGCATACTCCCAGATGAATAGGCATAAGGCTGTAGACTAAAGACCTGCACCAATGAGCACAACCTAATGCCATGAAAGGTACAGTCTGAAGCTTTTGTTCCAGCTTGCTGATACACACACACACACACACACACATACACACAGGGAAAAAAACACTTTAATGAATTGTTGGTATATTTTATTTTAGGTAAACCTACTGCCTAAGCTAACAGACACTGCATTTTAACTCCAGGTATTCTTCTGCTGACTGACCTGACACATCCATGAAGTGGCCAAGAAAATGCAGCTATGTGAGGAGCTTGAAATGTGCCTTTTTTGCCTCTGGTCTTCCAAGACCATCATGATTTCTCTGCTGAAAAACATTTAGAACTGAGCTAGAAAAAAATATATGATATTACATAAAAGGCTGTTTCTTTTTATACTGAATAGATATACTTTTTGGATGAGAGGGTATTTTCATGCCTGAACAAATTCACAGTTTTGCCAGAGGTAAAAGATTCATCATTCACCCCTCAAAGAACTAGGTTAGCAGTAAAAGAAAGACAGGAAGAAGGAAGGAAATTAAAAACAACCACAGTTACCCAGCTTTCTTCCCAAAGAAAAGAGATCATGGCCCTTTCTTCACTTACATTTTGCTCTCAATGTAGAGTTTTTAATGGCTACAGCAAAGACTGGATCCAAAGCTAACAACACACCATTATGAAAATATTTAACTTCTTTCTACTTTTCATTGTGTGGAAAATGTATGGCTTCATTTTGATCAATTTATTTCATTCAAGATAGCAAAAAGCATTACTACTCATGGTGGGGGGAACCTATCCAAAATATATCAAGCTATCTTTTTAATGGCATAACTGATGTTAGTGTATGACAAGGCAATTCTGAAAGACAAAAAGACAATTTATTGAAGCAAGAAAAAAAAACTTAAATCTTTTCAGATAAGAGAGCATGAAAATGAGCAGGCAGCACAATCTTCTTGAAATCAATGGCAAAACTACCACTAATTTCATTGAGGGGGAACACAGCAAAAAATACAGATTCCTTTTGGTATTTCTGAAGCTGGACTGATCTTGAGGGTACTGATTGGAACTAGATGACATAGCCTGATGTGATGGGCTAAAATTGATCTGGAACAGGCTTTTGACATGTTTCATATAGGTCCCAAAAAGCTTGGGAGAGGAAATAGTATTCTGAGCTTATTTCAGTATGTGTTATTTGCATGAATATGACTGGTGATTACCTGGGGCAGTATAGCTCCAATCAGTGTAAGCTGGCTGAAAGCTACAGCTATTTTAGGCTTTTAAAAAAAGTTGCACGTGCACAGCAGATATCAGTCAAAAAGTTTTGGGATGGCGTTGTTCAAATCTGCTTCTCTCTGCTTCAACTCCTGGCTGTCAAATAGGTTCCATTTAGTATTAGGCAGTTTTATGCATGAGACACGAGTTTAACGCCACACTTGCTCTTAAATTTTATTCATGTTTGCAGAATGTAGTTTGGAAATCAATATCATTGCATCCTGAACTTGCCTGTCCATCAGTATCTGTATATATTTTAAATTCTTTTTCAATCTTCAAGCAGATTACACACAGCTCTTAGAAGTATCCCATGCAACCAGCTTCTAGGAACTCACTTTACTTCTGTAGAAGAATTGTTCAGTCTTCAGCTTTTCACCTAGACCAAAGGAGTAATAGATAACTATGCAATACATAACTATTGCAACCATATCTGGAAATGAAAATGTAGCATATAAGTACACTTCAGCTAATGAAGTACATGTATTCCTGGGCATTACTTAAAAGAAAAAAATTGGAACCAGTTGTCATTGTTATGTGCCTTCATGTTGTTTCCATTTTATGGCAACCTTAAGGTAACTCTATCATGGAGTTTTCTTGGTGGGATTTGTTCAGAGGGACTTTGCCTTTGCGTTTGCCTTTCCTTGAGAGAGGGTGACTTGCTCAGGATCATCCAGTGGGTTTCAATAGCCAAGTGTGGATTTAAACCTGGTCACTAGAGCTATAATCCAACTCTCATACCACTATACCATGCTGGTCTTCTGGCACCAGAGATGGAAACAATAGGGATAGCATCATAATAATAATCTTCATTTATATCCCCTTTTCCTCAAAACTGGGATTCAAGGTGATTTACAAATGTAAAACAAGGACAATATAGCTAATTTATGATTAACCATGAAATAATGAGGCCAGACAACAAAATAGGATGAATATTGGCCACTTTATTTTAATTGACCTATTTAGAAAATGTGTTGGCCTGGAAATGGAGCAAGAAATGGGGAGTAACCTGATGCAAATCCAGCTGAGGCTGGGTGTCAGCTCTTGATCACCTCCTCAGTCTTTTCCTGGGTGAAAACACCTCAGCCCCAGTGGGAATCCAAATTATATTTGGTTGCTCCCTGGACTGGATTACTAGAAGGTAACCCAAGAACAGGAATTAACAGGAATGAGAACCAGACTCATACTCTCCTTTTAATCTTTTCTCCAAATACAAGGGGATTAAAAAAGAAATTTCTATTAGTAAGCCATTTGTTTTCTTAAACATAGTAGATAGTAGTTAGTTTAACTACAATTTGCCACTTTTTCAAAACATGGCAAACTATGATTTATGCAAAACATAGTTTCTGGATGAGCAAGCCAGGAACTGAACAGAAGAATTTAAGTCTCCCCCCCCGCTTTTTTTAGCTCAACCTCTAAAGACTAAACCAATGTTTATCTTTACAACTGAACATAGTAAGCACAAACAAGCAGAGTACATTTTATGTGCTTTAAAAATTCTTCCCATCATTACCAATAACAATGACAGCAAGAATGTACAATACTAAAACCAATGGCCATGATTTTATATTGTGGCCTATGTTGAATATCTTTATTCATGCTTAGCTATATATCAGAGGTGCTATTGAACCCTCTCAGGCACTGACAATAGGGCTGTATCAGTGCACACTGGGACTCCCTAGCCAGTCTCCACATTGAAGAGTAAAGCTTACTTTACTGGCTCCCTGATGTAGCAATGTCACAGCAGCCATTTGCTGAAAATGGACATCATGAAACTGCTCAATTCTCAGAAGTACATGTACAGAAGTACATAGCATATTGAAACTGCCCACTAACTACTATTCTCTACATGAGTGGTTAGAAATGCATATAAGTAATCAACGTAATCTAAGAGGGCATGCATTCTCATTTACAATGCCAAATAGAGAAGTCATTTGTTTGTTTGAACATCCATAAATGTGCATATCCAAATTACATTTCCATCTCACAATTACTACACATGTTGATCTTCAGTACTGTTGAACTGGATGGAATAAATGCTGTTATACAGCATGATATGCCATAATCAGAGGGTAAAATCATATTCTTGTTACACTGAATATATTAGCTTGGCCATTGAATCATTATTTTCCTTTCTCAAGTTAAAAGTTCAATATTTTTACACATGTCCAATATTTTGCTGCTGCCAAAAATGGCACTTAAAGTTTTAATCCATTCCCTGGAAGAATGTCAAGGTTTTAGACCACCCTTACAGTATAACTAGATGGCTGTCATCTTTCAGCCTACCTAACCTCCCTGGTAATCATAACAGATCATTTTTGTTGTGAGTAATTTAAGCCATATTCCCAAGCCTTCAAGCATATCCAGTGTCTATCTGACTGGAAATCCCCTAAGCAACCTGTGAGTCATTCAATCACTCAAAAGGCTTGGAAGCATTTCTACTAGGAAATAAATCCCTTACAACATTTTATTATTACACATTTTTATAAGCTTGGAAGAGAGACCTCAGGGAATGATGAATTTGTGGTTTATGCCAATACCTGTGAAAACAGCTGAGTAAAATTGTCATGAAAATTTACTTCCAGAGGAACAAAACTTACACAACTGCCCGTACCAGACGATGAAAGTTAAAAAAAAATAGTGATTATATTTTACTTGAACATCCATCAGAGTAACTCCCTTCAGGGGAAAAAATCTAGTACAAAGCTTTATTTAGTTAAGAATCATATAGCTTGTAAACTGGACAAGAAGAAGACGAAAAAATAACACAGGTTCCAAAGGGGAAAGTGAGTCCCATAGATCTGCAATTCCCTATAAAAGCTTTTATAAGATGGTTTGGAGAGAGAAAGGGAGAGAGGGAGAGAGAGAGAATGGCAGGCTGAGGCTGTTGGCCAACGATATTAAGGTTCTGAAATCACCAACTCATTTTTCTTATGAAAATTGAACATTATAGTATAATCCCCTGATTCCTGTTGTAAGATTCTTTGCCAGATGCAAACAAATTTCAGGAAGGATGAACAGAGGACAATAGGTCTCATCATATTAAGTTAAACTGTTGAGCCATCACACTTGGGACCCATTAAGCTCAGGATATCTGGGGTTTCAACTGAAGCTGGGACTATCTGCACAGAACACAATATTCAGCTGCAGGGGTGGGCTATTTCCAAAGGCCTGAGGTCCAATCTTTCATCCAGTCCCACTATGGTTTGCAACAGGCCCCAACATTCCAAGAAAATGCAAAGTAAAAAAACCCTGAAGTGGCCAGAATTCCACTTCTAGTTTGATTTCTGGGCTCCAGGAGGTTATTTGGGGAGACATTTTGCACCCCTATAATTTCTAGAAACTTTTTTTTTAAAGACTGACAGGTATAGACAGATAGATATTCTCATCCAGCATCAGAGATGGCAGGGACTGTGTGATGCAAAAAAGACCTCTGGTGCATGAACAGCCAACTTTACCCACCCCTGCTGTAGAGTCACTGTAGTCACTGCTGTAGAGTCAGGGCCTGCTTTCACTAGGATGTCTCCTCACAGCTCTTCCCTAGTTAGGTGCATTTCCTTTGCCTTAGTTCAAATGTCTCTTTTCTCCTCCCAAATGTTCCCCTCAGGCTTCCTACTCAGAGATATAAAAACCTGCGTGGGAATTCCAAAAAGATGGATCCAAAATGTTCATCTTTTATCATAAGCAGCAAGGTTGGCACGTCCATCCAATTTTTACTGGACCAGCAGCCATTGCAAATGGGTTAATTATTCATTCATTTCTGGATTACATCTCCCCATCGGTGGGGAGAAAGCATCTCTATTGTAAATAATCAAGTAATCCAATGCCGGTTTTCCCATACCACATTTGTTTTTAACATATGACATACCTCAGTGTCCTATGAGTGTTTGCTGTTTTTGACTTATGGCAACCCTAAGGCAAACCTATCACAGGGGTTTCTGGGGCTGAGAATATGTGATTCACCCAAGGTCACCCAATGGGTTTCCATGGCCAAGTGGGAAATTGCACCCTTGTCTCCAGCATCATAGTCTGACACTTAAAACACCATACCGCAGTGGGTCTCCATCCTAAGACAACCCAAGCGGAAAAAAGGGATCAGCTAGATGGTGTGATGTTTAAAATACTTTTAGTGTTGTGATGGGAGGGGGGGCGATCCAGATGTGGAAAGATTATAGAAACCTCCATTACTTCAGGTGTTGTCTCTCAGAAATGTGAGCAGACAGAGCAAGGAGAAGTCAGAAGCAAAAAGGCAACATGAAAGTAGGGGTCAATAGGAAGAAGTGAAAAGTCTGAACAGATATTGTGTACTCAGTAGCCATACAGAGGTATACAAAACAAAAAGTGTAGCAGAGATATGAGGACGTGTGTGCCAGCTCCAATAGTTCCATGTTGAATGGGAAGATTTGAAGAAAATCTGTAACTGCATTCAGCTGAACAGTAACCATATTCTGACTGTCTAGGCTTCCTGAACAAATAGAGGTCCTAGCTGGCATCTTGTTAGTGGTATTGTTGTTTATTTTCAAGTCATTTCAGACTTACAGTGACCTAAAGTGTACCTATCACAGGGTTTTCTTGACTAGTGGTCAGAATGGGGTTGTCTTTGCCTCCCTCTGAGACTGAGGAAGTACATCTTGCCTGAGGTCACCCAGGGGTTTCCATGGATGAACAAGAATTTGAACCTTGATCTGCTGAGTTGTAGTCCAATGCTCAAACCACTACACCACACTAGATGACATTGTTGTTGTTGTTGTTGTTGTGTGCCTTCAAGTCGTTTCTGACTTATAGTGACCCTTAGGTGAACCTATCATAGGGTTTTCTGGGGCAGTGTGTGTGTGTGAAAGACACACTCTCTCTGTTTGTAACATATGTAATATCAAATCACACCAGTGTATTTCCTTTTGTTGTCATTAAAGGAAGAGGTATTCACTATCTCATTCATGTCATTACCCTACATATGTAGATAACTCATTCTGGACATGTAACCCCTATGAATAATCGACTTAGCCCAGTGGAATTGCTAGTTGAATTCAGAAAGAGAAGGCTTGGTGGAGCTGGAGAGGAGCTGTAGTTGCCAATGCTAAGGAATCGGCCCTTTTCAACTTGAATAAGGTAGTGATATTTTCAGTTATGTATTTAGGAAGGAATAAAAGGAGTAAATTCTTGGTGACATAATTTCTATAATACACTTTCCTATTTTGTATTTTTTTTTTTAATTGGGGCTTTAAAAATGCGTCCAAATGCTACAGTTCTACTGGGCAGTCCTGTGTTGGCACCTCATTAGATGCATGGAACTTTCAGGACTTATTTGGTGATTATGTTTACAATATTGAGTTATAGTTGGCCCCACTGAATCCTAGCCAGTGTGGTGTAGTGGTATGAGTGTTGGGCTAGATCACAGAGACTAGGGTTCAGTTTCCCACTCTGCCTATGGGTGAGCTTGGACAAGTTACACTTTCTGAGCCTTAGAGGAAAGCAAGGGCAACCCCCCTTTAAACAAATTCTGCCCAGAAAACCCTGTGATAGTTTCACTAGAGGTCATCCTACGTCAGAAATGACTTGAAGGCACAAAACAACAACCACAGAAGCCAGGAGGAGGTAGAAATATACAAAAATAACTTCATGTTCTAGGAATCATATGCTGATTGCCTAGAACTTCATGTTCTAGGAATCATATGCTGATTGCCTATTACCTGTGAGGTCTTGGCTGCCTTCATCATCATCATGTGTCTGGGTTAGGAATACATCCAGATGCTCCTTGACTACCCCATCCTCTCCTGGCCACTCAATGTCTGGGCTGGGGGGAACACAGGAGGAAGATGTGCAGGAAAAGGGAAGGCAGGATGGAGTTCTATCTGGCAGAACTTCAAGCTCCATAGAGGATCACAGCACCTGTTTGTAGGCAAGATTGTAACCATGTTGAACTGAATGTGGGAAGGTCTGAGATGGAAGGATGAGGAAATCATAGGAATTTTGTCCCCCCATATCTGCTTTTAAATGCAATTTTGAGGAACATCTTCAAAAGTTGGGAAGCATCCAGTTCCATCTGAACCATCTGGAAGGAAAGCAAGTAACAGTGTTTCTGGTTCTCAAATGGGGATGAGCAACCAGCATATGGTTAAATGTTATAGCCAGTCAAAAGAGACTAAAAAGCCTAAGTAAAAAATGTGCATGCCAGAAACATATGGGAAGGGAAGTCTCTAAGACTAAATGAGAGAGTTGGCACTGTTTTGTTCTAAGAGAAAGCAAAAATAGAATTAGCATAAGACCAGCTGGTAGAATGGAGAAAACCAGTGGGATGCAAACTGTACAGGATTGGCAGGGAAGGAAGGGTTACAGGGGAGAACATGGGTGCAAAATGTGTATAGTAGCATAACTTGTTTAGAAAAACACACATGGGGAGAACTATATCCAAATTCATATATTAGATGAAAGTCATTGAAAAAAATCATATATGAGAGTGCCTGTGACCTTTCAAGCAGATTTATAAATTTTTAAAAAAACCTGCTTTACAATCATAGAATCATAGAGTTGGAAGAGACCCAGTGGCCATCCAGTCTACCCCCCCTGCCATGCAAGAATATACATCAAAGCATTCCCAACAGATGGCCATCCAGCCTTTGTTTAAAAACCTCCAAAGAAAGAGACTCCACCACACTCTGAGGCAGCATATTCCACTGCCAGACAGCTCTGACTGTCAGGAAGTTCTTCCTGAGGTTTAGGTGGAATCTCCTTTCCTGCAGCTTGAACCCGTTGCTCCTTGTTCTAGTCTCTGGAACAGTGGAAAACAAGCCCGCTCCCTCCTCAATATGACATCCCTTCAAATAATCAAACATGGCTAATATGTTCCCTCTTAACCTTCTCTTCTGCAGACTAAACATACTCAGCTCTGTTACCATAGTTTCTAGCCCAGACTTGTGGGATATCAGATATCATTTGATATCAATAATTTGGCCTTCTTTACCCCTTCCTCTCCACATGCTTGCGAGGCTCCCGGACAAGCATGCACACAGGCACGGTCGACAATAGCTGAAACATTCCAAACAAATACAGGCAGGCCAGAAATAACCAGAGTGCCACTTTAGGAGACCTCAAGGCAAGTACCACATTATGTATGCACGCTACTTACAAAGGACTCTCTGCCCCAAGCAGGCAGCTTGACGAGCCTAATACTCAACAGTCAAGCACTCCACATTTGCATACTGGCTACTCTATTGACAATTCTGTCATAACTTAATCAGAACAGGTTGCTTACCTGTAACTGTGGTTCTTCGAGTGGTCATCTGTGCCATCATACACTAGGAGCTTTAGCGCCTGCGCGGTAGCGTTCGGAAACTTCTAGAGCTTGTTCGCTTGGCGGGAACCCCTCCCCCACGCCGGTACTGCGCATGCTCCTCCCGCCGAGCAACGGTCTCTCCTCAGTTCTGTCGTCCGCCGTAGAACCTACAGGGACCTGAGAAAGAGGGGAGGAAGGGCGGGTGTGTATGATGGCACAGATGACCACTCGAAGAACCACAGTTACAGGTAAGCAACCTGTTCTTCTTCTTCGTGGTCTCTGTGCCTTCATACACTAGGAGACTGTGTAGCTTACCGGTCGGACGGCGGGTCAGGTCCTACAGCACGGAAGCCAACACCTCACGTCCAAACCGGGCATCTCTGCGCGACCGGCAGTCGAGCCTGTAGTGGCGCACGAAGGTCGATGGTTGGGACCAGGTCGCCACACGGCAGAGTTCATGCAGGTCAACTCCTCGCAGGAGGGCCGCAGAAGTAGCCACCGCTCTGGTGGAGTGGGCTCGAAGCAGGACTGGCGGAGGCTTCCTCGCGAGCTCATACGCCAGTTCAATAGTCCTCACCACCCACTTGGAGAAGCGCTGGGTGGACACTTTTAGGCCCCTCCGACGTCGCCCATAGCAAACAAAGAGATGCGGCGTCTGTCGGAAGGAAGCAGTCCTGTCCTTGTAGAAAGCCAATGCCCGACGCACGTCCAGGGAGTGGAGGGACCGCTCCAACGGTGTCGTCGGGTTCGGGAAGAAGGCAGGCAGGATGATGTCCTGGTTGAGATGGAAACTGGACACCACCTTTGGCAGGAACGAGATGTCAGGTCTCAGGACCACCTTGTCCCTGTGGAAGACCGTGAAGGGCTCATCGGAACGAAGAGCTGTGATCTCACCCGCTCGCCTCGCTGAGGTCACCGCTACCAGGAAGGCAGTTTTCTTTGTCAGGAGCCTGTCATCCGAGGTCGCCATCGGCTCGAAGGGCGGCTTCGTCAGCTGCGAGAGCACCAGCGAGAGGGACCACGGCGGTAGCGGCGGCGATACCGGCGGGTAGAGATGATGAAGTCCTTTCAGGAACCGCTTAACGGTATCGTTCCTGAAGAAGGCCGAGGCAGCAGATCGTGGCGGTTGGTATGCCACGATCGCGGAGAGATACACCTTCAGGGATGGAAACGCCAGGCCCTGTTGCCGGAGGTGCAGGAGGAAGTGCAGGACGGTCGAGAGCCCCGCGGGCGATACCGGCTCACTCCTCTCGTTAGCGAAGGTCAGGAAGCGTCGCCACTTGTATTGATAGTTGCGATGGGTGGATTCCTTCCTGGCCGCGACGAGGACGGTACCGAGCACGGGATCGTCTAGTGCGATATCCTCCAGGCATGGAGGGCCAGGCGTGGCAGGTCCGGATGGAGGACTCGGCCGCCGGAGTGGGAGAGCAGGTCCGGTGTCGGTGGCAACCGGAGCAGGTCGTCTCGCGCGGCTTGTAGCAGGGGTGCGAACCAATGTTGCCTCGGCCAGTACGGGGCTACCAGGATCGCGTCGGCTCGGTCGGCGAGGATCTTCGATATCGTCCGGCCGAGCAGCGGGAACGGCGGGAACGCGTAGAGGAGTTCCCCGGTCCACGGAAACTGGAAAGCGTCCCCGATGGAGGCACGATCGTGGCCCGCTCTGGAACAGAATCGGCGACACTTCGCGTTTTCCCTGGTCGCGAAGAGGTCGATCGATGGTTCGCCCCAGCGGTCCCGAATCAGTCTGAACGCCTCTCCGGAGAGAGACCATTCGTGATGGGATGAGGTGTCCCTGCTGAGGGCGTCTGCCGTGGTGTTCTCCTGCCCGGCCAGGTGAACCGCCACGGGATGCGTGTGCAGGCGAATGCACCATTCCCACAGGCCGAGCGCGATGTCGAGCAGGGTCGTGGAATGAGTCCCACCTTGTCTGTTGATGTAGCAGACGGCGGTGGTGTTGTCCGTCAGAATCAGGACCGTGCGCCCCGCCACGGCATGGCGGAACGCCCGTAGGGCTTTCCAGACGGCGAGCAGCTCCAGCGCGTTGATATGGAGAGCGGTCTCGTCGTCGGTCCATCTGTCGCGGACTCTGAGATCGCCGCAGTGGGCACCCCATCCATACAGGGAGGCGTCGGTCGTTACCGTCACCTTCGGTGTCGGCTGTTGGAAAGGCATCCCCGACATGAGATTGCGTCGCGACTGCCACCATCGGAGGGATGAGCGGACGTCTCCCGGCAGCTGCAGTCGGAGTGTCTGTTCGTCTCGCGGGGGGTCGAATATGCGGACGAACCAGTGTTGAAGAGGTCTTGCTCTCAGCCTGGCGAGATATGTCACAGCGGTCGTCGCAGCCATGTAGCCCAAGAGCTGCTGGACGCTTCTCGCAGATAACGTCGGGGCCGTACGAGCGTGAGCGGCGGCCCGGATCAAGGTTTGTGCTCGAGACTCTGGTAGGTACGCCCTGGCGGAGGTCGAGTTGAGCGTCGCCCCGATGAAGTCCAAGATCCTCGCCGGCTCGAGGTGGGACTTCTTCGGATTCACTCGTAGACCAAGGCGGGTCAGGAGTGACAACGTCATGTGGACGTCGTGGTAAGTCTCTGTTTGCAGGACGCCACCAACAGCCAATCGTCGAGGTAGGGGAAGACGGAAGCGCCCTTCGTCCGCAGGTAGGATACCACCGGGGCCATGCACTTGGTGAAGACCCTTGGGGCAGTCGAGAGTCCGAACGGCAGCACCTTGTACTGGTAACAGGTGTCGTCGACTGCGAAGCGGAGGTACCGTCTGTGCTGCGGGCGAATGGCGATATGGAAGTATGCGTCTCGGAGATCGATGGAGGCGAACCAGTCCCCTCGATGTAGGAAGGGTAGGATCGACGGTATCGTGACCATCTTGAACCTTTTGGGGCGGATGTAGTAGTTCACCCCTCTGAGGTCTAGGATCGGCCGGAGGGTACCGTCGGCTTTCGGTACCGTGAAGTACCTGGAGAAGAAGCCGGTGGTCTTGGCCTCTTGCGGGAGCCGCTCGATCGCCCCTTTCTGGAGGAGGGATTGGATCTCTTCCAGGAGGGCCGGACTCGACGGCGTGGAGTAATAAACGCCGCGAGGAGGAATATCGAGAAACTCGATGGCGTAGCCAAGACGGACGATGGAAAGCACCCAAGAATCCGTAGTGACATACTGCCACTCCGCTAAGTGTCGAGCGAGAGTCGGTCGGTCTCCGAGCGCTGATGGTAGGCTGAAGAGTGGGTATTGGTGGGTCCTGCCAGGCACGTCAAAACCGAGACTTTGTCTCGGAGGAGGACTTCTTCGACGAAGGCGGGCGCCGCCTAATCGTGCGTCTGGCCGATGAGCCGGAGGACGGTCTCGACTGTCCAGACTGGGCCGAACGCTGGAACGACGAGGTGGAAGATCGTCGCCAGGATGGTCGGAAGGTGGAGGCCCTGCGGGTCTGCGTGGCCGGCTGCAGCCCGATCTTTTTTGCGGTCAGTCTCGCCTTGACGAGATTGTCCAAAGCTTCGTCTGTGGACGAATTGAATAGGCCTTCACCGTCGAAGGGGAGATCTTCAATCCTCCTTCTGGTGTCCTCCTGGATGTCGGCCGGTCGAAGCCAAGCATGGCGGCGAAGGCCGACGGATCCCGCCATGACCCGGGAGGCGATCTCCACTGCGTGCCGGGAGGAGGCCATCTGGTGCCGAGCGATGGAGATAGCCTCATTGAAGATCACGGAGGAGGCTTGGCGGATGTCCTCCGGTACCGCTTCCATCGCTGGTTGCAGGCGATCGAGCACTTTCTTCAGGTATGCCGCGAGGCAAGCCTGAGTGTTGGACAGCCTGATCTGCAAGGAGGCAGCTGAATAGAACCTCCTTGCGTAGGCGTCCAACTTCCCGCCCTCTTGTCCGGCGGGGTGGTGTGTTGCCTGCCGGAGCCCTTCGTCTGCGCGGACTCGACGACCACAGAGTTCGGTGCAGGGTGATTAAATAGATAACCGGCGTTATCCTTCTGCACCCGGTAGAGGGTTTTGAACCGCTGCGGTATCGGCTGAGCCGAGGCCGGTCTATCCCAGGCGGCCTTCACCAGTCTGGATACCCGGGGCAGGAGAGGCAGCGGGGCCGTGGAAGGTCGCTTCTCCTCGAAAACGGAGAAGGCTGGATCGTCATCCTCCGGCTCCGCATCGGCGATCTTAAGGCCGAGGGTAGTGGCCATGCGGAGCAGCATCGCAGAGAACTGGTGGACGTCCTCTGGAGCAGAATCTGGGATCGGGTCCCCGAATCCCAACGGAGGAGACTCCTGGGAGGCCGCCTCAGACACCTCAGACTCCGCACTCGAGTCGTACGACTCCGAGCTCGGTGAGTCCTCTCGCCGCTCGCTTTCCGGCTCCTTCGTAGTCGCCGCAGGTGTTGCCTTCCTAGGCTTCTCCGCAGCCGGGGCGGTGGTAGCAGCAGCGTCCCGCTTGGGATGGCTGACCACTGACTTCACCCTCTTGGTGGTGACCGGGGTAGTCTGGCAGGCTGACGTCGTCGTAGCCCGCTCAGTCACCACCGACTCCGTAGGGCGCGTCGCCGTTGCCGTGACCCTAGGAGGTGGCGATATCGCCCGATACCGTGGTGAAGGCTCCCTCGCCCTATGATATCGAGGGGAGGGAGAGCGGCTGAAGGAGCGGCGGTCCGACGGAGATCGGCTTCGGCGTCGACGGTACCGAGCCTCGTCCCCTCAGGCGAGCGCGATTCGCGCTGTCGACGAGGTGACCGGGACCTCCGGAAGGTCTCCCAGCGACTCGGGCCACGATGGTACCGATCCCGGTACGATGGCGAATGCGACCGATAGGAGGCCGGGCGCTCTCTCCATTCAGATTCCTCGCGTACCTGGCCACGTAGGACGCCGAGGTGTATCTGGAGGCAGACGAGCGAGGTTGTTCCCTCTGTCTCCCTCGGAGGCGGCGAGGCCACCGGACGCTCGGAAGAGCGGGACCGGGACCTGAAGGAGGTCGAACGCCGCTCCGGAGAAGCAGAGGGCTCTCTCTGCTGCAGGTCGGCCGACCTGCGACGGCTAGAGGGCGGTGGCGCTCCTCCACCAGGGTTGGAGGGTCTGCCACAGGCGAGTCCGGGCGCTGTTGGGGAACGTCCTCGATCTCATCCTCCGAGAGGTCGACGGACTCGCCTCGCCCTTTTGAAGGCTGCTGAGTAGGAGGAGGAGTAGGAGGTTGAGCGTCCCCAGCCGGGGAGCGCTTCTTTTCCTTCTTCTTCTTCTTCTTCTCCTTCTCCTTGCCCTTGCCTCCGTCCGGAGCAGGGCGCTTTTTTGCAGGCGTCTCCGTAAGGGGAGCCTCAGCCTTCCTCGCCGTCGAGGATCCTTTCGCTGACTTGGCAGCCGCCGACAGCTTCGGGATCCTCGGTAACGCCGAAATCGGCGTTTTCGCCGGTACCGAGCCCGATACCGACGAGGTGGACGGAACGGTAGCCGCCGATACCGTCGATGGCGTGGTCGTCTTCTTGTCGGCCATCTTGGAAGTGGAGGTCTCGTCTATCGCCCGCAGAGACTGTTCCCAACAATAAGATTTGAGTCTCGCGGAGCGGTTGCGAAGAGTTTGCGGAGTAAAATCCTGCAAATTGGGCAAGTCCGGATGTTGTGGGACTCGCCCAAACAGAAGAGACACTCCTTATGGCCGTCGTTGAGGGCAACCTTGCGGCCGCAGGACACGCACTTCTTAAAGAGCGCGGACATAAGACAAAGAAACGCCAAACTCCGAAATCCAAAAAGACGAAAACCGAAGGGGGAGTCCGAAAGAGAGGTCAAAGACAGTCCGAAAGTCCGTAAAACCGTGAAAAACAGCAAGCCAAGCACGACGTGAGAGGAACAAACTAAGAACCTTCCGTACGCGGCGGCGGACGAGAAAGAACTGAGGAGAGACCGTTGCTCGGCGGGAGGAGCATGCGCAGTACCGGCGTGGGGGAGGGGTTCCCGCCAAGCGAACAAGCTCTAGAAGTTTCCGAACGCTACCGCGCAGGCGTAAAGCTCCTAGTGTATGAAGGCACAGAGACCACGAAGAAGAATGCAAAATACTGACCTTTCGGAGGCTTTTGTCTCCAGCCCGAAACCCATTGTTAACCCCGGGAATGGACTAGCCTACGGCCACATTTTCCCCTATAAGAACCCCTGACTTTGAGCGCTTCCTTGGATCACTCTTGGATTCCATCCCACCTTGCTGTCACTTCGTTCGATGAGCCTTCCCCTCAGGTCCTCGTGCTGAGAATCTTCTCTGCTACAGACCTTTTTCTTCAGACTACCCAGGCTTCAGGACAGGGGTAGTATTCCCCATATAAAACCTCCTCTTAAAATCCCTCTATCCAACTCCAACCTTTATTTCTATAGATCTTTGTGTGAGTGTGTTGTATACACGTGTTTGACTGTATATCAATAAAAACAACAATTATTATTTCCTTCTGTTTGCTCCTTGATTTGGCCTGACCCCGTAAACATTGGGTAAAAGATCTCCCTACGTTGCCCTGTCTCTCGTAGTGCTATCTTGTGTTCTTTGCTAATTCCCTTTTGGAGCACACTTAGGGGTCCCTCATGGGACCCCCAGAAATCAGGGTAACAGCTCCCTAAGCCGTTCCTCATAGGGCATGGCTTCCAGACCCTTCACCATTTTGGTCGCCCTCCTCTGAACACGTTCCAGCTTGTCGATATCTTTCTTGAATTGAGGTGCCCAGAACTGGACACAGTATTCCAAATGAGGTCTAACCAAAGTAGAATAGAGTGGGATCCTTACCCCCCTTGATCTAGACACCGTACCCCTATTGATGCAACCAAGAATTGCATTGGCACAATTGAGCCTGAAAACATGTAGACATTATAGAATGTGATTGTCTTGTCCATTTCTTCTCAAATTACACAGACAGATTGAAGGAGACAGAGATAGTGGCTTGCCAAGTTAATCCATAAACAAGAGAACAATTAAATCAGTTCACAGTTCTCCATAAACTGTTCATTATTTTTGTTTTGAGGTTGATTTCATTATCAGTCCCACACTTGTCTTCAGTTGCATACTCAATAGGAAAAGGTACAAGAATTGTCACTACAGCTGCAAAAAATGAACTTTCAAAGTTAGCCCAGCAACAGCAGAGACTTAAAATGCTCAGCGTCTTATGGACATGATTTTGACATCACCATTTTCCTTCCCCAAGAATTACAGATCGCAGTATATTTTATTCTGTTCAATGGTTGACACTTCCCTTTCTGCATTTGTTTTAGACAGACCTGCTGAAACCTATCAGGCTCTGAAATCCTGTCAAGCTGTTCCAGGGAGCAAGTCAAAGTCTTTCTGAGAGGAGAAACTGTTACTGAGTTGGACTTTCACCGTCTTCTGTCTTTGCCAATCAGTCACCTGTCACTTTTTGTTTGCATCAAAACTCTCCTATACGACATAGCAAACCTCCCAAGGAGATGCTTACATGCCATATTTTGGTGGGTGGTTGGAGGGGAAGAGACTACAGAGGCACTTTTCTCCTTTCCCACTTTTCTTCTGGATACCCTGGGAGGGGAATGGAGTGACAGAGAACAGAAGACAGGGGAGCAAAGATTACTAGACTTGAAGGAAAGGCAAAACTATGCCAGGTGTATAGTCTGATGATAATTAAAACAGAGAAAATGTGGTGTGAGAATTGTCAACCCTATGATGTTCTAGAAACACATGTTTTCATCCAGTTTAGGCAGATTCCTACAGTGTGGAAAGTTCTCAGGAAGAGCTGTTGGCATCCAGAAGCTACAAAGGAAGAAAATACCTTGATAACACACTGTACCCTTACGACTGGGTCGAATACCTGATCCTTATCCTTCAAAAAAGACTGATATAGATTTTGTTGTTTTACTTCAGCCTTTTTTGAACATGGAAAGACATACAGTTTTCACCAAGGTTTAAGGTGCTGGAAACACAAGAGTACTCAACATTCAGAAGAGTTAAAGATGTCATAACATCAGTGATAGGTTTAAGTAGTATCCAATGTCCTCAAGTCTCCTCATCTGTGATTCACCCATCTTAAGCTATCAGAGATGTAAATTGATACTCTTAGAGATTTATTCACCATGTCTTATCTTATTTTCTCACTTCTACAAAAGGTGAAACTAGCTTATTTCGGTAATTAGCACCTTTAGAGAGTTTTCTTGCCTTTAGTGGTATTCTTGCAATAATGCCTTGTTTCTTTAACACTAGTGTCTTTGCTCTTTAATCAGAATTGCTAGCCACTGCACACACATACACTCTCCATAAGAGGGTTCCTTTACTGCTCTGTTTGGTGGCCATGATAAACAGGTGTTATGCTAAGAGATGGATAACTTTAGGATCCACCTGCAATATCAGTTTCTCCTTAGAATTTTGGAGAATTATAGTTCAAAGGAAGCCTGTGAAAGAAGGATAACAGCAGAATCTTTTCACTTGCATGTACCAGTATTAACTGCAGAGAGGACTCCAGTTAAAAGTTAAACAATGTATTTTATTTGGAATTAACAAACATACAAGAAATCAGACACTCTAACAAAATGGAAAGTGAGGCAGAAAAGGCTGGATAGAGAGATTTAGGATGTAAAGAGTGATGGTTATCAGTCCTGAAGAAGAAAGTAAAAGTGGAGTGGCTCAGATAGCATCCGAGGGTAACACATAGGAACAGAGACCTCGGGCATCATGTGCAGCACAACACGCTCAAGGTACTACGTCCAACATACTGCAGTTTGCTGGGGCCAAAGCTAGTTTATATACCCTATTTCCTACCATGAAGGGAGTGCATAGAAATAGCAGTGATGGCTTACTCATGAAACAGACAAAGGAGTCCGGAATGGGCTGATTGCCTTAGCTTTAGGTGACAAAACATTGATGAGAGCCATGACAATCTCTTAATGTCTGGTTGGGCAGGGGATCTAGGGAGGATTTCCATAGGGCAGGATCACAGGATGGTCCTTAATTGCTTCACCTGGGCAGTTTTGCCTTCTACTGTGTTCAGAGGTCCACAGAGCCTGAGGTGTTGAAAGGGTTATCACAAACCCATTAATGCTGAGTTTTCTTGACTCATCTTCTTCGACCTTATAACCTGACCATGTCTAAGGTCAGCCTGACCTGGCAACATGCTTCTGGCCGGCACAATTACAAACCTGTATTCCAGGCATGAATATGTTTAATTATGAAAATAGCACCTCCTGCAGAATGGGGCTGTAGGGTATGGTAACACAGAGCAGCTACTTCAAGTGCACTACAATAATACTGGGGGGAGGGATTTGCAAATTTCATACTCCAGTATGAATCTAACTAAACTAAATGCTAGCTCAAGTGTGCAACTGGAGTACCTACTAGTTTTGTATTCATATTATATCTTTTATAATTATTGTAATTTTTATATATTGGCTGCTTTATATATTTACATTTGTTAATTTTCAGTGATACTGTATAATAAGATATTTAGCAGTGGTTTAACTGTACACCAATTAGAACTATATACAATTGGAATACATCATAATGTTGTTAAACTTGCTAAGATGACCTGTAATCAGTATAGATTATCATCTGCAAGGGCAAAGTTGTATGCAGGATCTTTCACTGTGTACTAGTAAACTTTACTCCACATTGTCAGCTGAACAGAGTTTCACCAGGGATTAATCTGATTTGATTACATAGCTTGCAAAACAAACAAGACACTAGATGTCTCACTATATAAACCTCATTAAGGGCTGTGTGTAAGTTCAGGCACTCTATTCTGAAGGAAAATGGACAAGCTGCAGAAAGTGAAGCAAATTAAGAGGGAAAAAGATTGCTGGTGATATACATGGATAGGCAGAAAGTAGTAAAACTGGTCTTCTGTCTGTGTGGAAAGTATACTTGTGTTCACAATGGTCAGCCAGATGCCTCTGGGAAGTCTACAGCTAGGACATGAGGTTAAGTTTCTTTCTCTTGCTGTCACTTCCCAGCTGTTGTGTTTAACAGCAGCACTGCCAACCATGGAGATTTCATTTAGCCCTCATAATGAAATTTGTAAATTTGTGTGATTTATTTTGAAAGCCGTCTAAGACAATGACCATTATTATATTTTATAGTAGCCAATTCCATAATCATGTGTTGTTCTGTCTCTTCTTAATCCATGGCCAATCTGCATCCTCTTCTTTCTTTCTTTTTTAAAAAAAGCCATCACTGGTGGGAGTAGTGGATTGGCACAAAGAACAAGTTATCTAAAGCTCTCCTCAGATTGTATTTCAAATGACCTTAACATCTACTTTGACCCACAGATTCCTCCAATGGAAAAAATAATAATTTTTTCTCCCTTGATCTACTTGGATGGCTCTGAAGAATGGTCTTGCTTGTCTCCCATCCCTGATCTTACTCCGTCCCCTTTCCTCTCATTGCCGGCCCAAGACATTTTGCTGCCCATGAAATAAAAAATCAGGAGCTGTCCTTCCCTCCAGCCAAGATGCACATACCCAAGACTGATAAAGTGATATGGCATGTAAACATCTCATGTGATCTAAGCATTGAAAACATACAACAATAATGAATTAAGGAGGTGTTGCCCTTTCAGGTCACACGTGCATGTGTGCACACACAGACACACACATATAGAAACAAAGAGAGACGCGCTGCCACCTCACACTGGAATGAGGAACTTACTGGGTCCAGAGCCCCAAATTTATTCTCCTAGATTCCACCATAGGCAGCAATACTCTAATTCAGCAATGTAGCAGCAACTATATATGTCCAAATTGCACTTCTGAAGAACAGGTTGCTTACCTGTAACTGTAGTTCTTCGAGTGGTCATCTGTGCCTCATACAATAGGAGCTTTCGCGCCTGCGCGGTAGCGTTTGGAAGATTCTAGAGCTCGTTGGCTTGGCGGGGAGCCCCTCCCCCTCGGTCGTACTGTGCATGCTCCTCCCGCCGAGCCACGGTCTCTCCTCAGTTCTGGTCCGCCGAAGAACATGGGACCTGAAAGAGAGGGGAAGGCAGGGCGGGTGTGTATGAGGCACAGATGACCACTCGAAGAACTACAGTTACAGGTAAGCAACCTGTTCTTCTTCTTCGTGGTCTCTGTGCCTCATACAATAGGAGACTGTATAGCTCACCTGTAGGATGGTGGGTCAGGTCCCAGACCCTAGAGGACAGAGGCCAGCACCGCATGACCAAACCGGGCATCTTGCCTGGAACGGCAGTCAAGCCTGTAGTGGCGGATGAAGGTCGACGGTTGGGCCCAGGTCGCCACACGACACAGCTCCGGCAGGTCGACCCCTCGCAGAAGGGCCGCGGACGTGGACACGGCCCTGGTGGAATGGGCCCGAAGCAGGTCCGGCGGAGGCTTCTTGGCCAGTTGGTAGGTCAAGTGGATAGTCTGCGCGACCCACTTGGAGAGTCGCTGGGATGATACCTTGTGGCCTCTTTTGCGCCTGCAATAGCAGACGAAGAGGTGAGGAGTCTGTCGGTAGGACGCCGTCCTATCCGTGTAGAACGCAAGGGCTCGATGGACGTCCAGGGAGTGCAGGGCACGCTCCAGGGGCGAGGTGGGCTCGGGGTAGAAGGCCGGGAGCATGATGTCCTGGTTGAGATGGAAGGTGGAGACCACCTTCGGCAGGAACGAGACGTCGGGTTGGAAGATGACCTTGTCGCAGTGGAAGACCAGGAAGGGGTCGTCGCAGCACAGCGCCGCCAGCTCTCCAGCTCGCCTGGCAGAGGTGATCGCCATGAGAAACGCCGTCTTCATCGCCAGGAGCCTATCGTCCACTGTCACCATCGGCTCGAAGGGTGGCCTCGTGATCTGCGATAGCACCAGCGATAACGACCACGACGGTGGCGGGGGCGATACCGGCGGGTAGAGGTGTTGCAGGCCTTTCAGGAACCGCTTGACGGTATCGTCCAGGAAGAACGCCGCGGAGGGTGATCTCGGCGGTTGGTACGCCACGAACGCAGTGAGGTAGACCTTGATCGAGGTGAAGGCAAGGCCTTGCTGCCGCAGGTGGAGGAGGAAGTGAAGAACGGTCCTGAGGCCGGCCGGGGACGTCGGCTCACGCCGCTCCTCTGCGAAGGTGACAAACCGCTGCCATTTGTAGTGGTAGTTCCTCCGTGTCGATTCCTTCCTCACCGCCGTTAAGACGGTACCGATGGTCAGGTCGTCTACGGCAATATCCTCCAGGCATGGAGGGTCAATACTGGAAGGTCCGGGTGTAGCACCTGGCTGTTGGAGTGGGAGAGCAGGTCCGGCGCCAGCGGGAACTTGAGGGTCCTCCCCCGGGAGGCCTCGATCAGGGGGCCGAACCAGTGCTGCCTCGGCCAGTATGGTGCCAGTATGGTGCTACCAGAATCGCGTCTGCTCCGTCCGCGATGATCTTCGATACGACGCGGCCGAGGAGCGGGAATGGCGGGAAGGCGTACAGGAGCTCCTCGTCCCACGGTATCTGGAACGCATCGCCGATGGAGCGGGGATCGTGCCCCGCCCTGGAGCAGAAGCGTCGGCATTTCGCGTTCTGGCTGGTCGCGAAGAGGTCGACCGTCGGCTCGCCCCACCGGTGTCAGAGCATCCGGAAGGCGTCGTCGGCCAGGGACCACTCGTGGTAGGAGGAGGTGTCCCTGCTGAGGGCATCCGCCATGGTGTTCTCCTGCCCCGCCAGGTGAACCGCCAGCGGGTGGATCCTCAGGGAGGCGCACCAGTCCCAGAGGGCGAGCGCAATGGTCAGCTGCGTGGTGGAGTGGGTTCCCCCTTGCCTGTTCACGTAACACATGGCGGTCGGTGAGGATCAGCATGGAGATAGGTGACGGCCGTGGTCGCCGCCATGTAGCTGAGCAGCTGCTGCAGTGTCTTGGCTGATACCGTCGGGGCCTGGGAGGCCGCCCGCGCCGCGCGGGTGAGCGTCCGGGCCCTCTCCGTCGGTAGGTAGGCCCTTCCCGACACGGTATCGAGGGTCGCCCCGATGAAGTCGAGGAGGTGGGTGGGCTCGAGGTGGGACTTCTTGGGGTTTACCTTGAGCCCGAGCCGGGTGAGCCACCTCAAGGTGAGGTGAATGTCTTTGTAAAGTTTGTCTTTGCAGGATGCCACCAATAGCCAGTCGTCGAGATAGGGGTAGACCGAGACGCCTCTCGTCCGCAGGAAGGAGGCGATGGGAGCCATGCACTTCGTGAACACGCGGGGTGCGGTGGAGAGTCCAAAGGGCAGGACGCGGTACTGGTAGCTGGTACCGTTGATCGCGAAGCGCAGGTACCGCCTGTGCTGGGGGCGGATCGAGATGTGGAAGTAGGCGTCCTTGAGGTCTATGGATGCCAGCCAGTCCCCTCGTCGGAGAAAGGGGAGGATCGATGGCAGGGTGACCATCTTGAACCTCTTGGGGGGAATGTATTCGTTCACTCCCCGAAGGTCCAGGATGGGGAGTAGGGACCCGTCCGCCTTCAGTACGGCGAAGTACCTCGAGTAGAAGCCGGTGGTCCTGGCCGAGGGTGGAAGCCTCTCGATCGCTCCTTTGTCGAGCAGGGACTGGATCTACTCCAGCAGAGCCGGGGTGGCCGGGGTGGAGTAGTAGACGCCCCGTGGTGGAATATCCCGGAACTCGATGGCGTACCCCAGGCGGATGATGGTAAGTACCCAGGAGTCCGTGGTGATCTCGCGCCATCGGTCGAGGTGTCTGGCCAGGTTCGGATGATGGATGAGGTCTGCTGGAGGGGCGAAGGACGGCATCGGTGGTGTCCTGCGGGAAGCATCAAAACGCGCCTTCCCGCTCGAGGAAGACTTCTTGGATGGCGGAGGCTGCCGTCGGTGGGGCCTCCTCTGTGCTGCCGCCGCGGACGGTCTCAAGGCGGTCGAGCGCGGGGACCGAGGCTGGTAGGACGAGGAGGACCTCCGCCATGACGACCTGGACTGGGACGACCGGCGAGCCTGGGGAGGCTGGTTGATCCCGATTTTTCTCGCCGTCAGCTGGGCCTTGATGAGGTGGTCCATGGCGTCGTCTGTGGACGTGTGGAAGAGCCCCTGCCCGTCGAAGGGGAGGTCTTCTATCCTCCGACGGCTGTCCTCCTGGAGGCCGGAGGAACGGAGCCACGCGTGGCGTCGGAGGGCCACGGCACCGACCATGACCCTCGAGGTGGCCTCCACGGCGTGCCTCGAGGTGGCGAGTTGTTGGGTGGCCACAGCCACGGCCTCTCCGAAGATCTGCGTGGCGGACGCGCGGGACTCTTCTGGAAGGTCAGCCAGGAGAGGACCTAGGCGATCGAAGAGGTTCCGGTGGTAGGCCGCCAGGCAAGCCATGGTGTTGGCGGTCCTGGACACCAGGGACGCCGCCGAGTAGAACCTCCTCCCGAAGCCGTCAAATTTCCGGCCTTCCCGATCGGGCGGGGTGGTGTGGGCCCGGTTGCCACCCCGTGTCTGGGATGACTCCACCACCACTGAGTTCGGGACGGGGTGGTTGAACAGGAACTCTGCTCCTTCCCTCTGGGTCCTGTACAAATGTTCAAGCCTATGTGGGATAGGCTGCGCGGACGCCGGCTTAGCCCAGGGTTGCTTCAGCGCATCCGCCAGGGTCGGCAGGAACGGGAGCGGCACGGCCGATGGAGGTCGGGTCTCCAGTTATTGGAAGACCGGGTCTTGCGCCTGCGGGGTGGGCTCCGTTACCTTGAGGCCGAGCGCCGTCGCCATTCGAAGGAGGACTGCGGAAAACTGGCGCACGTCCTCCGGGGCCGATTCCGGGAGCGGATCCCCGAAGCCCAGCGGCGGTGACTCGTGGGAGGACGGCGTGGATTCCGCAGAGTCCGATTCGTAGGAGTCATCGGACGGGGATGGTGAACGTCCCGCGGCCTTCTCCTCCGCTCTCGGCAGTTGCGGCGCTGGCTGCATCGGTGGAGCGGCGGGCGGCACCGTCGGGGCCGGCACGGTCTCCGGGGGCGGTATCGATGGCTTTGGGTGTACCACCGCCTGAGTCGTCGACGTGGCCGAGGTTCCCGCTCGAGCTGGGGTGGCCTGCGGGGTCGGTCTGGCTGCCGTGGCCGTAGTCCACGGTGGGGAGACCGGTCTGCGGCGGGGTGATGGTTCCCGGGCCGCGTGGGAACTCGGAGACCTGCCCCTGGGCGATCGCCCATGGCGAGAGTAGCGGCGTTTCCATGGTGGCGAGCGGGAGCGTAGCTCGGGTCAGGGTGGTAGTGGTCCCGGTAGGAGGGCGAGTAGGAGTAGTAGGAGCCCGGGGGCTCGTGCCATCCTTGGTCCAGCGCATATCTCCCCAAGTAGCTGGGGGAGTGCTCGCTCTCGCCCACCCGCACGCTCTCCAGGCGCATCTCCCGATACCGCGGGGATGGAGGCCTGGCCCAGTGGTCCGGAGATCGGGATTCGCCATGCCGGAGGGAGGAACGTCTCCGGCCCGGGGTGTCCACGTGGCGCTCCGGAGATGAACGGCGGCTCGGCGGCACAGTCTCCACGACTAGCTTCAGAGGCTGGGAAGGGGTGGCCTCGACGGGCTGGTCGTCGTCCGAGAGCTCCAGGATCTCCTGGGCCTGCGGCGTTTCTTCCTCCGGGACGTCGGAGAGGGCCGACTCTCCCGCGGGCTGGGTAGGCGGCGGGGTCAGTGGCCGGGTGGTCTCTGGAGGGTGCCGCTTCTCCTTCCTCTTCTTTTCTTCTCCCTCGGTACCTCCTCGGTAGCGGGGTGCTTCTTCTGGGCAGAAGTCAGCGGTTTTGCGGAGGAGGCCGCGGGGTCGTCTCGTGACCGACCCGTTGAGATCTTCGGGATCCTCGGTAGCTTCATCACCGGTACCGGGGGCCTCGACACCGACGGTACCGAGGTCCCGGCGGCCGTCGGGGAAGAGGAGGAGGGCGAAGAAAGGCCTTTCTCCATCGGAACGGACTCGGTCTTCTGGGCGCGGAGAGACTGCTCCCAGCAAAAAGACTTCAACCTCGCCGCCCAGTTCCGAAGTGTCTGGTGGGTGAATTCCCTACACACGGGGCAAGTCTGGATGTTATAACCCTCACCCAAACAAAAAAGACACTTCAAGTGTCGGTCGGAAAGGGCGACCTTCCTTCCACAGGAGGCGCAGGACTTAAACAACGCCGACATAAAACGCGGGGCAAGGGTGAGGAGAAGGGGAGAGTCGGAGGACGCCGCAGCGAGCCGAAAAGAAGCCGAGGGAAAAGGCGAAAAAGGTGAGAAAAGGATTACCAAAAATCGAAGGGAAGTCCGTAGGGAGAGTCAAGAGACGGTCCGAGGTCAATTCCAAATCCAAGAAACTACGCAGCAAGAAAAAACGCAAGCCAACAAGAAGAACCTTCTGTACGCTGAGGCGGACAAGAAAGAACTGAGGAGAGACCGTGGCTCGGCGGGAGGAGCATGCGCAGTACAACCGAGGGGGAGGGGCTCCCCGCCAAGCCAACGAGCTCTAGAATCTTCCGAACGCTACCGCGCAGGCGCGAAAGCTCCTATTGTATGAGGCACAGAGACCACGAAGAAGAAGTAGACATAGCAACATCCTATGGAATCCTGGGATTTTCACTTTAGGGAGGGTTTTTCAAATTCTCAGCCAGAGAGTCCTAGTGTCTTACCAAACTAAACCCAGGGCTTCCCTAGGACGTTGCCACGGCAGCTGAAGTGGAAGCACAGTGCTATTAATGGTGCAAAGGCCCCTCTGTCCTACCCTAGAATAATAAGACCCACTTTGTTACACTGCAACCTACTTTCTATCACTCAACAGAAATGGTCATGGAAAGAAGATGATTGAGGAGGGAAGCTTGTCCCTTTCGGGCCTCTTCCTCCTTTGTTGTCAGGACAACATAAGCAGCGGTGTCCAAGACCCAGAGCCTGAAGAACCATGGATGGGGAAAAGATATTGATCAGACAGATAAAATCCTGAATTAAAAGCCTGCTATTAATTTTCATATCAGGAGCTTCACTGTTATTTCTGGTTTCAATTCATTTTCATAGCTACGGTGTGCCTCCCTGTCCCACCACACATCATAGTTCCAATACCCCTTGGCCCACACAAACACACACACACACACAACACAAAATATACACACACATCTGCTGCTTTTAAAAGGAAAGAAAAAATAGGTTCAGTTATACATTTAGATTCCAATGGTGTACTACTTAGGAATTACTTCCAAGGAGAAAAATGTCGAATTACACTGTTCATGTTTCATCTATTTTGAGAATCAGTTTAATTGGATGAATCAAGAAGAGAAAAACTTACTAGTTTTCTTCCTGCCACTCATTTCTATTTTAAACATTCCTCTTTCAAAAAATAAAATCAAAGACGGACTAATTGCATGAACCTTTGGTGCATTTTCCCATTGTCTTGTGTTTATGCTTTTCACTCAGCCATAGGAAGCTTAGTTTGTTTGAACCATATGTTAAGACCAGATTACAGGCCTGATTTCCCTACTCTGTCCTTGCTGCTCATTTGATGGCAACTATGTGTTTGAGTCACTAATTATCTTCTGAGTCAGCACAGATCATATGCTTTGGGAATACCACACACAAAAGATGAGATGAGTTTTGTTTGCAGAGGGATGAGAGCTGACAGAATCAAGCAAGCCTTTTATGAAAATTACTGACCATTCTACTATTTGAATCATTAACATTCTTGAAGGAAATTAACTGACTTACAAATATGCAGTTCTCTATTTTTTTTCTAGCTGGGTTTAACATATTCTGCCAGGGACTTAATCTGCATATGATGAAAGAACTGATATAGCCTAATGGTTCAAGACAGAGCTATGAATCACTAAGCCCCTCGTTAAACCTTGCTAGAAAACTGAATCTAGTTTAAAGTGCTATTACTCCACTTTCAACATCCTGTGGAATTCTGGGATGTATAGTTTACTGAGGCCAAAGAGCTCTCTGGCTGAGAATTCTAAATACCCCTCCCTCCCCAGGATTCCATAGGATGTTGAAAGTGGAGTAATAGCATTTTAACAGTGTAGTGCAGAAATGGCCCGAGTCTCACATCTGTAATGGATTAATTGGCATATTAGGCAAGCCACTCCTACTCAGTCTCAGCTCCTTCATGTAAATTTTTTTGAGAAAACTGCAATACTCAGGGCCACCTTATCCACTAGGCACTTTAGGCACAATGCCTAGACAAATTTTAGGGCCTACGAAAACCTTCCTAATGGTATGTTGAAGCAGGGAGTTGAATACAAGAGTGTCTAGGGCCTACAAAAACCTTGACCTGCCCTGATAATACTGACTTCTCTTACTCTACGGGAATCACACAGCTTTCCAAATGTAATTGGACTGCAAGTTCCTACAGGCCCACCTAGCACAGGCAATGGTGAAAAATGCTGAGTCCAGTATGAGAAGGGACACATGGTTCCAACCCCAGCTTACAAGATTAGTATAAGAAATACAACTAGAAATGCCATAAGAACCACACTGAACACTTGAAAAAGCTTGTACAAATGCTAACTATTCCACTTCCTTAAGTGTAAGAATAGGGAAGTGAATTAATGTATTGTTCCCCAAATGAACAACCAGTAACCGATGGCTAACTAGGTGCATCATGTTGTGGGAGAAACTAGAGAGTATCAGTTATTAGGGAGCACAGTGAGGTAGCCCAAGACACTGCTGTATATGAGGCAAAGTGAAATGGTGCTTCTTTCTTAGCACATGTAGAGGATGTGTATACTACCTTTTCTCAAACATGTCAAACCCTTTTTATTTCAGCAGTCCTTTAAACTTTTAAGTGGAAAAAGGCATTTTATAACATGCTGGATATTTGATTTTTTTTAATGGTTATGTTTTTAACTGGATTTAATTTTATAATGGTTTAATTGCTTTTTTAATGTTTTCATGGTATAAATTTTTAACTCTATTTAATGGGCCGTAAGCCAACTTGAGTCAAAGCTGAGCAAGATAGAACAGTAATAGTAATCATCATCATCTGATCATATGGTGATGATGATGATGAAGTTAGCTAGACTGACAACTAAATCTTCCTTCAACAGTGGTGCTGGGATAGCATCCCCCACCACTCCTAAAAGTAATCTAGTTTAGGAGGTTGAAGATAGGTTATGTTGCATATTTAGTTCAGAGTGCCTCAAACTATCAAGGCTACCTTGTCTTGCCCCGTGAAGCTTCTCATTACTAGAGTAATCTTCCTCTAATTTGACCTGTGGGTGTTGCTTTCACCTGTAGCAATAATATCAGACAGTAAGACCAGGTGTTTTAGACAAGACATACACCGATGTAAGCCAATGGCAATATGAGGTGGTTCTTCTACTGAACATGTGCCTTAAAGTACCTCTCTGTGGAGGAGCTCAGGGCAAGGCAAGAAAATTCTTGGGGTAGTCCAGCAAGGGATACTTTTGATTTTCAGCATCATCAAAACAAAACTGACATCTACAAAAAAATGGAATTTAATGGTCGAGTCACGAAGGAGTCTGACAACATGATCAGAAAGTAGGACAGGCCACTGGGATCTATGAAGTGGATCTATCCTGATGTGATCTCATAGTTGGAATGATATTGGATGCTGAGAATGAGATGAGCATGATTTGAGGTTTAGATAAGAAGCACTTGGATGTAAGGCAACACTTTTTTGGAGGGGAGCATTGCTTTCATTTTACACATTAGAAGAGATGCCATTTTTGAATATATGTCACCCTTCCTATAACCCCAGAAGCCCAAGTGTTTGGACTTATAACTTCCAGCTTTACTATTAGTCATACTATTTGGGGCAAGTGGGAGTTGCACTCCAAAACATTTGGATGATATTAGGATGAATCACATTCTGTGTTTCTTTACTGGTTCTGACAACGATGCATCACGTCTCTGTATCATCACAGTAATGGCAAAAGTACTTAGAACCAAAACACAGCCATAAATTCAAGATCCATGAATCCAGCACTTGCAGTAGCACCAGAGACATATATTCCTCTTTATGATTGAATTTTATGTGCAATACGGAGACAATCTGCAACAAGATTCATATAGAGCAGGATTCCTCCCCAAGATTCAAATGCTTGTTGCTGCTGTGTATTTAACTGCAACCCGCAGGTGCAAGAATACTGGATTTGTCGCACTAACTACAACACCAGGATGCTCGTCAATTTCAACACAAGACTGGCAGGAAACTATATTGCTAAGATACCGCTATAGGAACAGCATTTGAGCAGGGATTCAGATTGAAGAAATGTAGCAGCTTCCATCAGAAATATTTTAACCAGGAGAGTAGAACATGTATCACCTTGCATGTGTTGCTAGACTGTGACTCATATCAATCTTAGCCAGCATAGCCAATGTTGAGCATTGATAAGAATCATAATCTAACACCTGATAAATCACACTTTCCCCATTCCTGGTTTTGAGAATCCACAGGACATAAAGATGCGGAACATACTGGGATCAGCTTAACCAGTGAGGGGGCTAATCTCTCTACATGGAACCATAGAGTTGGAAGAGAGCAGAAGGGCCATCCAGTTCAACCCCCTGCCATGAAATACACAATCAAAGCACTCCCAAGAGACGGCCATGCAGCCTGTGTTTTAAAAATTCCAGAGACTCCAGCAGTCCCAGGCAGTGTATTCCACTGTTGAATTTCTCTTACCACCAGGAAATTCTTCCTAATGTTTAGGTGGAATCTCCTTTTCTGTAGTTTGAATCCATGTCCTAGTTTCTAGAGCAGCAGCAAAAAAGCTTACTTTATCTTCAATGTGACATCTTTCAAACATGTAAGCATGGCTATCATGTTACCTCTTAACCTTTTCTTTTTGAGACTAAACACCCCCAGCTCCCTAAGCTGCTCCTTACAGGGCATGGTTTCTAAGCCTTTAACTGTTTTGGTTGCCTTCTTCTGGACATATTCCAGCTTGTCAATATTCTTGGACTGAGGTGCCTAGAATGGGGCACAGTATTCTAGGCAAAGCCAGAAAGCAGAATACAGTAGTAATATTACTTCTTTCAACCTAGATATGGACACAGTCTAGAATTGCATTGGCTTTTTTAGCTGCTGCCTCACACTACTACTCACATTCAGCTTGTGGTCTACGGCTCCTAGGTCTCTTTCACATGTACTGTGGTCAAGTCTCTCCTATATCAAGGCATTTCATTTTTCATTCTGTTTTTCTGCCTTAGTACCTTAATTTCTCCCTACCAAGATTCATTTTGTTTTCGCCCAGCATTCTAATCTGTATAGGTCATTTTGAATTCTGAGTCTATCCTCCAAGGACTGGCAAGGACACATCACACCAGTGGTAGAACCAACATCACCAGGAGAACAGGTAGAGATTACAAAGACATCTCTAACACATGCGGCAAATCCCACTGAGGACCAATAACACACCTGGTTTGTGATGGCGTCTCACAGTTTTCGTATTAATTTAAAAGCTGTTTGAATGTTAAATTATACACACACATTGTTCCATGTTATTCTTTTAAAATCTCTTACCAGCTGGTTTGGAGACATGCTGGAATGCATTGGAAAACATCTGATGAACCATCAGAAATGTGGCTGTTGATACTTGACAAGCTCAGAATCCAGGTGTGCAGAAATGCAAAGCAATTAATGGAAATTATATCCTTGGCCAGTATTCAGATCAAATGTTTTATATTGCACGAAGCCATCTCTTGTAGGTTGTTAAAATCTTATTCCAAAAGCCAAGCTAATTCTTAATGGATTCTGCTCTCTGATATGCTCTAACACTTATACCACTACTGGCTTAAACATTAAGAGCTCCTTCCATTCCAAAGAAGGAGGCCTGTGCAAGCCTAAGAAATTTGCATAAACACTTTTATTTTAATTTGAAGTTTTAAGCAATCCAAACAAAAACTTATCAATATAATATAAATACAAAAAGTATTTAAAGCACATCACTGACAGCCAGCTACATGGTATGTAAAAACTACAGCAAACCTCATGGAGCAGCAGAATATGGGACTTGGTGAATAATGGCAATGACTCCTAGGAGCAAGCTATGTTCACATATACACGGGTCTACAGACTTTCTGAAATAAAACTGTAATCATGCTGAACTTTAGGGTCCTTGCAGAAAGAGATAAGTATTTCCTTTAACGTAGGCACATATCAGTGCTCTGCTTATTTGCAGAATTTAGAAGGAAACTTGATAAAACAGCAAACAGTCTTCAACTTGTAGGTTTCAATCATACAATTCACCTATCAAGAGGAACAATTAAACAAATAACAGAAACTGAAACAAATGATAGTATTTTAAATTCAAGACAAATAATGGACAGTATTAAGAGGAAAAATATCCTATTATTAGTGTGTCATCCAGACACACACTGCTAGTACAGGCCCCAACAGGGTTTTGTGTCTTTCAGGTTGCAGCTTCCTGTATCACTTTTCACACCATAGGGAATCTGAAAAGTAGCTTGAAATAGGGCATGGCTGTCATTTTTTTTGGAGTGGGGATATGGTGGGGGACAGAAAAATTCCATTGGCCAAGTTGGAAATTGCTCTCTGGATGCCAACAGCAGATTACCATCCCAGATTCTTATATGTAACAAAATCATTTTATAAGACTTTCTCCAAGTTAACATTTTCTACTGGTGCTGTTATTTATACATCATCTAAAACTGAAAACTTAAGTCAGATTGCTTACCATTTCCAAGAACATACCTTCATAATTCAAAAATTAAGCTGATTTCACAGTGGACTTTGAAGCAGAGTTTCTGTGTGCAGTATATATGTTTACTTCTTGATTTAATGTTCCTTTTCAGGTTGAATATTAAATACAGAAACCAAAATTTAGGAAGAAAAATCCAGAACTGTTTGTCAAGAAATCTACTATGGCTTGTTCCTTGATGTGTATGGCACTAAACCAAGTATTCTCAACTGCAAAAGACTGATGGAAACAGTTTGGCACAGCAGCTATCTTTTCAAAGATGTATTTTTTCTTCATTGGAATGTACTTTAGTGCCACCTTCTGGTCAATGTTACTGTATAGACAGTGCTATTCAAACGCTATTGCTTTAAACAGGATGGTAGCAAGGTTTCTATTCTCATACATAAAGTGAGTATTAGTAGTGGTTCTCAAGCAACCATTTTCCAACTAACTGTTGCCTTACATTCTAACATGACTAAATCCATGTATTATGTAGGATACAGCTGAAACACAAGAACAAATTATCTTTGTATTAAAAAAGAAAATGTATTAATTCCATCTCTTCCCTACCTTCTATCACTAATAACATTTCAACAATAACTGTGATATAATATACCAAAAAATAAAACTACAAAAAAACAAAACAAAACCCAATAGTTAGTCTCTTTGGAAAAAAATTCGGAAGTATCCAAAGGATTTTTAAAACATGTATTTAGTGAAACAATTGCTACATCAAAAATATTTGTGTTGTGAAGCCAGACATGAAGATTGAAAGCCACAATAAAAACAAATAAGGGGAAAGTACTCCTATATCTTCAGATGTTAAAGACAGAAATATAAAAGATTCCATACTATATTATTAAAGTAATCATCACAGAGCAATTTTATTGTGAAGAGGCAGGTGGCAGCTTTTTCTTCATCCTTCCTACAGCAGTCATTGTAAGCAAACAACTTTTACCAGTCCGAGAGCTGTCATGGAGTTCCACTACATGAGGTACGTTGCAGTAACCACGTGGCATTTTTACACCCAACCATATGCCCCATTTCCCCCACCACTCCATGGAAAGAACATCCCTGCTGGAGGAGCTTTCCATCAGTATAGGTATGACCCTGCTTGTGCACCTCCACCTCTATCAGTTGAATAGCACTTCCACTGCTTGTTATGGATTCCCAAGTACCTCCTGACTAGGGTTAGCATAGCTTCCCAAGGCAACTAAAAAACTTAAAACACACTGACATAAGAAGAATGAATTCCTATAAATTCCAATTTAGATACCATTTAGTGAAATGTAATGATAATATCAGAGAAATACAAAAGAAATTACCTCTTTTCTCACATACATCCTTTCTAATTATGTATGTCACATTCAACCCATGTAGATCTATCTAAGGGCAATACCAAGCAACTGGCTAAGGGCTAGATCCAGATGGAATTGCTTGCAACTGGAGTGGCAGAAGTGTACTTCCCTGCTCCCATAGAAAATTCCCTCCAGCATCCTGAAAACATGAGATAGAGTGAATGGACTAGGTTTTGGGGAAGAAGAAATTGAATATTTGAACCTGAAATATATTGTGAATGGGAGTTCTCACATGTTTTTTTTCTTCCATCAAGCAGACCCTTGTACTTGAGTGATCAGAAGTTCTCAGTGATATAAGAATATCTCAATAAAGCCAAGGTGCTGCATATATTATTATTCTGGTTGACATGGGTGTTCAAATGTACGGATCCATGCAACTAGTATAGTATGGAAGTTTGCCAATATAAAGTCTCCATAGGGAAAGTGAACCATACAACTTATTTTCAGAAAGCACAAACGTATTATAGACTTGAGAGTCATCACAATTTTAATAAACTGTAAGTTAAACTTGCCCAGAAGGAGCTTGGTTCAACTGAATCCCTCTGGATAATTTCTACAGGAAACCACCACACTTATTTCACAGTAATTGCATGGGATAGGAGTGGGATATAACTACCTAAATCCACCTGATGCAGAAAAAAATACATAAGGGATTTTTTTGTGGGGGGGGGAGTAACTCTGCTTCATAATATGATTACATCCCAGAATTTGCCTCTTGTTACTGGAAGTTAAATCTCTGACCTAGAAGCAGGAGACATTTAGCTTCATATAGAGGAAGCCTTATAGAAACACACACGTAATGAGGTCACAACACAGAGCAAGCCATCTTGTCTGCTCCTTGCTTAAAAGGTGTAGCAGAATGTCACTGTGGTCCAAAAGTGGGTCCAGAAGGTACAGTATGCCAACATTTGCAGTATACATTACTAGTGAGACATTTTGTCACAGAATAGAGGACATACAGGGTCTGGAGGAACTTTTTCTGAACTGTCTATACATCAGACATTCTAGGCTTACTTCTACATCTACCCCACTATAACTCAGTTTCTGCACAGCTCACAATGGGAGACCAAATTTTGTTTCCTTTTAGATCTTCTTCTATCAAGGACAAAGAAACAAAAACAGAGGGCACATGCAAATTAGAATGAAGTCCTTCTAAATGCTACTGGTATAGGAGTGCAAGATTTTAGTATGTGACATCAATGGGCCTTCTATACACACTAACCTAGAAGTAAATCTCACTTAACTCAAATGGGCTTACTTCTGAGTAGACATGTATACAATTACTTAATTTTGGGTAGGGATTCAAAACATTAGAAAAAGAAGGGCAGGGAATCTATAAAGGCATAAGAGTCACAAGCCAATAAAGGCATAAAAGTGCAAGAGCCACATTTCAAAGGTAAAATAAACTAAGTATATACTAATTAATTCTCAATCTTCTCTCCTAGTCATTACCATTTATATCAGTGAAGTAATACTTGCTTAGAAAGACCACTTAGGATGGAGGTATTTCTAAAACAGCTGTACTATAATCACATAATAGATATTAAAAGTAAAATCTACATATTTATTGTTATATCATTGAAAGAGGTTATTTGCAATATGTAGCTAGTATGAGCAAAGCAAGGAACCATTCTTAAAATGTAACAAATAATGCTATATAGAAACTGTTAAAATAGATTTTGAAGGTTGAACATTCCACATAATGCAGAAACTTTCATTGTAGAAGGTCTTCTGCAAAGCATTTCAAGATGAATCAAGCAATAAATCAGAAGGGAATGCTTAAACCAAAGTACTCAGTAATTTCTTTTCTGGTTAATACCAAACCACAAGATTTTGATATGGCACTGATACACTCCAATGCTTTTCAGATCAAACAGAATTCTTATACTCTAGTCAATGCAGGTTTCAGGCTGGTTCAGAATAACAGAAAACCTAGTAGTCCGCCCTGTACTTGTTACTTTTCAGGGATTTTAAAGCAACACACTAAAAGCTCTTCTAGCACCTAGGTTCAACTTTCCATTTATTTCTATTTTAAGTAGACTGGGCTGTCTTACCAGACCCAGTGTGCTTTTTGGGCATAGACTATATAGCCTAAGAGAAGAAAAATGTTTCAGGTATATCCTTCCAAAGGCTGTTCTCCATTTCATGGTGGAAAATATTTAGAGTAATTAACATGCCTGGTGGCACTATGAATGTCAGGTATCAAAGCAGTCAAAACTCCACAGCATATTTTACCACCTGCTGTCTCCTTCATCTCTGCAAAATGAAGCCCATGTTTTTGTACTAAGAAAATTAAGCTTCCCTATAAGACCCCATGAGGTAGTAAAATGGGGAGCTTAATGTGAATCTTTACCTTTCACTTTATTTCAGACTGCAAAATGGAGTTTCAGACAGGACCAATTATGAATCTGCTTAAACAGACACAGGCCTACCTTTCCAACTGGTCACTGTGCAGTAACAGAGAATGAATCTGAAAGCAGCAATGAACTGGCACAGAAATGAAAATATATGACCCTCCTTTCTCACCAAGTCCCCGATGCTTACTGCATAGCATTAGAACAGCTGACACAACAGGAGAAAATTGCAATTGAAATACAAGGCGTTTAAAGGCAATCCCCCCAGGAGCAGCTTCAGATTATCACATTGCAAAATGTGCCATATGATAAGGCAGCATGAGTGAGCATGATTGCCTGTCAGTCTTCCATTCTGTCCACACAGCTGCGTATCACTGATAGATTTCTGCTGCCCACCATACTGAGAGTTCATGGTCCACTGCAAGCTTTTGGTCTTCCAATCTCCTAAAGATAGCTGGTAGCACTGCTATCCATTGAGTAAGTAGACTACCACTTCATATGTAGACATCATTATAGCTGTATTTGGTATCTGTCTAAACAAATGTGTTGTTAGGCCACGGTAGAGAGAGCCATAGCCTTCTTCTCGCACCAGCAAAGAGAGCGTTTGGAAAAAAGATCTGTACTTTGTTCCTTCTTCTCGTAGCCTTGTTCGTACAACTTCTGCATAAACAGAAAGAATTTTTCTTATAAGAACATTCCAAATATACAACCAATAATATGCCTTATAAGAATTAAAGAAGTAACATATAGAGCTGTCACAGGTTTTTAAAATAACAATTTCTTGACAAAGTCAGAAAACTTGCTTTTATCTATTATTTATTTCAGGCTTTGTAAATGCTATACTGCCCATTGCTACCTCCTGACTACTGAATACTCAAAGCAAAGTACTAACTAACAAGTAACAATAGTATCTAGCATAAAAAAGTTCCTTTACAAATATTGCAATGACCAGGGATATTAATAGTACCTTCTTACTTTACTTATATTACATTACTTAGGATATTTTGAGAGGATTTTCAACCCTACCTCAGATTTTTAGGCCACTGTCTTCCATTTTGATAATTTTTTTTAAAAAAAAAGCATCAAAAGATGAAAAAGCAAGTGTTATTGAAATGAGTTACTTTTTCAAAAATTAAACAGCAGTGCACTACAAGTTTCTGTGTATATTATAACCAATTACACAAGTTGCTTTTTCAAATGGGGGAGTAAATCCAAGCTGTACTCAAAGTATCATCAAAATGACTAGATCAAAGTCCAAAAGCAAATATACTTCATAATAAGGTAAAGAACAATGTAGTAAGTCAGTAAGACAGTAAATCAAAGTGAGGTGACTTTAAAAACAGTTTCCTGAATAAAAAAGCTAAACCAGGCAGTACGTCCAAGGCTGTATTTACTAGAGAGGTGCTGTCACTTCTCAGAATGCCCAGAACGCACCCCACACCCTCTAATGGATATTTTGGAGCATTCAGAGGCATTTTTTTTTTAAAGTTACAAAAATGGGTTTTGAGCCCTGGGAGTCCAGGGGCCTCCAAACATGGTGGAAATGTCCCCCACACTCCCAAGAATGCAATAGGGAGCATTCTGAAGCAGAAGTCTGTTTTTTTACAATGATATTTTTGACCTAGAAGGGGAGCTGAAGGGCCACAAAAATGGCCCTGGAAAGCAGCTTGCAGCTCATGGGCATTGTTTTGCGCACCTCTGGCCTAGAGGATACTTTGTAAACACAACTGCATCTCTGTATTAACTTCTGTCTATTTTTGTACATTTTTAAAAAGCTGAATTGTCTACAGACAGAGGAGACCCACTGATTTCAATGTGTTTATTCTAAGTTGGAGTAAATATGGAACCACTTTCTCAACAGATATGATAAATAGCAAGAACACTGAAATTCTCAATCAATCAACTCAAAACAAATAAAAGCTTTGCATTGCTGATTCCTGATATCAGTACCAAGTCATCACTGCCATCACCAATCAAAAAGTACCACAAGACTGTGAGCCTCCTTCAGGGGAAGTCTAACTCAGTCTAGAAAAAGAAAATTCATCTCTCTGCACCTCTGTGCTACTATAACATCTCTCTCTTGTTTGAAGTACGAAGTTTACTTGAGGGATCGTACTGGAAGGATCATGTTAAATGCCTATTTAGAGATATTCATCTGACCTCCAAATAACATAAATCCTATAATCTAAAAATCTAAAACAAAACATGTTCCTTTCTTAAGCCAAGCAATACTAACACAGGACTACAGAGTATTCTACTTGCCAAGAGATAGGAAAAGACATATATTGTTATTTTACAAAGACACAGTTCACGAATCCATATGCAACAACGCTTCCTTACCATGTGGATAGGCTATAGATGTGGCACAAGTTTTGGAAGTGGCTGCAGCCATCATCATGCCAACAAAGTCAGATGCTTCCTTGACAGATTCATCTTCCTCATCCATAGCAGAAGCAGATTTATATTCCAGTAGTCTTCGCTTAATACTCTCATAAATAACAAAATGAATAACAGTCTCCGATATGCCTGCATAGGAGGCAGACATTCCTCGGTAAAAACCTTTAATTCCATCTGCATGATAGACTCTGCGAACACATTCAAAAGCGCTCATCCGCTTTTCCCCACGATTTCTGAAAAAGGTTAAGAAACATTCAGTACCATAAACAGGTTGATAACATTTTGCCAGGCACAGATACCATGTACCCGTAAGTCAAAATTTCCAAAGAATCACACTATGGAGAAGGGGAAATGACAAACATATGAAACCGTCTTACAGCAGTTGTTACATTGCTTAGGTATGATAAAAGAGAGAGGCTATCATGCCCACTGCCAGTGTTTCCATTCCTGACATTCATGCGTTCATGAATATCAGCATGTTGAGTGGAGAAGTGAGCAACATCCCCCTCCATTTTTCCCAACAATATGAAATGTCCTGTTGAATCGGCCACTGGTTCCTCTAGCCTAGTAATGTGCATTTCAACTTAACAAGGTCCCTCCCTAGACCTTCCAATAAAAATTCAGTTACAATTGAAGATGCTGGGAATGCACATACAGCATGTCTTCTTTTGTGATTGTGCAGATACAGGTTACATGTGTAGGTTTTCATACCATCTCCTGAAGAGGTGCACAAAGGCAGAAGCGAGAGCAGCAACTATACTTCTGTTCATCATCTGCCTGTGTGTTCTGACGTCTGTGTGAAAAGCACAGCTTTCACTTCTATTTCTGACTAAGCAGTCACACTTTTCCACCACAAGGTACCGAAGCTTAACAAATCATGTATTGCACTAAACCACTGTGGTTGAGAACTCTTGCATGAAACTTAATATGCTAGTTAACAAGCATATAACGTCTCCTAGAAATCTGATACTCTTTCTATGAATGTACAAACATGAGTGTACTACTGCCAACCACATAATCCACTGCATGAAAACTGCTCAGAAGAAAGCATTACAGCATGCAGTTTGGACCACATCACTTCATAGCTAAAACCATGCTCCTACTTAAATGATCAAATAAGAGTAAATAAAAATAGAGCAATACATAAACAAACAAATAAATAAATGCTAATTCATTTACAATTGTTAAGAGTTTTTCTTTTACCTTGCATCAAGTTGTAATCGTGTTTTTATTAACCAAATTGGATTAGTTGCCGTGATCGCAGTAAAACCTAAATAAATATTTTAAAACAATAAATTAGGGTTGCTAACATCATGAAAAAAGTTTGCTGTAAGTTAAAATATGCACAATAAAAAGGGACATGTTGATGTGAACTAACATGCACTACGCTAATTGTTAACAAACAGAATGTCTGTAATGACATTTTATTACTTTTTCAAGTCCACAAAGCCAATAATCTTTTGCACAATTATTAGATAAATGTATTTCTTATTCTTAGTTATAAGTATATATCAAACTCAATTTCTGCCAGTATGCTCGGACAAATCCCTTTTTGATACCTTTCCAGTCACAAGATTTAGACTAGGCTAACTGAATTTAAATATACTTCAAATAAAAACAAATCACAAACGAAACTGAAATATGTCAAGAAGACATAAAACAGAGCAAGAAAAATATATTCTCTGTAAATCTAATTTATGTATCACCAATACAATGCAGAGTATAAAACCATATTTACTGAGTACTTAATACTGTATGGCTCAGACACACATTACTGTACATATACATTTCAATACTGAATTACACAGTATAATTAAATGAGGAATTTCATGAATTATGCCAGTGAGCTCTACTTAGCATTGAGAAGCAGGCAGGACCCAGTAATACTTGTATAAACATATAAAAGTTAAAGCAATACTATTCCATATATACTATGGACTACTTAGCAGCAAGACAGTAACTATTAAAAGTCTCCATAAGGTTAATAGTGGTCTATTATCTATCTTGTCGATAAGACAAAAAAACCTCTTCCCCCTACTGCACAAGCACAAAGCACAGAAAAGCAGTTTGGGATGGCAGGTTTCAATAGTTCTGCTAAGTCATCAGTCTAAGACTATACAACATAATATTTATCAGGTAACACATCTGAAGAGAGCTATAAAATCTGCTAGGCCCAGGACACTCAGTTTAATACTATAGCCTTTATTCTATCAGAATAATGTGAAAATCACTCTCACTATGCAAATCCTGCTCTTTTCCTACAGATAAGGGCAACAGGGATTTTAGGTTGAATGTTGAGGGAAATCTTGTTGAGTGCATCTTTCAAGTCTATTTCAGCTCTGCCGGACCAGAGAATAGAGAAGCTTACTTGAGAATGATACGAAGACTATAGGTCCTGGACAATCTCTGTTGGCACTGACATGGAAAAAACCGGTACTTAAGTCACTGTGACAACAATTGCATAAATGTCTACTCAAAAACAAACCTCACTGAGTTCAATGCAGATTACTCCCAGTAAGCATGCACAGGATTACACCCCAAAAGCCCAAAAACAGAAATGCCAAAGGATCTTAAGTGTTTAAAGTTTACTTAGCATTAAAAATTCAGACTTAATGTTTAATTATATGGTATTAAGTAGAAGTCCTTTAACTGCTTGCAATATTTAAACTGCTGACCAAAGTGGTTCAAGTTTATCAGTAATATGTGCCCAGTGCCATAAACCTCTGTGAAGATTCACACCCATTTAAAGAGTCTTTTTCAATTTAAAAAGAACAAGACTGAAACTTTGTTCCACTATTTATTTTAATTTAGGTCCTATACAGTTCTGCTAGCCTTTGCAGATTCAGGGATCACAGTTGTATAAGCAATCATAACAAATAAGTTAATTATGTTAAGAAACTGAACACTTCTTAAAAGTGTTATTTTTTTTTCTTGAGTCTAACCTTTACTTAAACCAAGGCTGAACATCTCACCATTAGATATGTTACCTAGGACTTACGGGAGTTGCAGCGTAAAGTATCTAGACATCCACCATTCCCTATCTCTAATTTAAGGATGAAGAGTATTCACTAGATTAAGATTTTTAGTTAGTGCTTCACTTTTTTAAACGTCTTACATACTTCTTCCAAGTTTTTCCTATAAAAACAAAGAGTAAGTCATCCTTGTCGCCTTAGGCTTTTAGCTATAACATGGAGATATGCATGAACCATATGGTAAGTTTTTATTTGGCACTTGGAAGGTGCAGTGGCCCCATAACTGGAAGATTAGAAGACATGTTCTTTCTGTAGATGTTCTAGAAGTAGCTAATGCAAACTGTCAAAATGCAAGACACAAAAGGAGATGCATTCTGGAACACCTAGGCTCATCACTATTAAGCAGTTTTATCAAAAGCTAACCTGTCACTGGAATTTTCAAGACTCTAATAGTGGAATCCTATGCACATTTTATTCAGAAGTAAGCTCCACTGAAATCGATTGTTCTAGTTTGAAAACCAGAAATACAACAAACTTGGAAAGCTATATGTACTTATTTGGGGACAAAGTTGAAGCTCAGAAGAGATTGGGTATAAAATTCAAGTTAATCAAATTGAAGTCATTGAGATATAACCCAAAATGTTTAGCTTAGTATCCCTGCAATTTATGTAAGCCTGAAAAGGAGCATCAGAACTGAAGAACAGGTTGTTGCATTTACCATACCATTCAAAACAAATGTACAACTCCTTTTCCAAACTCAGAAATACTTAGCATTGATGTATCACTGTCACAATAAAGCAGAATTCTAGTTTATCATGAATAAGCAAGAGTACTAATGCATCCTCTCTGATATATTCCACTTGGCTCCTCCAGTCAGTAGGAACAAGCAAAGAAGCCAGGAACTCTTTTTATAGTTTACTTAGTGTGGCATCTGAACCAGGATCTCTGGCATATGACTCAAGCTTGCTAGGCAAAAAAACAAGGCAGAGACCCCACTTCAGATGTCCCACTAGATAAATTCATGACAGACAATATCTGGCTTGTTTATCCTTTCTTGATGGCTGGATGAGCAGAACTGAAGCTTGCTTGTTACAACAAGCCACATTTCAAAAAGATTCTGGCTTACTGTGACACCTGAATACAGTCAATGAATCCTGCAATTTGCATCTGACTTATTTTTATGGGCATGATGTAAACATTATCAAACTTCAGAATACTTCAGCCCCACTCCAAATTTAGAAGTTCAGAAAGGACTTGGCAGAAAAACTAATGGTGGACAAATTCAGTGAGGAGACAGAGTGTGCTACCAAATAGAAATTCTCTTTCAAAAGATATTCCACCAGTTCTTCTATATTCTTTCTCTATTTATTACCCAAAGCAGTCCACTCACATTTTAAACTTTGAATTATCTACAAAAACAGAGAATTTTGAGGCAAAAGAACAGACTTCAAAATAAAACAGCTAAGATATCAAGAATGTATCCACATTGACTGTTTCCAAGTTACTACTGCTAAATTAATGTGAATACATGCAATGTCAAGGAAAGGGGGCAGGGGAAGACTCTGCCAACAAATGAAGTTAACAGCAATGCTGTTAAATATGGTTATGAAATACAGTTGGCCCTCCACATTTGCAGGTTTGACTTTCACAGATTTGATTATTTGCAAGTTTCTTCACCCTACCCCCTACCTCAGGTGCTTCTTTTCTGGGAGAACCTTCCCACTTGGCAGCTCCAGTCAGGCCTTGTAGCCCTTTAAAAACCCACCTCTGGTCATCTTCCTCCTCCCCCAGCCACTGTCTGGCCAGCTAAGGATGGCTCACAGCTCAATTTCTCTGCACCACAAACCCTCTCCAGATGTCCCACATACTCAAGGATGGAAATGGGTGTGAGAGAGGAAGCATAGGGCCACCATGCTGACCCATCCCTCTTCCCTCTGCTTTCCCTGATCTGGTTTGAACCCTGGGTGTCCATTCCCCATCATGCCTCAGCTCCCTCCCCACAGATAAACCCATTTTGATATTTGCCATTTTCCCACTTTTTTGAGGGTCCTATGCTCCTTACCCTAGCGAATGTGAAGAGCCAACTATAGTTTTTATTTATTTATTTATTTTAAGAAAAGAAATCCTGCATACAGCAAGAGATTTAATTTCACCAAGGTGGCTAAAATACACAGCAGCAATCAATAAAATGCTTTCACCTCTTCCCAAATTCCACTGGAAGAAATAACAGAATGATGTTTTAAAACAATGAATACAACTTGAATTCAGATATAAAGATTCCCCTTAAGTTTTTGTTTTTGTTTTTGTTTTAAGAGCGGTTACAAACCCAAAGTGTGGTTCTTACGCTAGAGGCTGCAAGAGATGCTCAGTTCAGTACTCACGAGGTTTAAGTTAGTCCATATTTCTGCAGGAAGTGACCTGCGGATGGGGAGCATGAGATGATACGATCTCACTCTTTTCACGGGAGAAATGTACAGTAAATGCCTAAAATAGACACAGGCTTTTCTGTATCATAACAACAAGCAGTGACCTCATCAGACACATGTGACAAAACTGAATCCCAATGGAAGGATTTGTGAATTACTAAAAGGTGAGATCTAACTTTTAAAAGTTTAGAACAATAAAAAAAAGGAAAAATTAGTACAGGCCACAGGTATTTTTAAAAAGGTTTTGTAAAATGTACTGAGTACTGAAATTTCTGCCATCTGCAGCAGTTTAACCATGGAAAATACTTACCTACATTTGTTAAATCCAAAAGTTTTGTGCTTTGGTGTGTTTTTTTTAAAATTTTAAATAAAAAAAAAATGCTAACCTTGTCACACTGGGCAGAAGAACATGATTTGATATCACACTGAGACAAATGTAATTTAAAATCTGAAGCTATTCCTGAACTGAATATCTTGTATCCATTTTGTATCTAGTTTTGCAATAACAGATATAGCTAATTTTGAGTATTTTTAGAAACATATAGGAAAACTGACAGAATGAGAATAAATTACAGAGTTCTACCAGGTTATTATCTTCCCTCCTTTGTTCAAAACAGGCTATGTACATGCATAACTTGACAGAACTCTGTCAAAAAATATGCTGATGTTGCACCAAATATGTCAGGTCAACCACTATCTGGAAAGGTCACAGGGTTGCAGTGCACTGAAGCTGATTTATCTTTCTCTGCTTCACATTTACAGCTTAATGTAAGAGAAATGCTCTGTCAGAATGCAACAGCTTCCAAATGTATACATCACTTACATTAACACAACACAGGAAACAGTAATATCTCTTTAATCTGAACCAGTGTTGTCTTGGTACCTATGAATTTCTAAATGTATATAGCACTGCTGCATAGTAAGATTTGCCTCAAAGAAGAAGGCAAAATTAAGGCCCAACTCACCATATTCCACAAAACTAAATGGAAGCACTCTGTAAAAACAGTGGAATGTGTGTAGGTCTTTCAGCTAGGGACATTCACTTGAGCTTAGAGTAAAAGATAGCATCTGAACACAGATTGTCTTGTCATTTAAGTACATTTCACAGAGAACTGGACACGAAACCTTCCTTTTCAGTTACTGCTTAAACTTTCTTCATTTTTCCTATTTATGTTCAACAAAAGGAGCAGATTGTAATCTGAGATATTTTGTTGCTCTGGAGCCTTGAATTTTGCCTAAAATTGGTCATGAATTATTACCTAGGTCCCATGCAGAGAAGACAAGAGATAAGGACCCCATGTGTACAGAAGTACCCTGGTGACAGGCTATCAAATGATGGTGACAACTATATCCAATACTCATATGACTTCCCTTGAAGCATCATGGATATGCTAGGTTATGTCAGAACTATATACAAGGTATAAACTATAGCCTTGCCTGGCGTATCTCACATAGACATCAAGGTAGCCTTATTAATCCATAAAAAATCCCCAAAATCTCAAATCCACAGATAATACCTAAATTACAGCTCCACAATCATATGCAAGCTTTAAAGAGTAACTCTTCATCAAGCTAGATAGTAAAAAACAGGGGAAGGAAGAACTACCAGGCTCCCATCCATTTTTCAACCTACCCTGTCCTGATGAAACATTCTGGTGAACTGAACAGTTCATGTGCTACTAGTAAAACTATTGCTCACCTGTGGATCTCTTTTTTTATGCAAGGTGTGCTGCAGTGGTTTATAGAAGCTATCAGATCATACGCTGAAGCATAATGGATTCTGGAATAGTTGCCTAAGGTTCTCTTGGATTCATTAGTGGATTTGAACAGATACGGCACACTGACCTGATCCTAGAACCATCCTGGAGCCCAAAATGCAAGGATAATTGGGGACAACCAGAAACGGGTGCAAAAATTTCTGGCAAGATGGACAGTAAAAAGCATAATATAAGAGATATCAAAATTGCAGGCACATTTAATATTTCAGGCTCTGCAAGGTTATTTTTTTAATAAGAAAAATACTACTTAGTTTTAAGTTTTTTTTAAATGGTTCATAACACAAGCTATCTTTTTTTAACAATTAGTCATTTTTACAATTAGTATATCTGACTGATGTGAAAACTGGGATTCTGTTGGTGCACTATGCTAGTGTAATTGTCTATTACTTCATGTAGTACATTTTAAGGACTGGGCAGTAGCAGCAGGAAGAAAGCAGAGAAAGATGACTATATTGTGGAACACATGACTTTCCAAAGCAGTTTTTCTAGAGTACTTGGAAAGCTCTAAAGACCATCTCCTTCTGAAGCTTCAAATCAAGAAAATAGGCTGTTTGAAAGCTGGTGAACAAGATTCTAGCCCAAATCTTTTTACAAGAATTTGCAAATCCTCCAATATAGCTAATCTTAAGAGTTCTTAATATTCTGAACTGTTAAAAGTAGCTTATTTTTAAGCCAAAACAGAACTTGTTGGCAAAATGATTAATAGCTAAATTTAATGCACATAACACTTAAAAAGCAATGACAAAAATGACAAGGTTAGCATTTTTTTTCACAAGTTATGTTATTAACAGCCCTTTAGATTAGTTGCATGGCTATCTAGCCAACAATACAAAATAGCATTTTATGCGTATTTAGGCAAATGTTTTAAAATGTAGTCTGTGGGACTTCTAGTATTCTAAAACTATGCTAGTTCAAGAAAAAACATAGCTACCTTCACAGCCAATCTGCATGGAATATTCTTTTTCACCAACCATGTGGTTTAGGTGCATAACTGCAAAGCTGAACATTAATGTCTGTCAGTATTGCACAAGCACCTGAGACTGATAATTTCAAGTCATAAGAACAAAGCCACAGAAGTGCAGAAGAAGAGCTTCCCATTTTAAAACTGGAATAAAACAAACATATTACAAAGTGGCAACTATATAAATAAACGCAAAAAACAAATAAATAACTAAACTAAGAAGATCTAAGTACTCCACTGCCTCAAAATTTACATTTTCCAAAACAAGGTTTAAATAGTAAGAATTCAATCCCACTGCACAGGAATTATAGCTTGACAGGCAAACTGAGTCTGCATGTAGATATGGAGCTTGCCAACAAACTAGATGCTCAGATTTTTGATTGGGGATAGATGCACATCTACACACAGACTATCACCAAAAAGACGTAAACAATTTTTAATTCTGAACAGCCACTATTGTGAAATATACACTGCATAAGTTATGAAAATAATTTTCATTTTTTTAAAAAAAAGATTACAAATCCATGTGCATATCTTCTGTTCCACTCTTTGTCAAGAGAAATAATAGTTCTTTAAACTTCTGAGGAAAAAAAAAGTAACAGAAGAGCCTTTACATCAACAAAGTCTTTGAAGCAAGTGATTGACTGAGATGCATTTAAATGCTTCCCCATCACAAGTCCCTTCCTCCACCCATTCCATAACCCATGAACTTCTTCAGTGGAATGTAAAAGATATTGCTGCTTTAATCTATTATCCCATATCAAAAAGTACAGATCTAAGAACGACAAGCAATTATCAGCTTTCTTAATCCCTGCTTATTTGTCAGATCTAGCATTCATAATTTTAAAAAAATGAAGACAGAAAATAGGGGGAATAGGAACAGTTGTATTATTCACCAATCTGTATGACTGTTTTAATAATGATTAACTTTCTAACCTGGGGGCATATACTGTTTAGAAAAGACCCACAGCAGAAGCTAAAATAATCAAAACTATGAAAGTATCAACCATTACTCTGTAGCTGCTTAACCACCTTCTTTTTGACTGATAAAGAGAAATTTGTAACCCTCCAAAACATATCAGAATTTTATTCTGGTATATGAAGTACAGAAAAGAGCTATATTTATTCCACCAACTGAAACATTTAACTATTAAAAAACAACAGCACAATTCTATAAATGTATATTCAGAAAGAAATCTGAGTTCAGCAGGGCTTCCTACCAGATAAACAGGTATAGGACTCAAATGGCAGGCTGTTAATCCATGCACAATTACTGTGAAGGAAATCCCTCAAACCCAGTAGGACTTCTGAATAAACATGCACAGAAATGAGCTGGACTACATTTTAAACCCTTTCTTTTCCAAGGGGCTTGTGTTTCATCTCTCTTCCTCCTCTGACAAAAAACAAAAAAACTTATTTTCTTATCAAAGCTAACAAATTAAGATTACTTAATTTTATAGGAAATGATAAATACTTTCAGCATGGAATGTATGGGCAGAAAATGATTATCGTAACCTGCTGGTATATTGTAAAGACGCCAAGGCAGGTGTTTTAATTAATGGGAAGTTGTGTGCTATGAAGAGGTAGGTGGTAGTTTGCTTCTTCATTTCCTATATTCTTTGCAAAATGTATTTGCTCAGCTAGAATTAAAAACAGATAAAATGAAGAATGCTGATATACTTTGGTCTCTCACGTAGACGCCCTATGAATATCTACCTGGTAGCATTTATTTTCAAGCAACAGAATGTCATATGGTCTGCCCAGTCATTTTGTTATTGCACTCCAAATCTGCCATTTTTTTCTGCAGCTTTTTTAATTCACCATAGCCACACAATCGCTAAGAGGCTCTTCAGGTAACTCAAGTTACTGAAAAGTTACATATCCTTACCTGCCACTCCTGCTGAGGTCATGTGCACTTGGGTAGAGTCTGGCTCAAAGATATTATTCAGTGTTTCCTTGCAGTTGGAATAAGCAGCAAAATATATTGCTCTAAAAACAAACCAAGTTAAATAGAATTAACTACAGGCTTACAGATACAGAACATCCTCTGTTTTGTGACAGAACTGGAATGTTCAGCTAGTTACATTAGGATTTATGTTTCCTTTAACCTTGACTGGATACAACCCAGACTGTTTTATAATTTTGTAACTACTATTAAGTAATGCCTCAAGGAAGATGCCTTCATGTGTAAGTGTTACCACGGTTGTGATGTGTCTGGTGAGAGCACTAGATATCCTTTTGATATCAAATAATTTGGCCTTTGCTTGACCTTTCTCTGCCACCCTACTCCATGTGTTTGCAGAGGTCCACCGGACAAGCACATATTAGGCGCGTCCGTTAATGGTTGTAAATTCCAAACCTCATATAGGAAGGCAACTTAAGCCTCTCTGATGCTTCAGGAAAAAACCCTCTTGCAAACCAGCCTTGCTCAGCACAAATCTACACAAGGACACATGGCCAAGTGCCGAGTCATTCCTTTATGTTGGGCTATTAGCATACCGGCCATACTATTGTCATCCAGCGCTAAGCTCATCATGCAAAACCCGACCTTTTCCAGTGCCTTTGTCCAGCTACAAATTTCCTTTGTTCTCACCAAGCATGGCATGGCCTGTAGGTAAAATCCACCCTATAAAAGGTCCCCATTTCCAAGTCCTCCTCGGACTGCTTGGACTACTTTGGACTTCCATCCCGCCTTGCTGTCGGTTTGTCCAGTGAGCTCCCCTCAGCGAGCCCTGTTGAGTTTTCCTCCCCTCAACCCCTGCTTCTCTCCAGGACTACAAGACCAGGTGTCGTATTACCCATTCCCCAAAGATCTCTATTTCTATTTCTCAGTTAGCTAGTGTATGTCATGTCTTTCGTGTTGTTTGTCCTCAATAAATATTATTTGTTACTTTAAAACATTGTCTGACTACGCTCTCTGACCTGAAGCCGTAGACATAGGGTAAAAGATCCTAGCTAGAGTTACCCTGCCTCTCGTTAGCTTAGGAGAGTGCTTGAGTTAATTTCCCCATCTTGTGTTGTTGTTTGGTTATTTGGGCACCCCTCCCAGGACCCCCAACATACAGGGTAACATAAGATATCCCTGTGCTAATGTAAGATCACTTATGTAGAATAAAAGCTTCCTTTAAAGATCTCCCCTGTTCCATGCTCTCTTCATGTGCCTTTGCTCAGTGTGTACGTGCTTAACTCTGCAGAGTCAGAGGTGGAAGAAGTGCAAGTTAAACCTCTCAGTAACTTCCACTAGGTAACTGAATCACATGGTCTAAAATAGTGGTGGCGGCAGCTGATTAGTCTTTGGGGGTCCTTTCTCATATTCAAGCACAGGAGATGGGGCCAGAGCCCAATCCATGGTGGCACTGGTACCCTATGGCAGTGGGAGTCCCACTGCATTACAAGCTATCTTGTCTTTCCACCCACAGTAACAACAATAACTCAGTATGGAGCATCATTCCAAGTGGGTAGCATTTTACCCTTTTAAAAAAATCTAACTGAGCAATTTCAATATACTGACATAATGGGCATTCATCTAAGACATCACGTAGCTAATAATTAGTGGTTAAATCCAGCCTTGGTGCATATTGCATCCAAATTGCAAAACATTCACAGTTCAGATGTCCTGAAAGGCAGCTAATGTATCTGTGACACTACATATCATTCTTGTTTTCTTGTTGTCAAACGTAAAAACATTATGAATGTATGAAACATCTTCTGACTCACCACTGCTGTTAGACAGCAATGCTTTGAGAGTATATGTCAAGGTTCCTCCTAGGCTTCATGTTGCTTATGACTCCTAGGGACACTAAACCAATTTATGCTTTCACCTCAGTGATGTCAAAAGGCTTCCCTACTCTGATAAAGTTAGTGTTGTCTAATGCTCTAAATAATGCTGTGGCTCTGTTTCACAGACTGTGTGCTAAAGAACGCTTTCTGTGAGGAACAATTCAAAGGTGACTGAATATTCCTTCTTCCTTTGTCCTAGGGAGCTCTCAAATGGTGTTTCTGGCTGCCCTGCAGTAAACTTGCAGTGTCTGCACCAGATCCTTCCATCCCTGCCACTCATAGTATGAACTGTACTACTTGATTTATCCTGGACAAGATCAAGTAAACATGCCTCTTTGAACAAGCGAAGGGGTTGATTTTCATCCAAGCGCTCATACCAACTTCTATACATTAGAATAAAAAGAATAAGCATGCATTTTTTTGTCCCCATACATTACACTGTGTGGACAGAAAACTACTTCAGTGACAAAATACAGGAAATTTGCTGTGAAAGACATGATGTTTAAATATAAACAAGTGTTGTAAAATCCTAGTTTGTAGGTCTAGTTCTGTGTGAATTCTGCAAGAAAATATGATTCTGGAATACTAAAATGTTCTGACTGGAGAAGGATTACAAAAGGAAAGAGCTTTAACTGACTATAGCTCTCAGATCTGCAAATAGTCAAGAAGAATAAAGGTACTGATCAAAGCTACAAAGTGGACTAATTTTTTTAAAAAATATTATGTATAAAAACACCATTATGTTTCTTTTGTTTCATCGCTGTCTGTAAGGTTCCAGATCTTGTTAGAACAGTGATGAACAACCCTGGGGGGTGGTTAAGAGGCTGCATGGGTCCTTCAGGGGATCTTGGAGGCATCTCTCCACAAAGAAATTACCATCAGATGCTACTTAGGGGGCATGAGATGCCATCTCTTTATCCAGATAACAAGGTAAACCAACTGTTGAGTAAAGCCTCATGGTCTGCTCAGTTTTTTCCACTGCAAGCAGAAGTAATCAGGCAACATGCATTAATATACTGCTTGTTTAGAACAAACCAGGCTGTGCTGCTGGCTTCTGTTAAACAAACAAATTAACTGGACCTTACAATATAGCTGTTTGATACAGCTCTGAAGCAGTTTAACACTTAAGCCATGATCTAAAGAATCGTCCAACTAATTTCAGTGTCCTTTCATGTAGGGCTGTGGCAGTGTATTTGCAGCAAACAGTGCAATAAAGCTCGACCTGGGAAACAATGGGATTCTGCTTCAGGTAATCCTCTGTTGTACCTGTATGCTTATGTACAACAGGCAAGGTAATCAGCTTCCTCCAGAATCACTTACTAAGCATGTGTGAAGAGCAAAACAGAAAGAAAAAGGGAAAGCACATGAGCCTGCTTCACCAGCTACCCAGGCACAGAACTGTAAATTTCATAATCAAAATGGAAATCATAACAAAAGTGGAGGCTGTTAAAAGGAAAAAATAATCCTGGGATGCATTTTGGAAGATTTCAAGTGGTTTCTAGAAGACTCAAATGTTTTGTTTACTTATACAAGACTTACCTGACCTGTTTTATTTCACATGTGCATAATGGTAGTTTTGAATAAAAAAGTTGCTGAATCATGCTGAATTGCTCTTTTTTTTTTTTTGTGGTGTAGAAAACTATCCCTATTCTTTCATGTTATTTCTGTTTCTGGTATCAAAGTTCCTGTTAAAGATGTAAAGCCCAGGAATACATCTACATTAACTGAGGTATACTTGTAGACATATCTTAAGATTGATAACTGTGCCACAAGGGGGCAGGAAAGAGTTTTCTACATCATTTTTATTGTACTATAAAGAATTCCTATTTTGTGTTTTCTGTTTTCCTTAAAGAGGCCTTTAAAAATAAATTTAATGAATAGCACTTAAGAACAAACCAAACGAACAATTTTGTCATAATATGAGATTTAATTAGATGTACATTAGTTTTTGATGGAGAGTTAACAAAATATGCATTCAGCAGTGGTTATAATATGAACAGTACCTAGGTCTTCATGAAACAGTTCATTAAGTTAAAGTCATTAGTTCTGCAAACATGTGGTCTTTCACAAGGATGTGATAAAGTGGTTGTTTTATATGGTGTAATTAGCAAAATGGAATTCAAAATCAGTGGAGTATACTACACATGTTATGAAACAAGTTTCCTTACAGCTTATTCAAACAGAGAGATGCTGTTAAAGCTACTTAGCAAATGTTTAAATGAAACACAAAAGTATTTGTCCAAGCTTGATGACTGGAAAAATCATGATACATTCATTCATAAGCAAACTGACAAGTCTACCATGAAAACAGGGGAAAAGGCCAGTGTTATATTTTACTGACAGAAGGCAAAGAGAGAAACAGGACAGATTATTTCAGGTAAACTTTTCAGACAGAAAATACACATGGAAACTGGAAACTATGGTTTATTTCTATCTTTCTTTTGTTTCTTTAACCATCTAAGTTCTGCATTATTAAACTTTTTTCTTAAAATGTTACTAATCTCTAAAACTTTGTGGATTGTACAATTTTAAAAAAAAAATCCAAATAATACAATAGAAAAGACTAGATAAAGAAGAGATCCAGTTGGTTCAGACGAATTGTATAAAGCAGTATCAAAGTCATCCCTATATCTGTTCTTCTAAGAGACAGAAACTACCAGAATATGTCAGCCATCAGGAAATCTAGGTCACTTGATATTTATATTCTTTGTTATGTTACATAATAAATACCGTATATCCTCATGTATAGGACGACTGGTGTTTAAGACGACCCTCAACTTTTCCAGTAAAAATATAGAGTTTAGGATATACTCACTGTATAAGACCACCCCTCTTCCAACACACACCAAGTAAAAATTAAAAAAACATCAGATTTGATTTCAATATGGTAATTTTAACTCAAATGCTTATGATATTAAAACTAACTTTCCCTTTTTTCACAAGCCTTCCCATTTACTCACCAGAGCAGCCAGGTCTGAAATAGTGGCTGGGAGGGAAGAGGCCATGTATTTGTAGGAATACCATCTTATAGATGTTTATTTAAAAGGAAGTCCTGAGAAAAGCAGTCTCAGATTGCATTTTAGGAAACAAAGAACAAGAATATCTTTGATGTTGTCCTCACCCAGGAATTTGCTTCCAATTACCAAATCTTAGCTTGTAGTCTTTCCTTATGAAGAATCCATTCCTGATTTTCCCACAACACTTATTTGTTGTAAGAGCCAAATCTGCCTCAGGAAATAGACAGAGCTTTATAATTGTTGTATTGGAAGGCATAGCAGTGTTTGTCTGTTCCATATAAAGGAATCATGTAGCAACTTTGAGCCTTATCTAACTACACAGTGACAGTCCTGTTATGCCACTTTAAATGCCATGGCAACATCCCATGAAATCCCAGGATTTCCAGTTTAGGGAAGGGCTTTTAGAACTCTTAGCCAGGGAGCTCTTGGGCCTTAGTAAACTACAAACCCCAGAATTCCACAGAATATTGCCACGTCAGTTAATGTGGAATATAGCCCTGGAACAGTGCAGTGTGGTTAGTCTCCTTTATAGTTGTGGCTCTTGGCAGGCCTTCCTCCTGCCTTTTTGCTACCAGTAAGGGAGAAAGATATGGTAATTGTGAGATTTTCTGTCTCATTGATTTTATAAGCAGGATGACTGAACTCCTCCTCAGGCAGCAAAATGATTTGTGCTGGCCCTGGCCTATTTCTGCCCTCAAGAATGAGGAGAAACAGTTAACCAACATGTGCCCCCCCCGGGCCAGCACCACTCAGGTACTGCATGTTCCTGATCGATTTAGCATTTAAAAGTAAAAAAAGGAGAGGATTTTGTAAAAGTCCCGTCGTACATGAGACACATCCGCACTAGACTGTTATAGCGCGATTATCACACTTACAACATCCAATGGAATCCTGGGGCTTGCAGTTTTGGGCGGGGCTCCTCGGCCCCTCCCTAAACTGCAAACCCCAAGATCCCATAGGATGTTGAAAGTGGAATCATAGCACAATAACAAGTGTAGGGTGGAAATGGCTCTGATTTCCGAGTAGCCCATTCCCAGCGCCGCCTATGTCTGTGGCCACGGCATGGCTTCGGTGGAGAAAGAGCGCGACTTGGTGCTCCAGCCAGCCCACCTGCCCGCCCGCGCAGCAGAGCCTGACTGCTGCTCCCGCTATGGGGTGAGTCCATGCGCGAAAAAAGGGCAGTGGGGAGCATAGTGGGGGGGAGCAGGCCAAGGAGGCTCTAATCCCTTTCAGAAGCTGGGCGGCGACGGGGGCTCTCCCCGGCCACGCGGGAAGCGGCGCGGGCCAGCGGGAAGCTGGGCGGCGACGGGGGCTCTCCCCGGCCACGCGGGAAGCGGCGCGGGCCGGTGGGAAGCTGGGCGGCGGCGGCGGTGCCTCTGCCAGGGCAGCGGAGGGGGTGGAAAGCTCTGTGGGCCCGGGGAACAACGACGGCAGCGCCTCTGCCTGGGCGGCGGCGGGGGAAGCTCTGCGGGCCTCACACCCGGCGGATAAGATGACCCCCCACTTTTAAAAAGTTTTTTGGGGGCTAAAAAGTCGTCCTGTACATGAGTATACACGGTATTTTATATAAGGCACAAGCCAACCAGAGTTAACGGGTAAGTAACTGCTCATCTCTGCTTAGATTTTTGAGATGTGATTTCAGCAGTCCTAACGTCATACTAGGGAGCAAAACTAATTGCCCTCACAACAGCATTCAAACTACAAAGCAAGATGGGATTTCTGCCTAAGGGAAAAATGGGAATATTTTTTCTTAAACTGCTATGCCAAAGACATCAATGTGGGGAAAAAAATTCACTGAAATCAATCAAACTGATTTTTACCTGAAATAGGAAGCGTTGCAGTATTAGTCTATTGCAACCTATCTTTTGCTTTACAGAATATTGGAAGTGGCCATTCTTCACTTTCGTTACAAAGCATGCATGCACAACAGACAAAGCATGATACCAAAGAAAAAGAAGGCAGGGAGAGAAAGCAACACTGTGCAGGACTATGAGAATTCTGAGCAGACCAACTTCTACTGGCAGAAACAGTTGCTGCTGTTCTTGTGTGTCTTCAAGTTGTGTGACTTATGGTGACCCTCAGCTAAACCTCCCACAGGGTTTTCTTGGCAATATTTGTTCAGAGGAGGCTTGCCATTGCCTTCTTCTCAGGCTGAAAGTGTGACTTTCCCAAGGCCACCCAATGGGTTTTCATGAGCAAGAGGGAATCTGAGCCCTCTTTTCTAGAATCACAGTCCAACACTCAAACTAGTACACCACAATTGCTCTTCACAGAGAAAGTACTGTAACAGTATCTTGTTGCATACAATGAGGGAACCTATCTACAAGCATAATGTTGTCAAAAAACTTCCCAAGGGACAAATGGTTAGCTTACAGGTTAGGTTTGCCAGGATGAATCAAGTCTCTTTCTTTATCCAAAGGTGGCCTGAGATAATTTACAGGATAACAGATTATAGTGTGCTCTGGCATGCATCCAAAGCTGGGCACGCAGCCATCTGACTCACCCAGACAACATCAGTTTCTTGGTTTATTTCCATTTTTGCTATTACAATCTAATAATTCTTTTTCCTAGTTCATTCAACATATTAATTATCCCCTACGGGGAAAGAAGGAAATCTGCTATCTACACCAAAGGACACCCCCAAGTGCTACTCTAGAATTCTATGAGGTTTTCTTCCTGTTTGAGATTCTTACAACTTCTAGGACTTATTAATTGCTTTAGTGGTGTGGCAATACTACTTGAGTCCAGTTATCCTTGATAAAATGCTTAGCACATTTTTTATGCTGGAAGCTGGGAGTCTACTCACTAGAAATTAGACATATATGGATGATTACATTTGCAAAGATGTGTGCCATTTAATTCTGTAAGAAAGGTGTCCAGTGGCATCTTTAATATGAGTAAGTTTTATTTGGCATACACTTCTGTAGACTGAAGCCCACTTTATCAGATTCAATTCACAAAAACTCGTAACAAATATGATGTATGTCTTTAAAGTATCACAAGACAACTTCTGTGCATGCGTGTTTATGTAATGAGGATTCTCATCTACATCTAGAAACCTTAATGCCAAAGGTGTGTGTGGGGGGGGACTCTGAAAATTAACAGCAAGTGGCAGGTCACTGTGAACTGTTCACAGTTGTTGTGTGCCTTTAAGTCATTTCTGACTTACAGCAATCCTAAGGCAAACCTGTCGTGGGGTTTTCTTGTCAAGGTTTGCTCAGAGGGGGTTTGCCTTTGCCTTCCTATGAGACTGAGAAAGTATGAGTTGCCCACAGTCATCCAGTGGGCTTCCATGGTTGAGCAGAGATTCAAATCCTTATCTTTAGAGTCGTAGTACAATGATCAAAGCGCTACATCATACTGGCTCATGCCTCTGTTAATAGTTAGACCCTGCAATTATAGTTACCTGATAACATGGCATGCCAGAATCACAAAAATAAATAAATTAGTTTCAGATAATTGTAATGTGCATACACACACACTACATCTTCATGTTTGAACAGTATGTGTACAGTGTATTACATAACTCCAAAAAAACCCACACACACAAATGTTACTGCAAATATTGGTGCTCTTAAAGATAAGGGTTACTCTGCAAAACAAAACAAGTGACTTTAAATGAAGAAAAAGTACTACAAAATTCTATTATCAGATAAATATATTTCTTTGGAAAACTCTGCACCAATAAATTAAGGTGACTTTACCTGGATGGAGCCACCCCTACCAAGTTAGGACCTAGTCCCCGGAAGAGTGAGCGAGGCCCCTCCTTTTGCAAGATCATCCTGAAAAAGAAGCAAACACACAATAATACATATTTAACAAATGAAGCATAAATCACATTATATACCCTTTGTCTTTAGGATATAAGGAAGGAGAGATCTCTTGTAACACATAAAACCACAGCAAAAGAAGAAAGCAATTCAGGACAGATTAGAAGCACCTCAGAGCCTTCATCCTTATTCAGTAAAACTAGCCCTCCCTCCCAGGAAACTGAGGAAGATAAATCCATATGGCAGGCTACTGATGAGGATGGAGTAAGAGAAACCATTTTCCTCTGACTGTGTGTTTGAAAGAATCCTGTGTTCTAAGTATGCCCTAGACAGTCAGAGTGAGAGCCACTGCAAATCCTGTATATAGTAACAGACACACAAAAATAATAGCACTATTCAGTTGCATTCAAAGTATGATGGATAAACATGTGGGGAGAAACATGCTAGCCCTACCCCCTTTTTCATGATTTCCACTGCCGCCTTCACATGTGGAGGGTGACAGGTCTGAAGCAGAACTGCTACAACCCATGGAAGGTCTCCACACAGAGTGGACCCCTGGAAAATCAGTATTCCAACTGATGGAGCACAGATTAGGATGTCTTCTGCACGTATCTTGTTCTGTTATGACAAGCCATTTTCTCTCGCTGCTTTGACAGAGTCAGAGATAATTTAAATAAAGGACTTTACTCAGATAATGACTCTGCAAGACAAATGCAGTTTGTCAAAGAGGACTGAGAGTTTATTTTTTTAGTCAGCATCATCCTTGAGATACTATCATCCCATGTGAAAATCAAGGTGGTAGAGCCAAAATATCGCAGCCCCTAAATAAACTCTAAATTAAAATCTAGGCCCTTTTAAGCTTAGGAAGAAACATGGTAGAGATAAATAAAATTACATACGGTGTGAAAAAGTAGAGAGAAGTTTCTCTCATATACACACTATCAGAAACCAAGATCACACAATGAAGCTGAACGGTGAGAGATTCAAGGCAGACAAGTGTGTATTACTTTACATGGCATAAACTACGGAATGAAATGGTGGCCACAAACTTTTTAAAAACTGTCTCAAGTTTGTGGCCACCATTTCATTCTGTTTTTCATGGTTAGTATGACAGCTATGTATCACCCCCAGTGTCAGAGGCAGTATGCCTTTGGATTTCACTCACTGGGGACCACAAGTGTAAAGAAGCTGTTGCTCTTATGTCCTGCTTAATAGACTGTTCACAGACCTCTTCAAAATCCACAAAGAAATTTAGTAACAAGCAACTCTGTCTCCACTACAGAATATTAGGAAACATTAATTGTGAAACTGAAGAAAGCTATGACCACAGGAGGGAGCAGTAACCATTTCCTTTTACTGTAACAGAAAGGCTTTTGTTAGCCTGTCTATTTAATTTTTTCAACCATCTCCAGACATGATCTCAATCACAGGCATTTGTACTACATCTAACCAAAGGATCAGAGGTGTTGCTGAGGAGAGGGAGCTCCATTATGTTTTCTGCAAGGCTGGGATTTATTTACCTGATTTGAATTATTGTACCAAGATTACAATACCTTTGTAAAATCAGAGGTGCTGAGAACTAACCATGTCAGGAGTACTTTTAAAAGTAAACTATATTCAATGGGAATTCAGCCCAGAATGTGTTTAAAGGTAGATTAAAATCAGGCAAGATACTGATGGTCCAAAAAATAGCAAGTAACACTGAGTCTTTTCATTCTGACTCTTAAAACTACAGTACCCACTGAACAATCATATTCAGAGTCAGTTCAGGTATGTTTAAGTTCCAAAACAAATTCACTATCTAATCAGCATGTTGCAATATATACTATACTTTGCTTATCAATTTGACAATGTGCTAAATAATATACGAATTTCTTTGAAGTAATTTTTGTTCAAACAGAAACGCAGGTTAGAGACCTGAAAGTTGAGCAATCTGCAAACAATGTTGTAAAAGGCTCCTGCTTCCAACTGTTTAAACTGATCATTCTCAGTGCACATACTCAATTCAATACAGAGTTTCAAAGACTCAGTAAATGTTCTTGCTGGCAGCACATGTTCTGTTCTCCCTTATTCTTTCATCTAGCCACAGAAACGAAATTTGAGCTTCAAGGGCATCATTTTAAGATAGTTGTTTATAAACAAACTTGTCCTCTACCTGGTTCACGCTGTGTATAATCAAAATTCAGAGCTCTGAAATGTGCTGTTCAATTGCATTCCTGAATGGTAATGTATTTGAGAGTCATTGTCATTCAGGAATGCAACTGAACAACATACTTCAGAGCTCTACTTTCTGAAAAGTTAGGTACTATTTCATAATGCTGGCTATGGAGCTAAGAGTATGCTGCAGTTAACACTGTTATTTCCATAGACATTTCCTAAGTGTGCAAAAGAAACTTTTTTTCATTTTCACTCTAAAGTTACCAAATATAAAGCATTTGGAGCTAAGAACAAGATTAGGCTGCAGCAAACTGAGCCCTCTCTGAAATGGTCATGCAAACTTGGACCACCAAGGCTCCTTTGTAGTTGAGCTCCTTCAGGAATTATAAGAAATACACACACATAGATAGTTGATGGCTCCATAAGTAACTCAAGTTGAATGCTAGCTATTTTATGTAACATATTTGCTGGCATATTAGATGCACCCCACTTTTCAAGAGGTATTTTTCAGGGGAAAAAATTTAGTTCTCTGATGGGCAAAATCACAGAAAAGGAGGAGAAGGAAAGAAGTGTTGCACCAGGAGAGGAGGGGAATGAAAACAGTGCTGCACCACCACCCCTCTCTTCCTGTTAGCTTGGGCAGAAACTCCCTGCAGAGTCAAAATGCACAGGAGAGGAGGGGAATGAAAAGAGTGCTGTACCAGGAGAGGAAGGGAAGGGAAGGAGAAACTGTAGAAACAGCTATCTATGTTCCTATAGATCAAGGCTTCTACTATCCCCTCCCTTCCTATTTTGCCTGGGCAGGGAAAACTTCTTGCACTCCCCCCCTTCCCTATGTTTTTAGCATTACCCTATTTGCTGGTGTACAAGATGCACCCCATTTTCAGAGGGTATTTTTTAGGAAAAAAAGTGTGTCTTATACACCAGTGAATACCGTACTCATTTGAGAGTAAGTTATGCTGTACACAGAGAGAGAAATTAACTACGCATTGTGCTTTTAAGAGTCTTTATATCTGAAGATATCTGAAGATGACTAAATGATAAAGGATAAGGCAAGTAATTTCCCCTCTTGGCTGTGCCATTAGGTCTTATGGTAACTGACCCAACTGTAGGTTCCAAATCACAGTAGGAAGCAGCCTATTCTGCTTTCAGTGAAGCTTTCAGTTTTTCAAGTATTTCCTAAAGAGTTGCACTAAGTATCTCATGAAGTAGGAGAATCAGAGAAAGAGCCATTCTTGTGCACTAGAGAAGAATCTGCAGAAAAAGGTGTCCATATTTTTTTCTCTATACAGTATCAATATTAACATCGTCATTGTTTATTTATATAACATCATCTATGTACATGGCACGTTACAAGTACAACAACCAAAATCAGTGAATGGGTCCTGCCAAAGCAAACAATCTAAAATACATGTGTGTGCACACATGCACACACAGAAAGAAGGAAATAAAAATATAAAACTTTGTTGTAAAACAAATTACCCAATTAAAAAATGCAATATAACAAAGCATACTGACAGATACATATAATCAACATATACAAGACTAGGAAACAATATTAAGCTAAAATCTCAAAGATTTTGGAAAACAAAATTTTAATTGATATTTAAAAATGAAAGAAGAGGGGGAGCTAGGTTTTTTAGGGCTCTGAATGTTAAAACAAGAAGTTTGTACTGAATGCTAAAAAGACTGGGTAACCAATGAAAAGATTTCTAAAGTGGTAACATGATCAAAACTAAACAAGAGGCCAAAAAAACATAATATTAAGCAGTTTAATGGAAACCAGAAGACTAAAGTGAAATAATGTAAGACCAGTGAAAAAGATTACAACAATCAAGATGGAATGCCTTAGATCAAGGCATGAATTAAGGTCTTAGCAGAGGAAGCAAAAGAAAGATCTGATTTTGGCAATGTCATGAAGAAAAAATTGACCTGACTTCACCACAACCGCAATGAGAGGAACAAAAGAGAAAGAAAAAACAAAAATAAAGCCAAGACTATGTGCTTCCTTCACATGATAAATGGGAACCCTATTAACAGTGATGGAGAATGAAGGTTTTGGAGGAAAAATAAGTAGCTCTATCTTTGCCATATTGTGTTTCATGCAGTGATGAAACATCCATACTGAGACAGCTGGAAGAAATGTTATAATGTGATGTTCAATGGCAGAAGAGAGTTCTGGAGTGGAGAAATACAGGTGAGTATCTTCAGTACAAAGACGATATTGAAAACCACATGAACTGATAGAATAAGCTAAAGTGTATAAAGAGAAAACAACCAGAGGCCCAGAATAGAAACCTGTGGAATCTCAACCAAAAGAGGAAAAGACACATGACCTCCAGCCTAAATGATCAACCCAGAAGATAAAATGTGAACCAGCTGAGGACTGAATCAGTAAACCCTAGGTCATGGAGTGAAGCCTACAAAACAGCATGATCAACTATGTTAAAGGCTGCAGAGAGATCAAGGAGCAAGTCTCCCTCAATACCTTAGCTCACTGATGACTCAGACACAAGTCACTAAATCAGAGTCAAAAGGAATCCCAAGGATCACAGGCCAAAACACTACTAGTGCAGAAATCACAGTAACTATTCCTGAGAAGTGGCCATCCAGAAATCTCCAGTTCTCCATCACCCCCAAGTGTAGCCCTTTCAGTGACACTATTGTGCACAAAGCAGGCAGAGTTTGCTGCCTGTTGCCCAGGGCAGGAACTCGGCCTCACTCTTTCTCATGCTTTGATCCTGCAACCATTCTGTATTTCTATATTCTTGACTTCTCTATTTATTTAAAAGTTTTTAGAACCTCACAGAAATTTTCTTGATTCTTCATTCATTGGGCTACTGAAGAACATAATTGTCAGGAACTGAACTCACACACACAAGTATAACAGTGCAAATACACTAATTATTGGGAGTGTGATACATAGCACAGGACTTCAGTGAGCGAACTGCAGGCAATCAGCAAAATTCAAAACATTAAAGGTAAAGAGTTTCTCATCCCGCCTGCAAGAGAACTTGGAGTTCTGGATTAGCCTGGCAGCGCTTATCACTACATTCCTAGCTTTGTTTATCTAACGGTCTCTGGTTCTTATACCTTGTCACAAGCAAGCTCCTACTTAACTCCTACCACATGTCTCATAACTAAAATATGGAGGGCTACCCGACAATAATAGCACGTATACTGGATCAGAATGAAGATCTAGTCCACCATTCTGATCATTCAGTGCTCAACCAGTTGCCTATGGAAAGTCCACTAGCAGAATGTGAGTGCAACTACACCCTTCATCTTGCACTCTCCAGCAAATGATACACTGAGGGATACTGAGGACATATAAGCATCCTGACTAGGAGTTATGACAGGCCCATCATCCAGTCCTCCTCTAAAGCCATCTAGATGAGCAGTCATCACTTCATTTTGTGGCAGTGAATCTTATATTTTAACTGTGTGCTTCCTTTTATCTGCCCTGAATCTCCCACCATTTAGTTTCAGCAGATGACTTTAGGTTCTCTACTCATAGGCAAGTTGCTCTAGTCCTCTGGCTATTTTGGTTGCTCTTTTCAACACTTTCCCCATCTCTACAACATCCTAAGGGCAGTGACTAGAACTGCATATCCCAGTGTGGCTCCACCATGGATTTATTAAAGGGCAGAAAAAAGGTGGTATGTTATTTCTGAATTTTTAACTAATTATGCCTAACCTGGAATTTGCATTTTTTTAAAACTGCAGAACACTGGATTGACATTTTTATAGATATATTAATCATGATTCCCAGATGCCTTTGTCAGTGGCTACCAGCTCACATCCAGTATAGTTTTTTGCCAGAATCTGCATCACTCTACACTTGTTTTTAATGAATCTTCATTTAGCTGTAATCAGTTAGCAATAATTCTTTGCCCTGAATAGTAACCACAGATGAATCCAGAGTTTTCCAAAGAACTACATTAAGCCATTCCCTGCAACCCATCTTTACCAACCAATATTGCCCTGCCAGGGAAGAGTCAAAGATGTTTTACCAGTAAAGAACAAATATGTAGTCTCTGACACAGGGCTAAGGGGCCACACATACTCCCAGTGGACCTCAGAGCTCTATATTTCCCTTAATTTTTTTTAATTATTCAAAATGTTCCCCCTGTCTTCTAGCAGCAATTTTGCCAGGGCTCTGGGCTAGTTTCTTCCCCCTGAAGCAGAACATGAGAGCAACTGCCAGATTTGGAAAAAAAAAGTCTTGCTTCTCATGTCTAAGACAGCTAGGTAGGGGTAAAAGCATGGCAAATAAAGAAATACAATTCCACCCCACCTGCCTGGCATAGTGTAGCTTTTTGAGTAGAAAAATGCTGCTGCAGGCCTCTGGGGCCATAAAAACAGCACAGAAAAGAAATCAAGATAGATGGTGTTGATGCACAGCACATATTCTGGTCTGCTGTCTTAACTGTACCTTGTTTTGACTGTTATACACAACAATGATGTAAATTTTATTTTCTAAATGTATTAGGTTAAGCACAGGAACATCAAACTTTAAAAGAAGATGCCATATAGATAATAAGGTGATATGTTTTAATTTTGACTCGTTTCAGAATCTGCTCGTCAGAAGCACATAGTACATCTCTGTAACACAGACAAAAATACACAGAAAAGCTATGTATCTGGAAGGAGACAGAAACAGGTACTCACTTTAAGCAATGGAGAGGCCCTGGGGAAACTCTAGTTACGCGATTAACACTGGCACCATTCACAGTATTTAGATGAACTTCAGAGATATAGAGGGTAACAGAAGAAGACTGCAACCGTGTTTTCACAACTTCTAGTGGACATGTCAGAATTGCACCTACAGTGCCCCCACATCTGCAAAGAAAAAAAACACACAGCTAAGATTTCCAAATCAAAAAGAACTTATAAACCAAATCAAAACCAAATTAAAAAAAAGACTTACAGGAATAACTAAAAAGAGCATAAGGAACCCTTCTAGGACAAAAAACCTGGCAAAAAATTTTCTTCAGTACTATCAATCCCCAGATTATCTCTCTTGATTATCTCTGCTACATGTCTGTTATGTTGCATGCAGTATGAAAATTGGAATGTCAGGATTCTAACTGGAGTTTGCTCTGACATAAACAAAAGCAATTACTTTTTTTTAAAGGAAGAGATAATAATATGGTTTGTGAGCAACATCCTACAAAACTGACTAGTTCTAGATAATTTCTACAGCCAAATAGCAAACCACAGTTAACTAGGTCATCTGGATAACATTTAATGCCTACGACCTAGAAGTATCCATTTACCAACTCTTCTCTGTCTGTAGTCTTTCCACCAACACCAAATTAGCACTGGTAAACCTCCAGGTTTTTAAAATAGAAATGAAGCACCCTCAATGTGAGTTTCCAGTTTCAGTAGTTTGATTTCCCTGTACTGGAATGACACTATTACAATGAATAGCTGTGAAGAACACATATAAAGCAGAACACATATAAAGTTATTTTACAATATAGTTCTTAATATCAAATTGTAGATCCCATAGAGAATTTTCTTTCTGTTTTCAAAAGGAACTCCACCTAAAATATATTTTTCTTCAACTTCTCTTTATCCATGTTCCTATCAAAAGAACTAATTTCAATACATTAAACTGCACAGAATAATACAGTATTAAAATCATAGGCTATTTAAAATTACAAGACATCACCTCATACTCTACTTACAGAATTGCGAATATAGAGGGCAGTTGCCTACCATGAACATTGTACCTGGAGAATCTTCGGTTAAGTAAATAATACTGGGTTAGACTAAAAAAAACAGGCTGACCTGACCATGGGCTCTAGTTTTGGAATTCATTGGCCAACCCATTCACCAAACAATTTCATTCACCCAATTACAATTTTGCCTCAAAATCAACTATCAGCATCAACAGACAAAGCAAAACACTAAACACTAACAGCATTTTCTAAATCTTTTAGCCATCGGCAACCCTAGGTTAATATAATGGCAGCCACTTATGCTTTTCGCTGGTGCATCTGTCCCATGAGACAATTGTATTTAGTTTTAGATAAGGAACTGCGTTAATTTGAAACATACATGTAATACCTATTGCCCAACATACAGCTTACACTTCAAGTATCAAGAGCACAGTTATTCCAACTTTCTTCCTGTGCTGTCTCAAAATAAAGTTTAGCCCTGGCTAGTACACAAAAACTAAGTGTCCTGTTAAATATATCAACAGTGCCCTTAAGGTAAACAAGACATGTTATTTTAGTACAAATTGGACATCTGGTGGGGCAGAGAAAACCAGAGTGTTTCTTCTACTGGAATATACACGATTTATGTTTAAACTGCTTTAAAAAGCATTTTCCTTTTCTGCTTATTTACTAGGCCAACAACACTGTCTTTATCTTCATTACCCTGTTAAGACATTAATAGGAAGCTAGTAACTTCTATACTAAAAATATTGATGATATATCTAAACAAGTGTGCATTTTTAAATCATAGGTAGGACTCCTTAAAATACATTCTTTGTTACCACATGACAGATTAATGCTATTTTTACTGTAATTCCAAAGCATTATTTCAAGGTTATCAGGTACTTTGAACTTGTCAACTAGATTACTACACATAATTTAATGAAATATTATTGTACTAAGCTGAACAACTACAGGACGTAGGCATCACAATTAAAAGAACAACTAGAAAATTTACCTTCTTCAAACCTCCATGACTGTGAATACATCTATAATGAAGTAGAACTTCTCTAGCAAAATCTTTTATATGCATGATGGAATTTGTTATTACTGAGTGGATCCAAGAAAAAAAACTTAATTTCTAAATTCCGAGTTCAGTTTCTGAAGGTTGCAATTAAGCAGTCATATGAAGTTTCATAAAAGCGAGTGACCTAAAAAACTGCCGTAATTCCTGATATTTGAAGGAGTGCCTCCTCTCACATGACCCTGTTCAGAATCTGCATGACAGGGCCGTCTCAACTGTCAAACAAAGGAATTCAGGCTATGTCATCCTTGCTCAGTTTTCTGCAGGCAGTCAAAACTGTACTATTTCGTACAGCAGAGCTTTCCAAACTTTTCATGTTGGTGATACACTTTTTAGGCACACATCATTTTGTGACACAGTAATAAAGTTTTATGTATTGCAAACACATAAAGCGTAAAGCATATATTTTTAAATATATAAATGAAACATTTTCATGATACATGTTGTGTCCCCATACATTTCATTATTACAATTTATGTGTCTGTAGTGATTAGCAAACCGGAGGTTGAACTAACTAACTGCCACCCTTGGTGGGGTCTTTTTCAGCCCTGGGCCACGGCAGCAAAGGTAGGAGAGGCAGCCCCTCCACTTGAGCCTGGCCCAGTGCCGCCTTCACTGGGATCTTCCTTAGCCCAGGGTGGTGGTGACACACCAACACACTGCAGCCGGCACACTAACGTGTTGTGGCACACAGTTTTGAAAGCTCCGCAATACAGGCTTAGATTTTTAAATGAGTAACAGACACCGACTTGAGTCACAGTGATTATGGTGGCCCCCGCCACTTTTCCAAGGATTCAGGACAAAGAACTTTCATGGAAGTGGAAAAACCACAAATAACTGCCCCGTGGTCCCCCTCCAATTCCCTTTCAGGGCTTCTCCCCCTCCTAGGCACCAGGGCTAGAGGCAAGGGACTGGAAGCTCTGAAGGGGAGAAGGAAGGTGCATGTGTGTGCCTTCCCCCTCCCTCATTTCCTTCCTTTTGGCCTCAGAGCATTCTCTGCGCTAGGACCAGAAGCAAGGGAACGGGAAGAGGGGAGCTCCAGAGGGGAGAAAGGCGGCTTGTATGAGCCTCATTCCACCATTCCTTGTCTTTTGTCTGGGTGTTTGCCTTCCTTCTCCATGCCTGGCAAAACAGAAGGGAATAGGAAGAGGAGAATGGGGGCGAGATGTGTACGCGCCTCCCAAATAACTGAATTTGTGAAGGTCAAACGTGCGAATATGGAGGGAGAACTGTATACTTATATCTCATGACTTATCTGAACTGCTTTATAGTTTGCTTGCTTGTTGTCCCTTATTTACCCTTTCAATTTACCATTCAGTTTCTGCATCAAATTAATGTAGTTGGTATCAGTACCTTATGAACAATGTACACATGCATACACACACACAAAGAGAGAGGGGGAGAAGAAATGGTGTGATACACAGCAAGGAATTGCAACCTGGATTTCCATGTTTTACATTGACTCAAAAAAAAAACCAAAAAAAACAAAAACAACCATTCCTTTAGCCTGTTGCCTTCCAGATGTGTTTGGGAGTATGGCTCTCACTTTCTTAACCACTGGCCATGCTGACTAGGGCTGATGGGAACTGAAGGCCAAAACCAGGTCTGAAACAGCCCATTTCCACACTAGACTGTTATACCATTATTAATCCACTTTCAACATCATATGGAATCCTGGGGTTTGCAGTTTAGGGAGGGGCTGGCTGGCCCCTCTCTAAACTGCAAACCTTATGATTCCATAGGATGTTGAAAGTGGAATAATAGTGGTACAACAGTCTAGTGCAGAAATGGCCATAGCCATCCCAAAGAGAGATACATGAAATATTCTACTCTCCCCTTTCCAAATTCTGTATAACTTCTGAACTGTGAGACCCTATTTATAAATATATGCTTATAAATTACACTACACAAGACAATCAAGCCTTTTTGGCCTATTTCACTCAACTGATGAGAAACACAGGAATCTCACATCTTGTAGGACTAACCCCACCCAAGTGTTTCATCTCCACAATTATGTAAAAACTCTCTCACCTCTGTATCATCATTCAGTACACACGTGCTCTTGTGTGCATTGTGTAACTCTGTGGGATTTTTTTCATGTATGAAGCAAACACAAAAATACCAGCTTTCACCAACTAAGAACCATATGCAACCTTAGTGTTAGTCAATTCAAATATATATGAATCTGTCAACATTAGTTTTGTTGAAGTGTTAGATTAAACTCCATCCAAACTATCAAGGTATGGAGTGCATGAGAATAGGACAAGTATAGCACAGTTAATGAAGAAATATATATTCCTGGACATTACTTCTTTAAGAGAAAATCTGGTATCAGAGGTAGAAATAGCATGGAAAGAACAGAAACAGGTTCGTGCACCATGAAAAACATGTTTCAGCAAACCTTTTAGTCAAAACTTACAATGTACACATGTGAAATAAAACCACCAGTCAGGGAAGCAAAATTTTGAACCTTCTACACACCACCTGAAAGCTTCTTCAAAAACACACCCAGAAATGATGCTTTGCCTCAGCAGCTTTCATTTTTCTTAAGATCTCCATTCTGATGGCCAAACTTCTAGATCTATGCTTAATACGCTGGGGGTTACTGGTGGGGCAGGGTTATCTTCATTCCTCTTTTCTATACGTTCTGGTATTCACACATGCTCATTAAGTAAGCAGTTCTGGAGACAGCCAGTTTGCCTTGCCAATTGTGAGCAAGGATCCATTACAGCTTCAGTTGGATCAGCTAGAGTACAACCCAACTGTTTCTCAGTTCAAGCTTTTATTGCACTTATTATTGCAGATATACTGCCGCACCTTGACACTGTCTAAGTCTATGCTTCTCTAGCTCTCCTTCATATCCTTCCTAATGCCAACAGTGGTCACGAAAACTTCTAGCTTGACAGAGGGTAAGGAGGGAGAGAGGGTTTGGCAGGTGGGAAAGTATTTTGTTAAAAGGAACTTTTGAGTTATGCCTGTATTCACCCACTGTATTCATCTACTGATTATATGTCATGTATTTATCATTCCAAATAATCACAAGACACTTTGGCCAGGATCCTATACATTTTTAGTGCAGTGTAACTATAAACCAGTGTAGTTATGCTGGATTCCATAACTGCACAATGTGCACCACAGCCCACAGCTCTTCTCTTACAGAATGTCTACCACATACACAATGCTATCTACATCAACAGTCTTAACAGTACCAATGTCAGGGAGTGTTACTGTATGATCCAAGGATTCTGAAGAGGCCCATAGACTGATTATAGAAAGTCCAAGAAATAGAAATTTCCTTCCTGTTACTTCAAAATGTTTATGTACATATTTCTGGGGAGAGGGCCAGATTTCTCAAAGCAGCCCATGACCCTCAAAAGGCAAAGATCCACTGGCGTTTGAATGGCTAGGAGACAGGGAAGAAACTGTACTAGAACTACCAAAATGCTCAGGATTGAAGTATTTGTTGATATTTGGACAGGAGAGATGAGATCAGAAATATATACACAAACAAGTAGCACTCAAACTTTTAGATATTATTTCTGTTTTCAATAAACTCAGCTTTTCTGAGAAGTTAGGAGCGGTGACCCTTAAAATAATTTGAGTCAACACTAACAGTAATCAACATTAACTGTCTAGTTTTTAGACTCTTTTAGGTATTCATCAACCTCAAATGAACTCACTGAAACACTGTGATTTCTTGAAGCTGTACACTAACAAGAGTCACACTGTCCCCATTAAAGTAATCACAGTATGTACCATAATGTTAACAGACAGACCTGATGTAAAGCTGCTACATTTAACTGCCTTAAAAGGGATTTCTTATTCACCTTCTTTTCCTCATAACTTACAGAGGTGTAGGTTTCTATGGCACACATGAAAACTATCTAAACATTATCTCATCATTTCAACAAACACGAACATTATCTAAACATTATTTTTGCTTCTTAATTACTATTTTAGTTATTTGTAAACATAAACCAAGTCATCATTAGTATTTCTTTAACAATGTAATTTTTCTATGTGAAACTTAATGTATTTAAACTGATCAAAAATACACAGTCCTCCTTCCACATTCACAGGTGTGACCTTCATGAATCTGATTATTCAGGAGACATATGCTTGCCTCCCTCCATTCTCCTCTTCCATTTCCGTGCATTCCTCGTTTGTGTTTAAAATGAATATTTTTTTTCTTCCCCTTTTGGGTGAGCACCCCCACCCCACTCCCACTGCTGGAGCCGTGCCCTCGCTGCCACATGCTTGCACATTCTGCTGTGTAATGGTTGATGATTGGTCAGATGCTCTCTTTGCTCCTACCCTACCCTCTGGGAGGAATCTCCTTTCTCAAAGTGGTGATTAGAAGCAGCTAGAATGCCAGAACTCAGTACTCTGCTCTTCTCCATCTGAGAGGAAAGTACCAGCAAGCCCTTTATCTTATCTTTCATCTTGGTCCCTGGGAGCACTGGAGCCAGAGACAAGGGAATGGTAGGGGGATTGCAGGGGGGAGATATTTCCAGTTTTTCTACTTTCACAAGGGTACTGCATCTGGAACCTTTGTGAATGCGGGAGGCACCGTACTCATATAATAATCATGAGATCTGCAGAAACCTCAGGCCTCAGCATTGATGCCTAAACTGCTGAAACAATCCTCCCTCCACATTCACGTGTTTGACCTTCACAAATTCACAAATCTGATCATTCGCAAGGCGTATGTGTGCCTGCTCCATTCCCATTCCTGTACCATTCCCTTGCATTCTGCCCTGGCACAGAGAAAGAAGGCTCATGCACAGGGCAGAAGGCAAAGGAATGAGCTCTGGAGGGAATGAGAGGGGAATGGTGGTTGTGGTGCGTGTTATCTGTGGTTTGTCCACCTTCCTGAAAGAGGAAGGGCCACTGTAGTCATATTTTGTGGTTGCAGATCTATGCAGATGTGGAAGAGTGGGTAAGTCCTGGGAAATTCCATGTGGGATTTTAATTTGCACATAAAGAAATATTCTCACTAGGGCCTCCTCTGTGTTCACATATGACTTTTCCTGGACATTTACAACATGAGACCACAGCAGTTAAATATCTTCTTCATAACACTGTTTTGATGGGAAATTTTTACACCCAGTCCTATTTATTCCAGCCTTGGGTAACAGGCCAAAGGAATGGGCTGTAAAATACAGCTGTAACTTACACTTATTATAGCCAGATGATTCTCAAACTTTAGAAGGCTATAGAAACGCAGAAGGCTACTTAGTCTACAAGTAAATGGTTAGCTACATTTGCTGCTGAAAGCCCAGGAGCACATTGTCTTTGCAGTCAGCGCTCAGGGGAAAGGTTATATTGTTTTCAAGAGCCAGATTTTTACAACATAGCTGTGTCATTTACAAAAATAATTTCCCTAGCCCATAACTATCTATGCCTAATGAGGCTCCTATCTATTTACCAAAGCCAAAGTCTGAAGCTATTTCCAGAGACTGCCTTAATCTATGTTTGCTCTAGCACTAATTTTAGCAGATGTCCCTTCCAGAAAAGTGCGGTTGGACTGGAAAGCTAAAGCTTAAAATATGTGACTTCATTATAGTCGTGGCACCTGTAGCAAAAGAATGATACTAAATAATTGTTTCTACAGGAAACAAAGATGGTACATAAAGGGGACAAAGCAACCTAACTACACTAGAATAAGAGATCCAGGTTCAAATTCTCCACTCAATCACCAGCTCAAAACCTAACTCACCTCTCAGGATTTTTTGTGAGGATAAAATGTGGATGGGGAGAGGCATATGATCCAGATCCTTGGAAGAATTCTGGTCCATAATGAAACAAGAGGCACCAGCAAGATAAAATTACAAGAGATTGTTGGAGAATTTCAGTGGTTAAAACTCCTAAGATTTAATGGAAGACAAAGAAAAAGCCCTTCCTTTCCACACATTCCTTCCAGTACCCCTTTCAGCTGCATGATATCCTTTTTGAAGTGTTGTGACCAGACCTGTACACTGTAATCCAACTGTAGCTACACCAGAGGTTTATATCAAGGCATAATAATATAGTTTTCAGGTTTTTGTATTTCTTAGCTGCTAAATTCTAATGCAGAATTTGCCCTTTTTTTTCTAAAGAAGAGCTGCATACTAAGTTACCTTCATCACACTATTCAAAACTTCAAAATCATTTTTAAGTCATTGCTGCTGGTTCCAAATTTCTTAGTCAATGCATGAAGAATTGTTTTTGTTTGTTTGTGCTTTGTATCAGTTTAAACTTGCTTACACTGAACTATATTTTTATTTAATTATTTATTTGTATCCCGCCTCTCCATATGGATTGAGGCGGCGAACAACTTACAAATAGCATGTATTTCGAAACATTTCTATACATGCCCCCAACAAGCTGGGTACTCATTTTACCAACCTGCGAAAGGATGGAAGGCTGAGTCAACCTTGGAGCCGGGCAGGATCGAACTCACAACCTTGTGGCTTGCAGTACCGGCATTTAACCACTGCGTCACCAGGGCTCTTTGTAACTATACCTCCCCTTCACACAATTTGGAAAGATCCCTTTCAACATCTAGAAATACATTTGGTTTTAACCTTGCTCAATAATTTTGTGTCATCAGTAAACCTGTCCACCTCATTGACCACTTTAAAAGGTCCAAAATGCTGCAGCCAGATGGCTGGCCAGGGTTGGTCAAAAGGAACCTATAGTTTTGTGTTGCAAAAGTTTCATTGGCTGTATTTCCGGAAACAGTTCAAAGTATTGGTTAAGATCTATAAAGTCCTATAGGGTTTGTGTCCAGTCTACTTGTAAGCTTCCTGAGTTTCCAGATCCTGACGGGAGGGCTTTCCCTCAGTTGCATCACCATTAGACACACGTTTGGTAAAGACACAGGAGAAAGCCTTCCAGGTGGCTGCTTCCAGGTCTGTAAAATTCCTTTTCCTGGGAGGTTAAACTAGAACGTTTTCTGACTTTTTGCCCCCTGCCAGCAGAATACATAATAATAATAATAATTATCTGTCACCTACAAACTGTTTTAGCTGTACCTTGTTCTTAACTATGCTGTAAGCTATCTTGGGTTTGACACTGGGAGAAAGGTGAGACATACATTTTTTAAAAATTCTTTTTTTTATGAACAACTTAAATTTCAAGCCACAAGAAATGAGAATGGAAAATGTTGGAAATGTGATGAGAAAGAGGGATCTTTTTTTCATATGTGGTGGACTTGTAAAATAGCAAAAAAGTTTCGGAAAGAAATACATGATGAAATTCAGAGAATGTATGGTTTAAACTTTGAAATGAAGCCAGAATTTTATTTGTTGAATATTTTAGGGCAACAAAGAGAAATAAGATCTCATCAAAAGACATTGTTATATATAATAACTTATGCTCAACATTGGAAAGAAGGAAAATATATTGATATAAGAGAATGGAAATTCAGAGTCCTGGATATGGTAGCGACAGAAAAGTTAACCTTTTCACTTAAAAATAAGTCAATCCAGGGCTTTGAAAGAGAATAGCGAGAGATATTGAACTGGATAAAAGAATGAAATAGGGGGAAAGAAAGGAAGGCTGTGAGAAAGGAGGAAGACAAAATGAGGTGGTAAAAGATAAAATGTAAATAGTTACATATAATCTAAAAGTAGTAGTATATGATTGTTATAAAATAGAGATAATGTATGGAATGGAATGTTTATATGGAATAGAATGTTAAACTCAGATTCAACTAGGAAAATTGATGTCTGGAAGGGGGGGGTTTCTGTTTTTTCATTAAAAATGTTAATAAAAATTCAAAAAAAATTTCAAGTCTAACAAAAATTTTGGGGGAACTATTTTACTTACATTTTTCTATTTCTATTTACATTAGAACTGACCATTTATTCCTAATATCTGACTTATGTCAATTAACCAGTTATGAAGCCATAAAAAAAACCCTCTTTTATCACGAGTGCCATATTTGTTCAGGAATCTCTGATGAGCAACACTGTGAAAAGCATTTGACAAAGTTATTCAAACATGCAGATATTTTCCTGGACGACTTATGTCTGAATATGTGATATTCCCAAGAAAAAGATGTTCCCTTCTATGGACTTGACAATTTCATCTTTAATAAGTTTTTTTCTACCAATTTACTTGGAATAAAGATTAAGCTGACTAGCCTGTAATTTCCCATCTTCAGGAGATGCTACATTGTTTTATTAAAAGGTCAACAATTTCACATTTTACTTATTTACAAATTCTAGGATAGATATTACCTAGGCCAAATGATTTGTTTGTTTTCAATACAAGAACAAGGACTAAAGAAGCCTCATTGCATCTAACACTGCTTGCCTCAATTCCTCAAGTTTTCTTCTGAAAATCTAAGTACTGGCATGGATACCTGCCCTATTTCTTATGTAGTAATGATAAAATAATTTATTCAGCTTCTCTTCAATTTATCCTCTTTTACTACTTATTTTTCCCCACTGTTCTCCAACATTCCTCACTAGCCAGTTTATGTTTCTGGTATGTTCTGTTTTTTCATTGTTAGTGTTACTGCTACTTGATGTATGATCCTCAAAATCCCTTTTTTTTTTCCTCACTGAGGACCACTGGGAGAGATAGACTCATGAACTGTGAACTGTAATAGGTTTACTAACTAGTACTGTAATGAATTTCATCAAGAATCCAAAGAGATGATTTAATGCTCTCCTCATGTTTTTCATCTTCGAAGTACAGAATCAATAGTTGCAATTGTTCTCAGATCTTCATGTGGAGCTTCTATTAAATTCAATCCATTAATCAATCCTGTATCAGGGCAGAAACTTTCTGAATTGTGTACTTTCCAATATCCTAGTACAGAATTTGACCTTTTTCCCAATACAAATTAAACAAGAAATCTATCCAAAGAACTAATCAAATAAATATGAATTGGAAAACAGCAGAATTTCTGAAGGAGAGTTCTTTAAAAAAGTCAAAGTCAAAGAAAACAAAAATTATTACCTCATTTCAAAGAGGGAAAACACTGGTGAGGCAATTTTGCTGATGCTGCAATGCTAACCCCCTCCTCTCCATTTTTCTTTCTCAAATACAAGTATTTTGAAACACAACAAAAGAAAAGAAAATGGCCAATGCAAGCAAAACACTGCTTTATTTTATCCTGCAGCCAAAACTGAAAAGATAGGAATAGGTGAATAAGAAAGATATGCTGTCAGAGGAAAAAAGCCAGCAGCTAGGTAACAAAAATAGTTGGGATTAATGACCCTAAATTACTTTCACTCTGCTCTGCATGTGACTACATGCATATTTTCCAGCCTCGCAGAACAAGGAATTAGGGACAAGCTTTCAGTTTTTACAATAAGAGCAAGCTACTCAAGGCCTGTTCACGTATCTTCTACACAACATGAACTTTGGTCATTTTCAAGGGACCTTGAAACTCACAACAAAAATTCTAGCCTAGGGCACTTTCACAAAAGAAACAGAGGAAAATTACTAACTCAGAGTCAAGTCACATGGTCCTGACTGGAGATCTCCCCCCCCGCTACCATTAACACTAAGCACACAACTATGAGTTTCAACTACAACCAACATTCTACTAAAGTAAGACACACAGAAAAGCCAGATAAAATTAATGTTTGCAGAGATAACTGGAAAGATATAGTTGGTGTTTGATTGTTCTAAAGCACAATAAAAGACAGTAATAGTAGAGAGGCCTTTCTGAAATGGGCAAAGAGACTAATAATTTAAAGGCAGGTGCATCTCTCTGAAGGAAGCAGAAAATGAAATACCCATTAAAACCTGATGAAAGAGAGAGCCTCAGTATGTATTTAAAAAAGGTTTAGTTACCAGAAAAATCCCAATGAATTTGAGCAACAAATATTTCTACAGTCTCCTTCAGGAGAAAACAGTTTGAAAATCAACCTGAAGAAATTTCAGAAAAGTGTGCCTCCAAATTTGTGACTTGCATTGACAAACTGTTGGA